>OY992894.1:77132738-77280238 GCA_963921405.1 Cepaea hortensis | reverse complement strand
ATCCGCAGTAAAGGTAGGGTTATGTTTGTTCCCGTATAGTACGGTTCAGGGTCTTCCCATATAGTACGGCTCTATTTTCCCGTACAGTACGGCTCTGTATTTCCCCGTACAGTACGGCTCTGTATTTTCCCGTACATTACGGCTCTGTATTTTCCAGTACAGTGCAGCCCTTTATTTTCCCGTACATTACGGTGGTGTATTTTCCGTACAGTTCGGTTCTGTATTTTATTACACTCGAAGGCTCCGTATTTTCCCTATAGTACGACTCTGTATTTTCCCCTACAGTACGGCTCTGTAATTTCTCCTATAGTACGACCCTGTATTTTTTCCCGCACAGTACGGCTCTGCATTTTTCCCTACAGTCCATTCATTCATCATGTGCCATGCCGATAAGCGTGGGCGGTCATGTTCTGCCATCTCACTCGATCACCAGAGTCGTGGATCTGCTCCGTGTTCCTGTCTCGACTATGCCACGTGGCCAAGCCATCCAGGTATTTACTTCTCGGTTTTCCCCTTGGTCTCTTTCCTTCGATCATGCCAGTTGTCACCAAGTTCTCCAATTCATTTCTTCTCATAACATGCCCCAAAAATTTCGACTCTACGTCTAATTTCTCTAATCAGTTTACAATCTTCATTACAGTACAGCTCTGTATTTTCCCCTACAGTACGGCCCTGTATTTTCCCCACACATACGGCTCTGCATTTTCCCGTATAGTGCTGCTCTGTAATTTCCTGTACATTTTGGCTCTGTATTTTCCCGTACATAACGGCTCTGTATTTTCCCGCACAGTACGTCTCTGTATTTTTCCTTACTGTATGGATCTGGGATGGACACAGTCTAATAAAAGCAAGCATCAGACAATTTTCAGAATGTTCTGACAATTGTCTCTGAAGGAAAGGCAAGGAAGACGGGAACCGCCCACTCTGACTCTTATGCATAGCTAAGAATATGTGAAGGCCTAACACACTATCACACCTATCACGCCTATTACACTTAAAAGACAGTATATGCTATGTAACTAGATTAACAATCTTGCAGGGAGTGGCGTCAACAGAGTTGTTAGTGTGTTTGCTTACCAAGACAGTAGCCCAAATTAAGTCCCCAGCAGTGGCCAGATATTCTTATCTTCTTAACCAGTAGGAATCGCTGCTCTACCCATCCCCCATATACATCAATCTAGCAGGTGCCGTCTCCACGATGAAAGTTGCCTGACATGGATCCCAACTATCTTTGTTTTTCGCCGTGGTTGTATACTCTGACATATTGATGTTCGTGTGTGTTTTGATGTTATGGTCTCGCTTGTATCACTGTCTACCTATTACTCGCTTGTCTTCAACTCTCACTCCAGTACTGTGTTTGCAGGAGTGATATCATCTATTGTGACCGAAGTATTCCTCGTGCCTCTTTTCATTTCTATCATCAACTTCCTTTTCATTCCCACGCTCTCTAGAACGTCTGTAATTGATGGTGTTTTTTGTGTGGAGTGTATATGTTTCCTTTCTAAATACTACTTTCCGATTGTTTCTCCACAATACGGTGCCATATCGTCGAGTTGAAAATATAGAACATGTTAGAACTCTCATTTGTAATTGTTATTATGTAATTCAATGCAATTCTCTTTTATCTTTTTTTGTTGAAAAAAGTATTTGCCTATTTCAATTGTCTTTTTTATTTCTATTTTACTTATGCCGACATCTGACATGTACATGCTCACGATAGGAGAAACGTGTTACTTGTTCTTGTATCTACTCCGTTAACTGTGATCTTCCTTGCTGTGACTTTTCTTCTCCATTTCTATATACCATTTTTGTGTGTAGGAATAGTACTATCTAATCCATTTTCTGTATTGCGCCTCTTTAATTCCTCTACTAGATCTTGTCACGCCTGCTCGCTGTCTGCTAGAACACTGAGCCATCAACAAATACAACATTGACAGGTTGCACGATTACACACACACACACGCACGCACGTGCGCGCTCACTCACACCTCCCCCCCCCCCCACACACACACACTCACATATATACATACAGAGTGCGCCAGACAAATGTATACTTAGTAATCGTCCACCAGTTTAAATGTAATCGCTTTTCAATTGAGTATATTAGTTTAATAACGTCATCAAAACTTGTCATATTACACGAATTGTAGAACGCATTACGGTAGCAATGTATTGCATATATATGGTTAAAATAATGACATAAATACCATGTGACATGATGCCACACATTGCTACGGTAATTATTCAAAGATCGAAACTGCAATTACATTTAAACTGGTGGGCGATTACTGTGTATACTATTCTGTGTATACATTTTTCTGTATCTATCTATCTATCTATCTATCTATCTATCTATCTATCTATCTATCTATCTATCTATCTATCTATCTATCTATCTATCTATCTATCTATCTATCTATCTATCTATCTATCTATCTATCTATCTATCTATCTATCTATCTATCTATCTATCTATCTATCTATCTATCTATCTATCTATCTATCTATCTATCTATCTATCTATCTATCTATCTATCTATCTATCTATCTATCTATCTATCTATCTATCTATCTATCTATCTATCTATCTATCTATCTATCTATCTATCTATCTATCTATCTATCTATCTATCTATCTATCTATCTATCTATCTATCTATCTATCTATCTATCTATCTATCTATCTATCTATCTATCTATCTATCTATCTATCTATCTATCTATCTATCTATCTATCTATCTATCTATCTATCTATCTATCTATCTATCTATCTATCTATCTATCTATCTATCTATCTATCTATCTATCTATCTATCTATCTATCTATCTATCTATCTATCTATCTATCTATCTATCTATCTATCTATCTATCTATCTATCTATCTATCTATCTATCTATCTATCTATCTATCTATCTATCTATCTATCTATCTATCTATCTATCTATCTATCTATCTATCTATCTATCTATCTATCTATCTATCTATCTATCTATCTATCTATCTATCTATCTATCTATCTATCTATCTATCTATCTATCTATCTATCTATCTATCTATCTATCTATCTATCTATCTATCTATCTATCTATCTATCTATCTATCTATCTATCTATCTATCTATCTATCTATCTATCTATCTATCTATCTATCTATCTATCTATCTATCTATCTATCTATCTATCTATCTATCTATCTATCTATCTATCTATCTATCTATCTATCTATGTGTGTGTGTGCGTGTGTTTGTGTGTCTATGTGTGTATACATATTACGATATCACCATCATCATGTGGCCAGTCAACCGGCAAAGGTATACATTTCTCGCCACCCGATCTCGGTCCCTGGTGGTGTGGATCAACTCTGCTGACAATATTCCTCCATGCCACAATCTCAGTCCATTCAGTATCATTTCACTTGTTCTGCCCATGTTTCTTTTCCCACTGATCTATCCAGCTGTCACCATGTTCTCCAATGTCCAGCTTCTCATCAGATGACAAAAGGATACTGTTGTCTCTTTCTGATAGCTGTATATAATGTTCTAGTTCAGTGGTTCTCAAACATTTTGGCCCATGTATCCGTTCACCAAATGTTCAGAACGTTATTCCCCCTCCCCTCCCATTTCGTATTTCATCCCCATAACCACCACCCCCCCCCCCCCCCCACACACACAGTATACGTAAGCATGAAAACTAAATTTAATAACACATACTATAACAAGTCTAGACGTCTTCATAAAACTCAATTTGTGGATCTACTTACGCTATAAAACGAATTTCAGAAGAGTGAGAAGTACAGAACAGTAAAGTATGGAAGGAAAAACAATATCAAGTACTTGTATTAACGCGATCTTGAAATAATCTTACCCCCCCCCCCCCCCCCCACCTTTCGCCCCTAGAAAACCTATAATTCCATATTTCCAAATTCGGTGTAACTCCCCACCGGTTAAGAACCAATGTTCTAGTTTGACTAAATTGCCTCATGCTTACAGTTAATATAATTTCTAACCTGGATTATGTGACATGTCAAAGGCGTGCTGCTAGGAGGAACTAAGTCCACAGCCATCAGCTGATCAACCCATTTGACAGACTCTCCTTTGCCTGCATTGCATAAACAGTTCGGAATCAAATATAAACTGAGTACTAAATATTCTTAAGAATAGTTAGCGAATGAAAGCGAAATTTTACACGCAAGTTCGGAAAACTAACGGCACAATCAAGTACGCGTACAAGAACAAATGTTTCGATGGAAGTCTTTGTCAGTGTACACACAACTTAGAGCAGGAACATTTCGGAAAACGAGAAATATCATAATTCACAGACGGTTATTCGAACGTAAGAACAAAATCAAATCAAATGAATTAAAACAAATACTTATTTTAATTATTACCTATACAGTTGCCGGATATGTGGGGAAGGGGTTAAGGACGCAATTCGTAATCCCGCATACCGCGTTGGAAACACAGCTGTGGGCTAATGACAGCAGATCACCTTGCGTTTATTTTCATGCCATGGTATAAATGCCAGTCGTTCGGAAACAATGGCAAACTACCCAAATGAAATGAAATTACAAACGGCCAATAAATGATAGGGTTGACTGCAACGTCCTGTAAAGGATGTGCAACTAAATGACCTATATGATTACAATTCGTCATTGGTTAAGTTAGTTGCATATCCTTTACAGGAATTCGCAGTCAACCCGAGTATTTTTTCCTGCTGTTCATGATCTCTTGACAAATTTACGTTCGGTAGTTTACCATTGCTTTCTGAATGACCGGCACGCATACCGTTTCGTAAATAACTAAAGCAACGCGGTCTGCTGCCAAATTGCCCGCAGCTGTGTTTCGGTTACGGTATGCAGAATTACGTACTACGTCCGTAACTTCTCCGCCGCCGAGCCGTCTGTCTCTACATTAATCGACCCATAATTTCTTTTCATAACTTTTCTCTCTTTACTGTTTACCTGCGTTGGTATCTTCTTCTTCTGCTGTCTTTTATCTCCGCTTGGAACATTGGTCCTCAGCCAACTTACACTCTTTGTAGACTTGACTACCTTGTTTCCTCCCCAAAATAAGACCTACTCATATAATAAGCCCTAGCACGATTTTTCAGGATGCTTTTAATATAAGACCTACCCCTAAAATAAACTTTAATTAAGTTCTTCAGTTAGAATGAGAGACTTGTTGCCGAATGGCCAGTCGGAGTACAGACGCCACTGGTGCGCACTTGATGTGGAGAGATATGACGATGTTTCAGAAGATGATGACATGACTTATGTGAATAAATTTAGAATTGTGTACATGCATAAATATAGATTTTTGTAACTAAAAAAAAACAACAAAACAATATAAGACATACCCCGAAAATAAGCCCTAGTGCATTTTTTAAAGTTAAAGTCAATATGAGACCCGTCTTATTTTCGGAGATGCATGGTATGATTCGTTGGACTTTGTAGTTCTAGGTGTCTGCCGGATAAGGTAGCAGATCGTCCCACGCTAACCCTGGTTAGTCGTCTCACACGACGTGCATGTTAAGCTGCATTGGGGTTAGCTTACATTAGGTTACATACAGGTTGTTTGTTATAACCAGGCAGGCATCATTCAACCACGCCGATACCAAGTTCATGACAAGGAAACGGATGAGTAACTTTTATATATAAATATTGCACACGTACGCACGCACGCACACACACACACGCACACACACACACACACACACATACACACACATGCACACACATGCACACACATGCACACACACATGCACACACACACACACGCACACACACGCGCGCGCACACACACACACGCACACACACACACACTCGTGTATATATATATATATCATCAAGTGCACTGCCGGCTTTCATGGTTTCGGCAGATCTCGGTCTTTTGTGTTCTGGATCAACTCTGCTGATGACATTCCTTCATGCCACAGTCTCATTCCATCAAGCATAATTTCTCTTGGTTTGCCTCTGCCTCTCTTCTGCTCGATCTTTCAGGTTGTTACGATGTTCTCCAATGTCTCTCTCCTCATCACATGACCAAAGAAAGCCGTTTGTCTCTTTCTTTTTGTTGTAGTGTTCTAGTTTCACTAGCCTCTTTCAGGAATCGTTTTTAGTTACTCTGGCAGTCAAAGGAATACGCAACATTCGTCTAAAAAACCACATCTCTGTTGCTTCTAAGTTCTTCCTTATTTGTTCATTTACTTTCCAAGATTCGCTGCCATACATCATTCTACAGCGTTCTATATAGCATTTCAACACTCTCTTTCGTACATTCATTTATAGTGACTTATTGCACAAGATGCTCTTCATTTTCTGAAATGCGGCTTTTGCCTGCCCTATTCTGCTCTTAATCTTGTTGTGCATCTTCCATCTCTTGTTATAAATGCCCCTAGGTATTTAAAGTTATCCACTTGGTTAAAAATGTTCTCTTCTATTTCTATGTCACATTTTGGTGTCACCATGTTCTCTGATATCACCATTGTTACTGTTTTCTTGATTTATGTGGCATGGCAGACATTCTTCAACAGTGCAGACATTTGCATTCAATATTTGCAGCGGGCATTTCTGGGAAACAGCGTTTTGCGCAGTTTTTTTTTACCCTTCCCCTATAAGGAGCGGTATGTCTTACCGCCTCGAACAAAGAAAATGTGTCACCGTTATCTAAAAATAGCTAAATTAGCGGGGCTATTAAACCGGAGGCTAAGCCAAGAATAATCACTTGAGACTGAATATCGACCTAGTCAATATGTAATACGTTAAGGGAGTGAATTTTTACTAACTGTGCTTTCTCAGTGCTATGGTAAACTAATAAGTCTTTTTGAAATGTAATACCTGTATTTTATGATAAATAGAATATATGTATTTGATGTAAATTTTGGTGAAGATGCTAACGAATAAATTACTTCTGGAAAAGATAGCCTGACTTCGTTTCTGCAGAACTAATATTTATGCCACTCCTTCTGGTTTCTATGCTTACATTATTATCCTGATATGATGCTAATCTCTGCAGGGAAAACTTATTCCCACTATCATCTGCATTTGGAAGCAGAAATATCTGTTCACTCTAATTCCATATCTGAACCCAGGTTCTCTAGAATTAGGAAACGTCTTTGCTAAGACTGTAGTGAACACTTGTGTACTCAAGAGTGCATTATTATTATTCATACATGTAAACTTACATATATCGTGTGTGAATCATGTGGTGACCTGTTTAAAGAATAGACAGGGAAATTGGTGTGATGTTTTTCCATGAGTATGATCTCATAGGGAACGAGAAGGGGACCCTCTGTGTCTCCAGGAAATGTGCTGCATCTGCATAGCAGTATCAGCAAGGCTAATTCGTGTGACTGCCTAAGTGACCTGATTTATGTTCAGCTAAATAGTGCAGTGTTGAGGCAGGAAGAAGAAGATATGAGATTACATCCCCCACCCCCTGCTACCAGAGGGAAATGGGTAGAGGGTAGATCCATATTCTGTGGGTGATTACTTCATTAATTTGGAGCAAGATTATATGTGTTCTCAGGTGCCGTGAGAGTATATGTATATTTCGTGATGTTTTGTCTTGTAAGTGGTCGAAGTGTCTGATCGTGTTGTAACGTCAGTTAGATTTATAGTCACGAGACCCCAGGCCAAAATACGGCTAGGATTCAGGCAAGCATTCGATACAACCCCCCCCCCTCCCCCACTCTCGCCAATCGGGATGGGGGACAGCTTAATTCACAGGGAGGTAAGGTGGGAAGGACACCCCTTCCCCACTCCTGTGGGGAAGTGTGTTCTCTGTGTGTGTGTTGTTCCAATGACAATTGATACGATGGCAAATATGTATATTGTTTGTTCATTTCTTTCATCCTAAAAGGCACTGAAGAAAAGCAGTTTTTGCGAGGAAAACCTTGGCCTAGAGAAGAGAGGAAAAACTTCCATGCTGGGGTGTGGTGAAAGAAATCAGTCAAATTATGAAAAATAAATGCTGGATGCGTCATCACAGATAGCCCTAGACAAGGGAACTAATTCATCTTAGAATTGCCAACGACAACTTGAAGTCAAATCTTAGTTATCCCCCTGGAACTTTCCGATCTCAAGTGATTACACAATTGAAGAATAAACGGCAGAAGTTGTCCTATGTGCAACTAATTACCCAGGGAAGAGAGCACGTGTGCGGTGCAACTTACAACAAAGCTAGTACAGAAAAGTGGATATCCTTAACCCACTCATTTCGTCTGCAGAGCGTTGGGCTAGTAACACTCAAATTCTGGTAGGCGGTTTTAAAGTCCAGCCTATAATTGCAAATCAGAGACGGCTATCTACATTATATTCACGTCATACAAGACATGTTTTGGATCCTACCTTCGCGGTCGCCGAAGAGGAAGATCTTTACCCGTAATTAGATTTGCCGCTCGAATACGGACAACCAGCCTTTACAGAACGTCCTTTTTCTAGTCCTGGCCCCCTTAGCTGATAGCAATTTAGCTAAACAGCCATTGGTAGAATTACCATGGCAAATGCAGATTCACGTCACTCACCAATCCTCTACAAGAGAAGAGGGCCCAAAGGAAGATACCGACATCATTCATTATTGTGTATCATCATCATCGCATAGCGGGAACAACAACTTAGACAGTGCTTAAGTCAATATGTTATGTTCCACCCGCCATTGGATTACAACGCAATATTCCAGCATCCCCAAATTCTTATAGATGATTCAGTCAGAGGACGAGTAGACAGTGACAGATTCATTTGTACGGTCCATAAAGAAGGAGATGAAACCCCCCCCCCCCCCCACCTTTCATCGATGGAAAGCTTATAGAAGAGACTGTATAGGACAGTCAGTTTTTGTGTGTATCAAAGAGCTTAGGTACAGTTTGTTTATCAAGTTCTGTGTTGGATGACAGTACCTCAAAGGGGGAGTTACAGAATGTTTCCGATCAAAAGTATTTAGTTCGGAGAATGATCAAATCGGCAACCCATACAAGTTAAATGGACTACACATGTAGTTAATGAAGTTTTAGTCGCGTACATGTTGTACGTGGTGTAATGATGACAAACCATTCCAGATATTGGTATTGATTTGTTTGGAGAGAAATGGATGGTTGCATCTGATACAATGTATTGTTTGAGGATGGTTTATTTTGTTATTATGTTTTGTTGATTTAGGAGTGCAGATCTGTTAGAGTGTAACATAACTCAAGATGAAGTCTATATTAAAAGCTATAGTTAGAACTAAGAGTGTTCTTACTGACTTGTGAAGGTTGTTACAACGTAATGTTATTGTGGAGATATATGTCACTGGTTTAATTAAGAGCGTGAGAGTTAATGTGGGGAGGTCGAACGCACTTAGCCTATTACTCCAGATAGAGGATATTATTCCCCTGAAGGCTAAGGCAACTGACCTGACTCTCAATATTTCTTCAGTTCTTGGAGAAATTAGCAAGGAAGAGCACCATGTATCATCTTATCATTTCTTATATCTCGAATCAAGGACCCTAAATATATCCCCTAGTCACAAAAGTCATATATTATATACAAATAACCTCACAATATACAAGGAAAGTTTTTTCTTTGCACTCTCTGTTACTACAACTTCCAACAATTGTTGTGGGTCTATTGCATTATCCGCCACCAATACTGTGTCATATACATAGCGTATATTGTTTATATTATAACCTCCGATTAGTATTCCTTGCTTCTCTTTGATCTCTCTCAATATTACTTCGCTATATAGGGAGAAGAGATCCGGTGACAAGATATACCCCTGTCGTACTCCTAGCTTTATCTGTTCGTAACTACCCTCTTTATTTCCCATTTTAATTGCTGCTACTTGGTTCCAGTAAATATTCTTTATTATTCTTAAATCTTTTCCATCAATGTTAATATCTTTAGACATTTTAATAAATTCATCAAGTTTTACTTTATCAAATGCCTTAGTTTAATCTACGAAGCACAAACATATGTCCTTCTGTGTCTCTATTGACATATATATATATATATATATATATATATATATATATATATATATATATATATATATATATATATATATAGTTATTCATGTAGTTGCATCGGTGTGTGTTTGATGTTTGTGTGCTGACTGAATGCTTTCGTCACAACATCAATTGTGTCATTTGTGATAGCTGTCTAATAAAGATATACCGATTCTTCTTCTCGTATTCTGCTGATTCATTCAAGTTAAGCTACAGTGCTACTATTGTTTGCTTATCTCGTGAACCCGGAACATGCACAGGTAATTTCACTTTAATAATACGACTTTACAACACTTGTAAACTGACGTACCTAGCTTGTCACTCTGGGCAGTCCTGATTGTGCGAACAGTCGAATCTGTGGCCACTCCTGCCCTGTAGTTGACTCTCTGGATTAAGGAAACTTTAACCAGACCAAGATCTTTAGTGCTGTTATTCTTTGCCTCAAGATTGATGCAGATCTGTAAAGATAGCATAAATAAACGCGAGTTGATTAATCTAGGTCAGTGGTTCTCAACCTTTATTGGCTCATTCCCCCCTTCACTATATGTTCAGAACTTCAAGATGGATATAACATGATATATATATATATATATATATATATATATATATATATATATATATATATATATATATATATATATATATATATATATATATATATATATATATATAAAGGGACATTCATTTGAAATCCGTTCGTGCCGCACCTCGCGTAATTGTGTACGTTAAACATAATCATGTCATAAAAGAGTACGTTATTATCGTCCCATGATGCATGGGTTCTGATTCTGACTTTTGAGAATATGGCCGGGTTGATCCAAAATCCGTCCAAAGAATCTCAAAGAGCTGTGATTCAGTTTCTTTCATTTGAAGGATGTCGACCAGTGGACATTCATCGAAGAATGCAGACAGCGTACGGTAACAAATGTGTGTCGAAGACAACAGTGACTGACTGGGCACGAATGTTTCGGAAAGTTCGTTAGTTCACGACAGATCTTCGACGGCCGGGTCAATTCAAGTTACAGGTTTCCGCTGGTAAGGTTTTGCTGATCGCATTTTTTGACCATGAAGAGCTATTGTTAGCTGACTTTAAAGAACCTGGTGTCAACATCAACTCTACCCACTACTTGCAAACACTAGACAAGCTGCAAAAAGCCATCAAGAATAAACGACCCGGCATGCTTTCTCGCGGTGTGATTTTGTTGCACAATAATGCTTGTCAGCATGTCGGAAAGATTGTGCAGGAAGCATTAGCTTGGAAGAAGTGGGAAATTCTGCAACATCCAGTCCATATATTCCTGATTTGTCACCATGTGATTTTCATTTGTTCGGACCTCTAAAAAAGCTCTCAAAGGGCAACGATTTCACACAGATGCAGACGTAATGAACGCGGTAAACACTTGGTTCAGTGAGCAACCACAATCCGTTTTTGCGGACGGCATTCGCCGCCTACAGCAACTACTTCTGACCAACCCATGGTGCATAATTCATTTAAAATGAATGTTTTGTTTAATTCTACCACACCTGTTAATGTTTCTTTCATGCCTTTGTAATAAAGCCATTCGGACGGGTTTCACATGAACGTCCCTAATATATATATATAAGGTTCTAGTCAATAATTGCGATTAGTTCAGTGAAAAAAAAGAACAATGATACTATTAACGGGTGGTTGTCTTACTATACAGTTTAAATATTGAGCACAACCCACCATTGGCAACGCTGATCGTATTCTGGTATGAACCTAAGGCCTATCCACGTCAATATGGAAGCACTATACTCGAGTTTCGCTCTCGTTTGAGCTCGTCAGTAGTGCATATTCCTGACCGGATCCGGAAACAAGCCCCGGATCACGCGTGTGAAGCGGGTGTGTACCCACGCGGCACACACTGGACACACCAAATTATCACAACGCTACCCACCGTAGGCTATGCTCAAGATTGCTCAATCGCCGCGACCGACGTCCGTCAATCGATGGGACCCGAACGATCAGGACTTCTCACTGGTAAGGAACACCAGGCCTCCTAAATACTATACAGTGTCATAACATATAGTACCTTCAACACGATCTGACGGTAATGGATAACCATCCATTTTTGTTCAAAGACTTCGTTGTACATTCTGCTAGGCTGAATTCTGACCAAGTATGATTGACGTCTGTCTATTTATATAATGGACGCCATCTAACAGCTTATTCATCTGATGCGGTTTGAGTAGATTGTTATATCTGTTGATGTGACCACCTGTCTTCTCATTTTGTTTTTAGGATAGGAAAAGAAAGACAGTATCGTTATCGAAGTCTAACTTTATTATTACTTTAGTGTTTTTCTGTTAAGGTTCTGGCTTGTATAGGTTTTTAATTTGTTGTTATTGTTCAAGTGTGCTTTTTTAAATGTTTCCTTTCTTCTATTTTTTAAAGATTTTGAATGGTTTTGCTTTTACGTTCTCTGTTCCCAAGACCGTCTAAAGGCGAATCGTCCCTATTGCATTGAACCTGTTGCTAGCTGTTTGTCATACTCACCTATTATAGTCATCATTGCATCAACTGGGCTCTAATAGCGACTATGACCATACATTATTCTTTAGTGTCTTGATTTCTTAGATGTCTGCAACTGTATAGTTTTCCTGGTTCATACCAGTTGTAACTCTTGAGTTTCATCTTAATTTTACTTAACAGTTGATGGTTATTTGACTACACATGCTTCCCTGAAAAAAATGTTTACCTCATATAGAAATGATATACAGTTCTTTTAAATACAAGGGGAAAATCTCTGGAGGATTTTGGAGATTTGGTTTTATAGAAACATGCTGAAAATTTTTTTCCTTAGCCAAAATGGATAATCTCGACATTTTGAGGGAGGCTTACTCGCAGAGGCAACTTATCACAAACATCAGAAAGAGGCAATCGTCATTTTTGGCCACATTAGGAGAGACAAAAAATGGAACATGTTGTGACAACTCGAACGATTTGTGGAAAGAGAGATAGACGAAGACAGCGAGAGAAAATTCTTGAGAGTCTTGTGTCATGGAACTTAAGAGAGTGAGCATACGAATTGACATATTGCCTGTGGTGACCGCAAGATGTGGAAATGATGATGATGATATTGATGGCCTATTCGTGACTGCATTTTATGGGCGTTCAACAATGTGATCAACCAAACACCGTCACATTCTGCCCGGGCAAAATTTCGAGTTAAAAATCTACCCAAAGTATTTCAGGATCCTCGCCGGTGCTACGGAGTTCGTGCACTGAGCTGAGTTTCTCCAGACTCAGGTTTAAGTTAGGAGTAGAATGGAGCACTTATGGGTTGCACCCGTGTGCCGTGATGTTGATCCATCGACTAAACTAACTTAGAGCTTTACCTGTTCTCCGGGGCAATAACCTGATCGATCCAGAGAGACGCTAGCAGTTAATGTCCCAGCGTTCCCCATTCCTAGAGCTTTAGACAAAGGCTTTTGCGCCGCGGCACTGGCAGGTCTCTGTAGGAGTGCAAGTTGTTGAGATCATAGTTACATATTCTATAGAATGTAGTCTTAAGTAATCTTTCTACCCATTAATTGGTTCCTTGTAGGTTAGGAACCTATGATAGGTCTAGCAAACCGACAGGGAATTTACTTGAACCTTGACTATACTGCTTTTCAAAATTTGGAGAAAATTGAACGAAAGGCGCTAGCCTCAAGCGCTGGAACTCCAATTACCTTCCTCACGACACCTACCGTTATAGGAGTAAGACAAAAATAAACCAAAGCGTCTTTCCTTTATTTTAGTTTTTGCATTAAGATCACCTCCATTGCACGTATATTTTGCCATAAGTGTTGTCTCTTCTCCACCACCTAAGTTACACAGACAACACAAGGATAATGCCAGAACAGCTCATGGCCTTCATGGAAGTAGCGTTCAATCCGGTCTACCATTCGTGTTGGTTAATGTTTATGCCCGTAATGCGAGTGTGGATTCCCAGAAGGGGAGTGCTTAAGTGACATATAAGGTCACGAAAAAATGTCATTTTCTGTGGCGATTTCAACGCTAAAGGCAGATCATGGGGAAATATTTCCTACAACACACAGGGGCAGGAGATCAAGATTGCACTTGAAACCATTGACCTGGTTTATATCAACAGTGGCTGTGTCACCAGGACAGCAAGCCCCCCAGGTGATGAGGACAGTGTTATTTATCTGGCGCTGGTTTCTCCTTCACTCACTACAGTGTGTAGATGGAGTGGCCTAGTGTACCACAGCAGAGACACCCTTGCAGCATATTGGTGGAGAAAGGCAGAACCAGGAAGCACAAGTCAACTGTCCATACTTTCCAGTATGACCGTACAGGGCAAGATGTGGTGAGTAAAATAAGGCGCGACAAGCGCAGAAAGTTTCAGGGCAGGAAAAAAAACGGGGAGCAGCCAACGTGGTGGAATTTCGAGGTGGAGAAGGCCTGGGTGGATAAGCGCAATGCTGTAAGGAAATGGTAAAAGACCAAGAAGAACAGAGTTGCCCATCCTAGTCCCTGCATGCACTTAGAAAGAGAGATGCACACAAAAGTAAGCTATGTAAAAAAAACTGGTTAAGACGGTTAAAAGTGAAAATGGGCAGAGGTATGTCAAAGAGTAAGCACAGACAAGTCACTGAAATTGTTCTGGCGACTACATAAAAGCATGAGTAGGGTAGTCAAGAATAAGGGAATTTCAGACTTCCAAGGTGGAAGTGGGTACAAGTGCCAACAGATTTCTGTACGTCCTTTTCAGTTTGCATCCAACTAAACAGAAAATGCAGACAAGAAAATCTGGCTGCTGTGGATGCTGAAGTACAAGCGTTGATTTTCGAGAATTCGTTAGACGGTGATGCTGTCATTTACACAGATGGGTCGGTCGTCCGACATGTGAGAAGCTCGTGGGCCTTTACGGCGCGGGCCGGAGAGAGAATTGTGAAGGAGGACTCTGGTGCATTTGTTGAGACCACAAGTAGCCTGACTATGGAAGTCATGGCAGTAAGTAAAGCAATAACATGGCTCCAGACACAGACATTCACTAGGGCATGTTTACTTAGCGATTCAATGAGCATGCTCAAGAGGGTAGAGACGGGGTGGATCCGAAGAGATCCTCATCTGGCAGAGGACTGACGAGGACAAGGGCAAAGCCCTCTTCGAACGCTATCTAGAGCAGAGCAACCAGACAGGGCATGAGAGGCCGAAATCTTGCCAAGGAGATCACCTCAGATGTAAGGCCCAGAACATTTCGGATGAAGACACAGTAACAGTGAAAGAAATCAAGGCTGTGCTTCGACGATAAAAAAAACAGCGCTCCAGGGCCAGATGGCATAAGATATGAGGACATCAAGTGGTGTACCGACAACGAGCTAGAGAAACTAGCAGACATATACAACAAGTATAGGGAGAGGGTATAGAGGAGTGGTTACACAGCTATCTGATTCCTTTGCTGAAACCTGGCAAAGACCAAATAAAAATTCAGGGATATCGAGCAATAATCATGCAGAATGCAAAAGGAAAGCTGCTGGAGAAGTTAATTGCCAGATCAATATCAAGCCACCTAGAGAAGCAAGGTGTTTTCCCAACTACCCTGGGAGGGTACCGTCCCAAAAGAGAAACTGGACCAATGGAGCAGTTTTTGCCCATGATGTTTATGAAGGTTTTCACTCAGGCATTGAAACCTTTGCTGCAGCGATTGATCTTAAGGACGCGTACAACAGAGTACCATTGGAGTTTTTAATGCTTTAGCTTCTTGAACTCACGATAAGTCCGTTCCCCCTAAGTTGGATCGCTGCAGCCCTCTTCCAACGGAAAGTAGACTTTAGATGTGGCAGTTGGGTTTCGGAACCAACAACAATATATCCGGCCTACCACTGGGATCACCATGATCTCCGGTGCTGTTCAACGCCTACACAGTGAGAATCACCAGCGAGCAGATCACTGGACCGGGGAGGACATTGTCATATGCTGATGATGTTTTAGTTTATCGTAAGGGTAAGGATAGAGACCAGGTTGCTGTGGAACTACAAACCGAACTCAATCGCATAAGTACTTGGTGTGATGAAGCTGGGGCAATGGTCAACCCAACAAAGGCAACAGTGACACGGTTCTCTGTGAATAATCATATTGTCAACACTTCAACAGCAACTGTCAGTCTGTGTTCAGAGTCTGGAAAGAACGCAGGCAATGAATTACCTGGGGATACGTTTTGATCGAAGCCTTGCTGATAACGAGCACATAGACCAGGTGATAACTAAGGTCAAGCGGGGTTTGGCTGCGATGCGGGTGATGGCGGCAGCAAACTGTGAGCAGCGCCATCTATGTCTCCTATACGAGGGGCTGGTCATGTCTGTTTTTGAGTATGCGATGGCGATCCTGAATCTCAGCCGTAAGCAAATAGAAAGGATGGAAAGGATACAAAACGAAGCAATGCGAATTATTCTTGGATGTGCAAGAGATACAACATGCAGGGCGATGCGATACTTTCTTGATTTTCCAACCATTGAAGACTGAATACACATTTGCAGAGCACGTGTCTACCTCAGAGTTAACGCAAACACACAACACCCACTGCATAGTGAAATTAGGAAGGTGAAGGGCAGCAGCTTAAAAAGAGGAAGGTTGTGGATGAGTCAAGCCGAAGACATTCTTCAACTGGTGTGTTCACTGGAGGACTTAGAACCTGGCGTGGAGTGGGTACAAGTGCCAACAGATTTCTGTACGTCCTTTTCAGTTTGCATCCAACTAAACAGAACATACAGACAAGAAAATCCGGCTACTGTGGAGGCGGATGTACAAGCGTTGATTTTGGAGAATTAGTTTGACGGTGATGCTGTCATTTACACAGATGGGTCGGTCGTCCGACATGTGAGAAGTGCATGGGCCTTTACGGCACAGGCCGGAGGGAGAATTGTGAAGGAGGACTCTGGTGCTTTTGTTGGAAGTCATGGCAGTAAGTAAAGCAATAACATGGCTCGAAACACAGACATTCACTAGGGCATCTTTCCTTAGCGACTCAATGAGCATACTCAAGAGGGTAGAGACGGGGTGGATCCGAAGAGAGTGGTTGCTGTCTATGGAGTGGTCTCGGCTGAAAAAGATTAGTTTCATCTTCGTGCCATGGCATGCGGGAGTACAAGGAAATGATCGGGCTGACAAGCTCGCAGGTAGGGTTAATATGAAGGGCGGACGCGCCATGGACCAGGCTGACATTCTGAACGCTCTACGAGAAGTAAGACTTTTGCGAGAACCAAGTGATGACTGAATCTACAACAATGGTCAGACTGCGAGAACAGCAAATTAAAATAGGGTTGGCCAAACAAGAACACTACGGAGGAAGCCAAAGAAGATTAATAAAGCAACACAGAACTGGCGTCGTTAGCCGCTACACGCTGCGGGATTTGCTGAGGAGGGGATCCGAGCACTTAAGGGCTGAATGGTTCGATGTTCAATGAAGATGATCTGTCAACTAACTAACTAACTAACTAACTAATTAACTAACTAACTAACTAACTAACTAACTAACTAACTAACTAACTAACTAACTAACTAACTAACTATTTAACTCTAAGTAACTAACTAACTAACTAACCAACCAACCAACCAACCAACCAACCAACCAACCAACCAACGAACGAACGAACGAAAGAACGAACGAACGAACGAACTAACTAACTAACTAACTAACTAACTAACTAACTAACTAACTAACTAACTAACTAACTAACTGACTGACTAACTGACTGACTGACTGACTGACTGACTGACTGACTAACTAACTAACTATCTAACTGACTGACTGACTGACTGACTGACTGACTGATGACTGACTGACTGACTGACTGACTGACTGATGACTGACTGACTGACTGACTGACTGACTGACTGATGACTGACTGACTGACTGACTGACTGACTGACTGACTGACTGACTGACTACCGACAGAACAAGATTGTGTTTGAAAATTAAAACACAACACGCTTATCTTGTTGATAGAATTTCTAATTTTGAAACGGTGTGTGGGCGGGGTACACTTCAGCCTGCATTTTGCAGTTTCCAACTTCCGAATTACTTGTAACGTCTGCAACGCCCTCTTGCCCTTTCTGAGTCTGCCACGCATGGACAGTTAGTTCAAGTGGAAAGAAACCTAGCAGTGGATTATAGTTATAGAAGAGGCAACAGGTGTCATAAGGGGAAAAAAAGTAAGAAACAGAAGAAGAGGAAAAAGAAGACCAAGACGTAAAAGAAGAAGAACAAGAAGAAGAAGAAGACGCAGCAGCAGCAGCAGCAGCAGCAGCAGCAGCAGCAGCAGCAGCAGCAGCAGCAGCAGCAGCAGCAGCAGCAGCAGCAGCAGCAGCAGCAGCAGCAGCAGCAGCAGCAGCAGCAGCAGCAGCAGCAGCAGCAGCAGTAGTAGATTAGTAGATGCAATAATAATAATAATAATAATAATAATAATAATAATAATAAGAAGAAGAAGAAGAAGAAGAAGAAGAAGAAGAAGAAGAAGAAGAAGAAGAAGAACAACAACAACAACAGCAGCAGCAACAACAACAACAACAACAACAACAACAACAACAACAACAACAACGACAACAACAGCAACAACAACAACAACAACAATAATAACAGCAACCTTTCAAGAATTCAAATCAATTCGTATTGTGTTCGACGAACAATAAACGATTGCTGAAATACAGAAAGGTGTTATCAATTCGGTGGTTCCAGTGGGTTTTGTGCAAACAGAGATAGTTCATTGTAAATTTGGAATCACCGTGGAGATAGCAGATGGTCCACACTCAAACATTACCTATAGCTATTTGTTTTAATTATTTCAGCTTAAGTATTATTCACCTATTCACTTCATTTGATATATAACTCTGCAGTATGCACCTGACGAGATGCATCAACAAATGCCAGTCCATAAATCGTGCAAACATATTGTGTGTAGCGGGGTCTGTTTTAAAAAGCAACAGCAAAAACAAAATGAAGTTAAAGATACACATTTATTAGGATCCTACCCTGTAGACAGCGTCATTAACATCCAAGTTGGATAGAACAGTGAAACATTTGTGGAACCTGTCATTGATTCCCGGGAACGGCTTGTCCACCTCCAGAGTAATCCAGTACCTGATGGCACCTAGAAAACCCTCAAACGACGACGGGATGCCTTGGCTGGGCAACAGGAATGAGAAGTTGTACTTGTATGTCCCAGCTGCCATTAATGCGGGAGCTGAGGTGGACACACAAGTCATAGTACATACCCGGTTCATTGCAATAATATTTTACATAACATTTACATAACAATTCACGTGCCATTATTAAATACAGTTACTAATATAGGTATATGCTTACGAGTGGAAGTCAATAAGTAAGTCACAAATGGCTGTAGAAAAATAACTAAATATGATAACAACTTGAAACCAGTTTATTTTTATACATACATTATCGCTTTATTTCTCAACATAATTTTCACCAACACTTATGCAATTATCCCATCGTTTTATCCGTCCTCCAAAACCGGCTGCATAGAACTGCGTGCTCTGTTTTCTAAACCACCTTTTCACTTCACATTCAACTTCGGCGTCATTCGCGAAATGTCTCCCGCCAAGGTGGGTTTTCAATAGACCAAATATGTGGAAATCGCTAGGGGCTATGTCGGGGCTGTAAGGTGGATGTTCCAGAACTTCCCACCTTAGTTGGTTGCACATAGGCACGTTGCTCTTTGGTTGTACACTCAGTAAGTACAGTCACCATTTTGTTTATGCGCTGTGCATGCGCATGTGACACCTAGCGCCACCTGACGAACGGAAATATAAAGTTTGATGTTGCTGTCACCTATTGATACCCGTAGTAAATACCAACTACATTTACCTGCTATCCCACAGAACTGTGTGACTTACTTATTGACTCTTTCTCGTATGTTAGTTGCTGTCGCAATAGACAGAGCATAATTTGGCTGTTTGCAATTTAGTGGGCAATGCTTACGTTCAACAGTTTGCCGTTGTTTTCTGAACGATGGTGCTCATACCATGTAAGTATATACATATATACACACACACACATCAATCATGTGCCATGCCGATTAGTGTGGGCGGTCATGTGTCAGCCATCTCACTCGATCACTTAGTGATTCTGTCTCGACCATGCCACGTGACCAAGACATCCAGGTATTTACTTCTCGGTCTTCCCCTTGGTCTGTTCCCTTCGATCTTGCCAGTTGTTACTAAGTTCTCCAATTCATTTCTTCTCATGACAAGCCCAAAAAATTTTGACTGTCAACGTCTAATGTCTCTAATCAGCTTACGATCTTCATTTGTTTTTTGAAGGACGTGTTCATTGGTTTTTCTGTCTGTCAATGGTATTCTTTGTATTTTCCTCAGAAACCACATTTTCACTGCCATCAGCTGTTTTTCAGCTTGTCTGCTCATTGTCCACGCTTCACATCCATACAAATGTATAGGTTCTATGAAGCACTTCAACACTCTTGTTCTTGTTTCAATTGATATCTTTTTATTGGTCAGTATGTTTTTCATCTTGCAAAAGGCTACCTTCGCAATTCTTGTTCTAATCTCTTCAAGGCATCTCCCATCAGATGTTATGACTGTTCCGATTCACTTGTTTATGAATATGACCATTTACTTGTATATTACATTGTGGTATTTCCTTCTTAACAGTGACGACCATAATGTGTCTTCTTACAATTCAATTCTAACCCTAGTTGTTCACTGTGTGCAAAAACCGCATCTACTAAATGTTGCAGGTCCTGTTCATTGTCTGCCATCAAGAATGTATCATCTGAATATCTATTGTTATTTATGTATCGTCCCCAATTATGATTCCTTCCATATCTTCTATATTTCTGAAAATATTTAACCGTACAGGCAAAAAACGATATGGAGACATTACACATCCCTGTATCACACCTCTCTTAATAGGCTGCAAACAAAGCTGAAAGTCTATAAAGCAGTTGTATTATCCACACTGCTATATGCTTGTGAAACCTGGACTGTTTATCAGCGCCACTCCAGGAAATTAAACCACTTCCACAGTCTGCCTTAGGAAGCTATTGAAGATTAAATGGCAAGAGAAGATCCCAGACACTGAAGTTCTAGAAAGAGCGTCCATGCCCAGTATCCACATTCTACCAATGAAGAACCAGATTCGCTGAGCTGGTCACTTAACTCGCATGCCAGATCACAGGCTCCCTAAACGAATTGACGCAGAGCTGCGTTGTGGTAAACGCTCCCAAGGCAGCCAGAGGAAACGCTTAAAAGACACTCTGAAAATCTCACTGAAACGTTTTGGAATTCATCCTGACACCTGGGAGATTGCTGCCAAGACCGACATTCATGGCGTACATTACTACACAAGGGTGCAGTCACTTGTGAAGCAACCAGGACTGCAACAACGTTGAAGAAGAGGCTGGACAGAAAAACCACTGCAGGAGATCCTCCTCCTGGAACGTCAAGCATTCTTTGCCCACATTGTCAAAGAACATTTCGAGCCAAAACAGGCCTTATCAGCTATCTTAGAACTAACGGCTCCATAATTTCAACCCCACTGAATGAAATGAATGGTCATCATCATTCTTGATGGACAAACAACAATAGTTTGATATTGACCTACTTCATTATCTATTCTTATGGCAGCTTGTTGTTTCCAATATATAATTTTTACAAATCAATTTTTAGATTTTCAAGCATCCTGATCATGTCGACATGTCTCACTTTATCGAAAGTTTTTGTGTTGTCAATAAAGCAAAGGTGTAGATCTTTGATTACTTCAATAGAACGTTCAATTACTGTTCTCAGTATATACACAGCATTTACTGTACCCTTCCTTTCTACAAACCCATATTGTTCTTCTCCTATTTCATGTTGTATTTTCTTCCTTACTAATTGCATGATAATTCTTAGCAAAGTCTTCGTCCTGTGACCTGCTCAGCGGTGATTCTCACAGTGTAGGTGTTGAACAGTACCTGAGATAATGGTGATAAACGTTTGGCGTTTGTCGCATCACTCTAAACACATTGGTTTATAAAACACAAAACCATCTACCACAAGAATCCACTGACGTTGGCAGAGCAGCTAGATTATCTGAACTTGACTGCCGACATTGCTCGCCTCTTAAGCTCACAAAAGGCAGATGCAAGATCAACTATAAAGAAAGAAAGAAAGAAAGAAAGAAAGATAGAAAGAAAAGAATAAGACGACAAAAAAGAAGAAGAAGAAGAAGAAGAAGAAGAAGAAAACGATGCTTACGATTTGCATTGTGGACTTCGATGAACTGGTTACAATATACTTCCCTGCTCTCGTAATCATCTTCATGCGGAAATCGCTTCCATTGGGTCAATGCCTGACCTCTGCAGAATATTTTAATTGCCCGCACCTTCAACTGACCTTCAATATCCAAGGTCGCGGTCCCGCTGACAGAATCCGCTGGTCTATACACATCACGTGGGTTTGTCAGCTTAAACAAGCAAGACTTGATTTTGCCCATACCGCAAGTTATATTTTCAAAGGTATATTTCTTCTTCACGGTTGTGTGCGGACTCTAGTAATAAACCAAAAAAAAAAAAAAAAAAAAAAAACAACAACAACAACACTGAGTTAGCAACTGCCCAAAATGCAGCAATTATGAACTAGTAACGTAATTATCCCTATCCAGTGTCAATAAGTTTTAGCAGTGACAACAATGCTAAAATGTGTAACTTAAATCATTACTATTTCCGTGTGTCAAAATGATATTTTTGAATGAAAGCATGAAACACTACAAGATTATGAAATGTGAAATAAGAAGTTAAAGTTAAGAAACATAAATAAGAGATATAATACAAACCATAACTTGAACTATTACTGCTACAGCAACTGTCGCTGCGGCTGCTGTTACTATCGTTGTTTCTGCTATTGCGCCGCTGTTATTGCAGTAGCAACTACTACTACTGCTACTGCTACTGCTACTGCAACTGCTGCTGCTGCTGCTACTGCTACTACTACTAATACTACTAATACTACTATTATTACTACTACTATATCTAACACTTCTTGGGACTTCAAGTGAATTGACTCAACTTAAATCATCAACCAAAGCAGCAACGCCCGAATTACCTATTTGTGAACGTTTTTGCCACTGCCCTTGTGGGAGAATCAGCATCAGCGGAAGAGAAGAAGTAACCTGATATTTAGCAACACGCTAGCCGACTACCAGGACTGGCATCGTCAGTTAGGTCACCCAACCAAACCTGTCAACTTATCAAAATTGTTAAAGGCCTCAGCGACAGGGTCGAGGATTAGAACAAACAGACAATAACTATATAGATACTCAAATTCAGATTAGGGAGTATTATGAAACGGATCATAAACAATATAGGTTAAGCGGGGCATTTGTAATCCCCTTTCTAATTAACCGCATTTATCAGCATGTTCCAATTGAAAGTTCATTGATGTATTGTAAAATCTTACAAAACTAGTCTGTTGAGCTAGAATATACTATTAGTATAATCATTCTGAGTGACGGAGCGAAAGTTGTTAATATTATATGTTAGGCTGTCTATCTCCGTGTTGGGAGATCTTTTTCTTTCAGCCTTTAGTAGCGGGAATCCCTAGGCCTACTGTCTAGTTACTAGTACAGTTGGACGCCATCCCTTTTCCCAGCATGACAGTGTCTGAAGAATTGATATATTCTGGGACCTGTTTAAAATCATAGTCTGGAATCACGAGCCATTGGATCTTCTCTTCGGCAATGATTAGTCTTTTTAGTTAAGACAGTCTATATTGTTGCTATTTCTGATTAGTGTCTATCAAAGTAGCCAACTCTACGCTAAATGACATAAATGTGTCTTCATTTTGCTAGTTGTTAGACCAAATTCATAACAAGCATTGGAGAATGCAGATAGTAGACGTTGTAATTCTTTCTCAGATTGGGTCGTAATTGCAGCATCATCTTCAAAAACAACTCTTTGATCAGAACTCTCCTAATTTCGGTTTCGGCCTTCAATCTCTGAGCATTACAGAGGCCGCCTTCTGAGCGTGAGTGAATGTATGTACCATCATCCTAATCACGAAAGGCACATGTCAATAGATGTTACAAGTATGTCCCATAGAGTGTGGGAGCAAGCACACAACCTTGCTTAATTCCATTCTTGACTTCAAGCTCTTCTAAAGTTGCACGATCAAAATTGATTATACCTTTCATGACTGTGTGGGACGAATTCACAAAAGACAGACAAGATGACGGGCAGACGATCTTCTTTAGTGCATTGAGCAGACCCCCACGAGTGACCAAATCAATTGCCTATGTGAGATCGATTAAGACAATAAACACTGACTGATTCGGGTCAGGACATTTTTCTTGCAGCTGTCGCAATGAGAATATAATATCAATAGTAGACCGGTTCCTTCGAAAGTCACTCTGTGATTCGGGTAGACTTGATATCCCGTGACTTAAAGTCTTCGTAGAACAATTCTGGCAAATATTTTCCCAACGACACACAGAAGCGAGATACCCCTATAGTTTACATATTCACTCCAATCCTTCTTGTTCTTGTACGGTGTCATGGTGCTTGAATCTTCGAAATCCTGTGGGACTTGTCCTTCTCGCCATCATAGCTTTATTTAGCTGGTGGATCTGAAGATTGCGTGTGTCTTGCCCACTCCTGATAACCTCTATTGGACTTCCAGCCACCCCCCCCCCCCCACACACACACACACACTGTCGCGAAAAATAAACTTGCTAGTTTCGATCAATGACAAAAGGAGACATTCGCCTGCACAAACAGGAAACCCTTTGATGTGTATAGACGGAGGAACAAAAATACGTCGCGTCAAACTGTCTGCCTACGGTCGGCATTTCTGTATGATGTGGGTTGTTCGAGGAACAAAATACGTCGCGTTACAATGTCTACACTGGTCGGCATTTTGTTAACAAGTTGTTGCTCGAGAAACGTACACTGGTGTCATCCGTCTGCAAGGCGGGAGTCGGCCTTTGAAGTGTAGACGGAATGTCTCGACAGACGGCGGAGAGGATTCTGTGATGTGGGGAATTCTCTGGTTCGCAGACAGACAGAACTATTGTTGTGCGCGACAAAGAATTTCCCCAGATGAAAGCAAATTTGACGGCGGATTGACTCCAGTTAGTCGAAAATAAGAGGAGAAAACCAGACTCTGGACTGATCAGCGTCTAGACAATTTGGTGACGTTACTCAAAGCCGATATAAAGGCCGTTGAAGTAAACAAGTTGCGTGAGTCGACCAAGATTTCTGAAGTGTGAAGGATCGGTGCAGTTTCCGAGTTGTGTTCAATGAAAGAAACTATAGTGTCAAATTGTTGATATTTATCGGCGGACATAGATCCAGTCTGTGATCGCATAGTTTCAATTAGCAACCGGAATAGGCATATGGTATTCTATTAATCATATCTAACTTAGAGTATGATTAGGAATAGAGTACAGTACTGTGCGGTGATGTAATGTATTATAGGTGTGGTGATAGAATGTTCTATAAGTACGGTGCTAGAAAGTATTATAGGAGCGTCGGCACTAATATCCTATTGTGTGGCTTTAACTAGCTTGTGTGATATATCATTTTACTCAGTGAGTTGAGGACAATGTAGTGGGATAATAATTAGAGAGATATTGAGGATGGTTGGGAGGGAGGAGGGGAATGTGAAATGGTAGGATCATCCAGTAGGGCATCTACTGGGTTTCTACCCGTTCCTTTATTCTTTCCTGGTGTTGCCATGTCTCTGTTGTAGATCTGAGTGCTGCTATTGGCCTACACTCACCTAATTCTGGCCAGGTTTGAGTTGCCCTCACCATGGTATTCTCTACTCAACAGGTTCCATGTAGGTGTGCTATGATATTCAACAGTGAAGCTAGAACACAGTTTAGGAGATGATGGCTCAGGATTTGAAGACAGAAGTTGCTGAGAGGCCTCTACATTGGGCTTATACCCAAGTTGGTCTGCGGGAACCTGGCTTCTGCTGAGCAGGACAGGCTGATGATACTTATGTTTAGCAAGTGATAGTTGTATCACTGAACAGTCAGAACATTATATCTATATACAACACTGATACCAGGAACATTTATATAAAGTTATAGAAATATCTGGAAAATTCAGAATGTGGTATTAATATGGGAAATCTTTACAAACAGTGACACTAGATCAATTAAGATTTCCTAAGTAACAGTGACAATAGTGTTAGAATTCTCTGAGTAACAAACAGTTAATCACAGAGGAAATTCATAGTGTGAATTAGATTGAAGACTCTCATTAGACAATATTTGCCATGGATGTCCAAACATCTGGATGCCTCGAGAGATAGCGGAGAAACTCTTCACGTGGCCGGAGAAGCATCACCTTGGTGAGGTTGCTTGTCTGGAATACATGGTGCTGGTGTGTTCTCAGCACAGTGATGAGAATGACTATACTCCTGAACACTGATCTGAGTCTATATACACTTTAGAATATACGTCACACATTCTACACATTATACACACACACACACTTCTCCTACATATACTCTTTGCTTTAATAAATTTCTTGTTTTTTTTTATTTGTTGAAGCTAGAGTTGTCAAGTATGTTATGTTGGGGAAGAATGAGAGGGGGCATGATCCAGGGGTGAGTAAGAGAGAAGAAGGTGTCTTCAGATTGAGGGAGTGTTGTGGACGGAGTCTGCTGGATATCTCCAGGATAGTGATATTGAATTAAAATAAATGTGGGTGTTGATTCCCCCCCTCCAGGGACGACACTAAAGAAGTAAAGAAGAATAAATAACTACTACGACATTCTTTACATACGACACACACACACACACACACACACACACACACACACACACACATATATATATATATATATATATATATATATATATATATATATATATATGTTAGTACTCTAAGACATACTTTTATTATACTATTTAAATTAGCTACTTATGAGTAAACTTATTAATATCTTAAGCAATATACTAATATCAAAATACTAACGTTCTGGGATGTGTGTGTATGTTGGAATAAGTAAAGATATGATTTTATATGTGTCGATCCCAGAAACTAAACATTCTTTTTCGTCTCTTTCTAGCTCTCAAACAGAGCGACAGGTTACACGATCATGTTCAGTGAAAACAAAGAGCAACCTGGTAAAGGAAAGACTTGCATTCGCAGAGACCAAAGGCAAAATCTCATGACGAGACCCGTATTCCTGCTTTACAAGTAACATGTTAAGTTACGTGATTATATGCTGATGTATATATTATTGTTTTACATCATTTCATACGCCAATCATATTTACATCACCATATAGTTTCATTTGATGATAATTGTTTGCTGATGACATTATACATATCTAGACAGCAAAAAAAAAAAAAAAAAAAAAAAAAAAAAATACCCAGTGATAGTTTGTGTAACGAACAGTTCTATATTAATAATTTTCAAAAGTATATACTTGTGTATGTGTAGATGTTTACTTCTAGTAGTATGTGTTATATTAGATTATCAGGGAGGAGACTTACCCTGCCTAGTAGTCAGTTAATTCAAGGCATCTAACCTTCTCCTTCCTGCCATATTGCTGGGGTGTTTATAATGCAGGCTCGCTGTCAAGTCCAGCAAATGGCATCTTTTATTCAAGCAGACCACAGTTGACAAAATGACGTGACAACACACTCGTCTCTGAGTACGCGCATGTTTATTTTAAAACTCTCGGTTGTAACAGCTCCCGCGTCGACCAAGTCTCGTCCCCATTTAATACGTGACACTGCCAGAACGTCATATCATGCAAAGGCAGTCTGCCACCGGAGCCCTACCTCCGTGTCACAGCTGGCGTCATGGTCTCAGTCATTTGTCGCAGTAAATACTTGTTCATAAAATAGTAAAGATAAACAATTTACCGACTCATCCTGTGAGAATTTACTACACGTAACACTCTATGCTGGCCGTTCTATTGCCTTAACGCATCCACCCTTGTCGTTACAGGCCTATTGGTGCTTCGATGGAGATTAGAGCTCGCTATCAAATATGATACACTCTTTCGTTTAAAGTTGAAACTCAGTCGATTACAATTTCAGTCAGTCGCTGATGTCGGGTAGTTAGTCGTTTAGTTAATTTTAATTTGTTGACGTTGTTTGATGTTCATCCGTCAGCGACCCTTGCCCGTAATGAGCTACCCGTGTAGTCACGGTCTGACCTTCTTGTCTTGTCACGTTACCAGTCCCCAGTCACTGACCGTTGTTCGCTTGAACCCGTCCGTCATGAATCGTATTCGATTACTGTTTACTTTCACAGGTGTTTTTAACCATATCTGGTTGTGTTGATATATAAAACTATTGTCGGTACTTGCAGTACTCTGGTTTAGGGTGATGTTGGATCAAGGCACTTCCCACTCCTTGGTGATACTAAGACCAGCTACCTTTACTTTTTAACGAGCCATTTCCATTTGAGCACTTGTGTATCCAGGGACTTGTTTATCCAACTGTGCACTTTTGTATCCAGCCTAAAAGAAACATCTGTCTCGAGTTTGCTTGCTTGGACTGGGCGCGCCGGGAGCTTGAAACCGCACCCATTACAAAGCCAATGTGAGCGCTAACTTAATTTATGACAAGGATGGGACTGTTCACCTGCTAGACAATCCACGATAAACTCAATTAGCTGACGATTATGACAGAATTGTGGTTGTGGCTAAAGCGATCGTATTCACACAAACAATACACTGATAAGACTACACCAAATATACAAAGGTTACCTAGTTAATATGCTTCAATCGTCAGGATGTGATTGTTGCGCCTATCCCGATGGCTCAAGCACATGAGTTAAATAATTTCGTGTAGGTGTATCATTGTCTGTTTGTTGTGTGTGAACTGACGAAGGCTTGGGCCGCAACGTCCAACTGTCACTTGTTGTGTTACTGTAAGGCTGACCAATTCAACCTTTCGATTTCGTAGAACTTGTTTGCTTGTATAATTTTATCGGTAGTTGAATTGGCATTCTCACGAAATGCTTAAACCACTTCATTTGATGTCTAGCGAAGAATTCGAGGCATAATGTTACGCCTATCATATATGTGATGTTGTCGATTCGCATTTTGCCTCTGGGATATGCAGTGTCTATTTAGTATTGCAAATACTTGCTTTATTAGTTTTTGCGCGTGCCTATAAAACAGTTTTGTTCTTCAAATACTGCTTCACATTTTCTTCTCATAAGAGCGTAGAATTATACACCACGCATTTACTTTACAACAAACAATGAATCAATAATATATCGCAAGGAGTAGGCCTTACACCAGCATACCTGGCGAAGTTGATACGAATGAAAATATAGCCACGGGTGCATAGAGCTTGTTAACTTGAGGCTGGCAATTTTCTCCATCTTTCGTTCGTTGGAAAGGGGAGAATTACATTCTGACATATACTGAAAGGGTGCATGGTCCAAAACAGGTTGAGAACCACTGGTCTAGAGGACGTCAACCTGACACAAATGGCATGTCGACCTGGGACACACTGATCTATGAGGGACATGGCTGGGTGTGGTGCATTTCCCTCGAAAGAGGAACGAAGAAGGAGAGACATCAATGATACAGGCAACACATTTGTATAGAATCCGACTTTACATAGACAGCAACATCGGAAGCATTGACTTTAATTTATCATCAGGATTGTACCATGCCGATTAGCGTGGGCGGTCATGTTTCGCCATCTCACACGATCACCAGAGTCGTTGATCAGCTCTGTATTTGTGTCTTGATTCAGCCATATGTCCAAGACATCAAAAAGTTACTCTCTGTCTTCAATGTGTTCTTTTCCAGTCAATCTTGCCATTTGTCACCAAATTCTCTAGTTGATTCTCATAACGTGTACGAAAATCTTGACTCTCATCGTCTAATGTATCTAATCAGTTTACGGTTTTTATTTGTTTCTTGTAGGATTTTCTCATTGGTTTTTCTCAGTCCATGGCATTCTTTGCATTTTCCTCAGAAACCACATTTCAACTGCGATTATGTTTTTCAAAATCTCTGCAAATTTCCACGTTTCACATAAATACAAAAGCGCAGGTTCTATGTATCACTTCAACACTTTTTTTTCCTCATTGAAATTGACATCTGTTTATTTGCCATGGCGATTCTTGTTCTAATGTCTACAAGACTTATATTACACGGTACTTACCAGAATATAGTATGTTTCTCTGGCAACATCCGAAGCCGCTATTAATCATGTATTGCAGTCTCTAGTTATTTATCGCATAGTTAAATTGTCGTTTATCTAAAGATTATAAATAGACAGCGTCTATACTGAGTGATTCGAAATTACGATAACGATTCATACCAATGCTAGCCACATACCGTTTTCCAGTTGTTGTAGCTATCAACAGTTTGTGCAGTATCAAAGATTAAGAGGTCACACATGACTGTAATATTTGGCAAATAGGTCTTTCCCATATATTCATCTATTACTTGCATATGCTTTACAGAACCGTCAAAATCAACCCCAACATTCTTTGGCAGTTTATGATTTCTTGGCAAGTTCAGTAATTTGCCGTAACTTTCGAATGACCGTGCGACTGTATTATTTACACGGATAAGTGACGTATTTTTCTGACCCTGTTTGTGGTGCAAATGTATGATGGCCTATCTAACAAAGTTAGTATCAGCAAATAAGTAAGGGGCTTTTTTATACGCCGTAAGGCCCATTTGAAAAACGGTGCTTGACCATTTATCTTAAACAGACTTAAAAGTCTTAAAAGTCGAGAGGATCGACTTCATTGCCCCATGTTTTATCCCATATGGCTCGGTCACTTTCGGCAGGATGGCCTGCAGAAAGCGTCGCACAAAGCACGAACTCCGCAGCTCCGGCGACGACCCCCAAGAGTCTACGAGAAAAATACACCCGTGAACCGAAAGACGTAGCCCGAAATCGAACTCCCAACCTCCGGAGCGCGAAGCAGACGGCTTGACCACTTCGCCACGGAGACGCTTAAAAAAAAAAAATCTTAAATAGACCAACCAGCATTCCGTGGGCTTTGCCGTCTCTCTCTCTCTCTCTCTCTCTCTCCCCCCCCCCACCCCTAGGCATTCTTGGTGTCTATTTAGGCTGGGTCGACCTTAGAGTCCTGCTCAATTTATTTTTAAAAAATCGAATCGACCCCTATGTGGGTCGCCCATGACCATCAAGCAGGTTAAAGAGCGTCTAGCCACCACGAAACCGAGGTTCCAGGTCTCAATATTTGACAGTAATAATCGACAACGGTTATAGCACTTCCACATTAATGCACGTCACATTACATATTTTTGTATATTTATGTTTCTAAATATCTAGTACAAGCATGTATTGTTACATGAAAACACATACATTACCTTAGTAACAATAATAACATCATAATAACACCGCAAGGTTAAAGAGGAACACAATGCGATGAGATAAATAACAGTATACTAGTTACAGTTTATTATATGTCCTTTACAGAACGTTGCAATCAAGCCTGTATTGATTGAGTTTTTTGTGATTTACTAGAAAAATAATGGTTCAATAGTTTGCCATTACGTTTTCAACGACTGACGCCTTATGTGTTAAAAACCAACGCAGTTTTCTTCCAAATTGTCTGTGGCTGATTCCGAACCCTCGACTCAATATGACGGGGAATTATAAAAAAATGTTCGTCTCATTATCGCCTAAGCCACAACACCGGTTAAGCACCCAGTACACTTCTGTATAGCTACAAGAAGACACGTACAGCTCGTACTTTGGTAACAATAATAACGCGAGACCGATAATCTTGGCAATCCTGTTTACACGTTCTCCACACACAAGGTCATGATTTCTATAGTTCGTTAACTAATACAGTAGCAAAAAAAAAAAAAAAAAGAGAAAAAGGCGGTGTTGACCAAACATAATACACAATCATATGAACAAGTATGATAATTTAATTTCCGTTCACTGGGCATTGCCGGCTTCCTGGTCTAGAGGTTAGCGACTTTTCTCCGTAATCTCGTATACTCTCGTAAGTAACGTGACGACGGTGAGAATCAGCAGTGGTTCGAATCGCGTCGGTAACTTACGGGTTATGAGAGCCGGCCGCTCAGAAAGCAATGGCAAACTACTGAGAGTAATCTTGCCAAGAAATCAACAATCAGCTGAAAGATGCTGATATTCACAGCAATGTCCTGTAAAGGATATGCAAACAACAACAATCACTGGGCGTTAACATTGCGGTAGATAGCGCGAAAGGAAACACATAACACGATAACCCTACTATGGCGATATATCGTCCTTCGAGGATGAATCAGTTAAATAGATCTCCTCAAAGTGTCTTGTGAGATCCGCAATTCTTCATGTGTGTTACCCTAGACACGTGTATATGTACCCAACTCCTGTATGTGTGTTATCCCAGATACATGTGTGTGTACCCAACTTCTGTATGTGTGTTATCCTAGACACGTGTGTATGTACCAAACTTCTGTATGTGTGTTATCCTAGACACGTGTGCGTCTACCCAACTTCTGTATGTGTGTTATCCTAGACACGTGTGCGTCTACCCAACTTCTGTATGTGTGTTATCCTAGACACGTGTATGTGTACCCAACTTCTGTATGTGTGTTATGCTAGACACGTGTATGTACCCAACTCCTGTATGTGTGTTATCCTAGACACGTGTATGTACCCAACGTCTGCATGTGTGTTATCCTAGACACGTGTGTGTGTACCCAACTTCTGTATGTGTGGTATCCTAGACACGTGTATGTACCCAACGTCTGCATGTGTGTTATCCTAGACACGTGTATGTACCCAATGTATGCATGTGTGTTATCCTAGACACGTGTATGTACCCAACGTCTGCATGTGTGTTATCCTAGACACGTGTGTGTGTACCCAACTTCTGTATGTGTGGTATCCTAGACACGTGTGTGTGTACCCAACTTCTGTATGTGTGTTATCCTAGACACGTGTGTGTGTACCCAACTCCTGCATGTGTGTTATCCTAGACACGTGTATGTACCCAACCTCTGTATGTGTGTTATCCTAGACACGTGTGTGTGTACCCAACTCCTGTATGTGTGTTATCCTAGACACGTGTGTGTGTACCCAACCTCTGTATGTGTGTTATCCTAGACACGTGTATGTACCCAACGTCTGTATGTGTGTTATCCTAGACACGTGTGTAAGTACCCAACTTCTGTATGTGTGTTATCCTAGACACGTGTGTATGTACCCAACTTCTGTATGTGTGTTATCCTAGACACGTGTATGTACCCAACCTCTGTATGTGTGCTATCCTAGACACGTGTATGTACCCAACTTCTGTATGTGTGTTATCCTAGACACGTGTGTGTGTACCCAACTTCTGTATGTGTGTTATCCTAGACACGTGTGTGTCTACTCAACTTCTGATCACATAATTAAAGTTTGATCATGTCGTGTTGTCGCCACATACTTTCAGTAATTTAAGTAAAAAACATTTGAGTTGAGTCAAGAACCGAAATCACAGCACTCGGGACATTTCCATACGCACTCTGTCCTTATCTTCAACAGCCTGCGATTAGTCCCAATAATAATGGTACCAGTAGCAGTAAGATTATGTGTTCCTATCTATGAGACTTTTGTTTATTGAAGCATGTCATTCTGTACGAAGCCTACCTGTCTTAACTCTTCTCAGCATGCTCTACGAGTCCGTTAGAATTAAGACATATGCAGGGGGCAGAGTGGTCTCAAGGTATGGTGTCAGTTTCAAGTGCTGGAGGTCCCGGTGAGTACCGGCATTTTTTTTTCACGTGGACTTTTAGTAATAAAAAAAGAGAACTCCATAAATTCTAGTAATGATGGAATTGCTGCTGAATTTATAAAGGCAGGCGGTCATGCATTACATCTACAGGTATTTGAACTAATTATAAAAATCTGGAGGACAGAAGAATTACCCCATGACTGGAAAGAGTCATTACTGATACCTATCTTTAAGAAAGGAGACAAGTTCCAATGTGAAAATTATAGAGGAATATCACTACTGTCCACAAGCTATAAGATACTATCCGCGGTTTTATTAAATAGACAACCATATTCAGAAGACAAATTCGGTGACCTCTAGGCGAGTTTTAGACAAAGCAGATCAACAATAGATCAGATTGATTATTTGGTTGTTTCGGGATTTGATCACTGGCGTGATCCGGGGCTTGTTTCCGGATCCGGTCAGGGATATGCACTACTGACGAGCTCAAACGAGAGCGAAACTCGAGTTTAGTGCTTCCATATTGACGTGGATAGGCCTTAGGTTCATACCAGAATACGGTCAGCGTTGCCAGTAGTGGGTTGTGCTCAATATTTAAATAGATCAGATATTTATCTTACGACAAATAGCCGAGAAAAATTGGGAATATAAAAGAGATCGCCATAACATTTCTGTGGATTTCAAAAAGGCATTTAATAGTGTTCATAGGAATAGTCTATGGAATGCTATGCAGGAATTTGGAGTACCAAGTAAGTTAATCAACATGACCAGACTATGCATGGAAGATACTTATAATATAGTAATATATAAAGGCAGGAAATCAGACCCTTTCCAAATAACATCTGGCTTGAAACAGGGTGATGTACTATCGCCGCTCCTTTTCAATCTGGCTCTAGAGAAAGTTGTAAGGAAGATAAAGGAGGAATGTGCTATTGGAGGAACATCCAGACTGCTTGGTTATGCAGATGATATAGATATTATAGGGGAAAATGACAAAAGACATTGGAAATATTGACTCACTTAAAGGGAAAAGCTCAACAATCGGGGCTGGTTATGAACCAAGATGAGAAAGCATTTATGGTAATTTCAAGAGAAGGAACGGCTAAAAACTCTGGCCACATACAAATAGATAATATGACCATTAAAAGAACGGAAACATACAAATATCTGGATACAATTTTCAACTGCTCCAACATAATAAACACTGGAAATAAGATATACTATGCACTACAACATCTCATTCATTCATTCAGTAGCATGTCCTTTGCAGAACCTCGCTCCCATAACAACCTTCGTGAAAACCTCTCGATCATAAGCAAAATGTCCCGCGTCTGATACACCCATCTGGAGATCATCCGCCACATCTTGCACCCATCTTCTCTTTGGCCTTCCTCTTCCTCTCTTCCCAGGCATATACCCTTCCATTATTGTTCTCTCTAAACTTTCGTGACGTTTCAAGTGTCCAAAATATTTCAATTTTCTTTGTTTTATCGTCTTTAATAGCCAACCTTCTTCAATATTCAACTCTTGAAGTATGGATGCATTTGTTCTTTTCTTTACCCAAGATATTCTTAGAACTCGTCTATAACATTTACATTCAAAGGCGTTTATGCGCTGTTCAGCTTAATTAGTAAGTGTCCATGTCTCACAGGCGTATGTTGCAATGGGAAAGATGCATGCTCTTAAAAATCTAATTTTTGTAGTTCTGTCTGTCCCATTCCATAATTCAATCAGCTGTTTTAGTCTTTGAAGATCAATTGATAGTCGCCGTTTAATTTCTTTCATTGTGTCACCATTGCTGGGAATCAATGACCCAAGATATTCAAAATTTTCCACCACCTCCAATTTTTCACCATTAATGTATAATTCTTTCTCCATAATAGTTTTATCTGTATGCATTATCTTTGTTTTTGCTATGTTAAGATATAAGTTGTGATTTTCACTATTCAATTGTGTTGAGGCTATTAGGTTTTCTATGCCATTCTGTATTGTGGATAGTAATACTGTATCATCAGCATATCGAATCTCTGGTATGTCATGACCGCCGATATTTAGGGAATCATATAGCTCCCTGTTTATATCATCGCTTACATTTCTCATTATATTTTCGGCGTACAGGTTAAATAAATAGGATGACAGCACGCAGCCCTGAGGGACTCCTCTTCTCTTGTTCCTCGTCCTTGTCTAAATCCAGCTTGAACCACGTTAATCTCTTCTTCCATTTACTACAACATCTGCTAAAATCAAATACGCTATCTCGTAACACCAAGATCACAATATACGAAACACTGATTAGACCAGTTGTGCTGTATGGCTCTGAAAACTGGAGTACAACTAAAGGATATGAAGCCTTGTTACAAACCTTTGAGAACAAATTCTTAATACGCATCTTTGGGCCCATTAGGGATACACAAAGTGGAGAGTGGAAAAAAAGAAGCAACACAGACATTCATGATCTGTTTAAGTCCCCGCTAATCACTGGTATCATGGAGGCATATAGACTGCAATGGCTGGGGCATATAGAAAGAATAGAAGATAATAGGGAAACAAAACTCACTTACACTCAGGAAATAGATAACCGTAGACCCCGAAGTAGACCAAGAAGAGGGTGGAGAGATAATGTACATACAAATCTACAAGCACTTGGAATCAGCGACTGGCAAGAGAAGGTTAACCAGATAGACGAATAGAGACGGCTTGTATCTGCAGCAAAGAACCTCAATGGCTCATTCCGAGCTGAAGAAGAAGAAGAAGAAGAAGAAGAAGAAGAAGAAGAAGAAGAAGAAGAAGAAGAAGAAGAAGAAGAAGAAGAAGAAGAAGAAGAAGAAGAAGAAGAAGAAGAAGAAGAACAACAACAACAACAACAACAACAACAACAACAACAACAACAACAACAACAAGAAAAAGAAGAACTTCTAGTAATAAAATTTCCTCTGGTCTCTGAGTAGTGAGATCAGACGCCCGTATGTATTGTAGCGCAAGTAAAAAATCCCTAGGCAGTTGGAAATTGAAAAAAAGAGTAGCCTAACACTATATACAACAATAAGAAAGAGACAAACAGCTTTCTTTGGTCATGTGATGAGAAGAGAGGCATTGGAGAACATCATGACAACTGGAAAGATCGAGGGGAAGAGAGGTAGAGGCAGACCAAGAGAAATGATGCTGGACGGACTGAGAAGGTGGCATGGAGGAATATCATCAGCAGAGTTGATCCAGAACACCAAAGACCGATCTCTGTGGAGAGCCATGAACGCCTACGCCAGCCGGCACGGCACTTGATGATGAGCCAGTGGCGCTGCCAGGGCAAAATTTCGAGTTTACAAATCTACCCAAAGTATTTCAGGATCCTCGCCGGTGCTATGGAGTTCGTGCACTGAGCTGAGTTTCTCCTGACTCAGGCTTGAGTTAGGAATAGAACGGGGCAATTATGGGTTACGCCCTTGTGCTGTGATGTTGATCCGTCGACTAAACTAAGCTAAACTAAGATATATGTTTGCTATTTGTTCTTTAGCCAGTGGAAAGTCGCGTTGGCTTTCTCCACAGTGTGAGATGAAACGATGCCGTCGACAATACAGAATTGACGATGGCAGTGGCTGTGACATTTTGCTATATAGCCAGATCCAAACAAATTCCGGTGAATCAGGAGGTGAGGAACAGACACTGGCACTGAATGGGACATCATCATCATCTACTTACCTTACCGACTGGCGTGGGCATCATGCCTCTCTACAAATTGCGATCTCGACGAGGTGGATCAATTCGTGTGTTGTCTCCATTCCGTGCAATGTCAAGAATGCAAGAATGTTCTCACGTCATTTTCCTCCATCTCTCTTTCTGCAAATTTTACCGGTTGTTATTTCTTGGCAAGTTTAATTTGAGTAGTTTGCCCTTTTTTAAGAACCACCGGTATCCACACCATTATATGAAGACCAATGCAAGGCGGTCTGCTGTCAAATCGCCCACAGCTGTGTTTCGAACCGGTATGAGGCAAACTACTGAACTAAAAATCCATAAGAAATCACAAACAACCAATAAATGCTGGGGTTGATTACAGCGTCCCGCAAAGAGCATAGTGCTAACTTCTTTAAAAAAAATAAAAATAAATACACACTATATGTACACTTGTAAATTGTGAATAACATCTGCTTCGTATTAGAACCACGTTTCATAATACAAGACAAGACAGCTAATCTATGTTGTAATGAAATAACAAGATCCAAAATTTGCATCTGAATGCATAAGAATTATAAGTGTTGTTAAAATGTTAATTGCATATCCTATACAGGAATTAGCAATCAACCCCAGAACTTTGTGGCTGTTCGTGATTCCTGGGCAAGTTTTCGTTCAGTAGTTTGCCATTGTTGTCTAAATGACCGGCACTCATAACTATATGAAATCAATGCAAAGCGGTCTGATTCCAAATGTCCACAGTCGTACCTGTTAAACAAAAACCAATGTGGATACTGCTGGGAATTGATACGGGACCATTGGCTTAGTAAGCAATAGAAGATCCTCTGTCGTATTTCATGGAAACAAAAACAATCAAATGCAGAGGTTCTAGAAAAAACTGGGAATGAAGAGAGGGTTGATGAAAGAAATAAAAAGGAAGCAAGTGAAATATTTCGGCCACGTTAAAAGACATGATACTCGTATAAAACCATAGTGGAAGGCAAGGTTGAGGGCAAGCGAGCAAGAGGTTAGTTAGCTAGTTAGTGGACAGAACATCCTCATTGCACATCGAACCATTCAATCCATAAGTGCACGGATCCCCTCCTCCTTAAATCCTGCAGCGTGTAGCGGCTCAAGAGGTAGACAGCGATACAAGTGGGAAGATAACATCAAGAGATGGACGAACATCAGCCTGACAGAATGTACAGTCAAGTCGAGGGACAGACAGACAGTGTTGGAGATCCCTTGCAGCCAACGTTTATTGTGGAGACGGCACCTGATTGATTGATTGATTGTCACCGCTACTCCGTATCCTAACCAGTATATTATACACGCGCGCTAAAGGAAACATCCTTTAATGGATAACATTTCGTTAAAAAACACCACCATTCCTTTGACTTAATTATGAACATGACTACAACAACGCGAATTTGGGAATCCTATTGGAAATCGATGAAGTATGATAGGATCGATTTCCAAATGGATTCCCAATCAGTGTTAATCTCATCTCATCTCATCTTGTTCCTCTTGTACCATGTGGGGTCGAGGTGAAGCATAAACAGCGGGAGATTGTCCGTTTATAGGGTTTATATAAAGTGATTCTCATGGATTCTATTAATCCCTTTGTCCATCGTTTACATGGTCGACCTTTTCTTCTGGTTCCGTTTAGTCTGTACATCATGGCTTGTTGTGGTATACTGTTAGTTGGTAGCCTAGTTATATGGCCAAACCATTTAACTTGCCGTTTACTAATGATATCTAGTGCTGCTATGAACAAAAATGTATACCATAACAAATGCTATAGAGACATTCCCACCAACATACCGCTAATGACGACCACTGAAGTATTTACTCATCTCAGTAACCTAAAACACAATAACTCATCAGGACTAGATGGAATCAGTAATCGGATCCTTCGCTATGCTGCACCGGTGATCGAGTCACTAACTTTTATATATAATCAATGTTTCACCAAAGGTTACATCCCATCAGCCTTTAAAATCGCTAAAGTTTATCCTCATTTAAAAGCTGATTCATTAGAAGATCGAGTCATGAGTATTTATAGGCCAATTTCCATATTATACTCACTATCCAAACTGCTAGAAAAGCACATCCAAAAAACAACACTAGAGAACTTAGTTGCCACAAACTAATAGTTAAATAGATAATCAGGACAATACCATAGTTATGGGAGACTTCAATGCAAGACTATGACACAACAGAGCGGGCTTAGAAAACCATCTTGAAGTATTTGGAGACCAACATAATGACAGAAATGATAACGGAAGTAGACTGATAGAGCTATGCAGCCAACACGACCTCTATATAACACATTATATAAACACAAAGACTCACAAATATACACTTGGTACAAATGGAACGATCTAGATACTAAAAGCCAAAGTGACTTATATTAACAAGAAATAACAGAAAGAGAAATATATTAAATGCAAGGGCAGTGTCCAACTTAAGTATAAACACATACCACCAAGCGGTCATTGACACAATAATAACCATCAGTAGAAGAAAGCAAAGACCAGGAAAATACATGCCATGCCAACCAGTAAACTTAAAATACCTCAAAGACGAGGCAGTGAAGGAAAGTTATGAGAAAGAACTAACTGAAATCTTTGTAAAATTACCTAAAGAAAGAAAGACAGTGGAAGAAGAATGGGAGATGTTCAAATTAAGCATTTTAAATACTGCAAAAATAACATGTGGAACCACGAAAAACAGCAAAACACGGATAAAGAAAATGACTAGTTGTTGGAACAAAGAAGTAAAGAAAGCTGTAAAAGACAAAGAGGAAAAATATAAAAAGTGGTCGAAGAGCAAACAGGAATGCGATTACATAGAATATAGAATAGCGAGAAGACATATGAATCGAACAGTAAAGAGAGAAAAACAAAAAGACTGGGAGGAGTATGGAGAAAACCCAAATAAAAACTACAAGGAGGCAACTAGAAACTTCTACAAAAAGATAAGTGCAATGAGAACCAGAGGAGAACCCGTTGACCCAACTGACATATTTAACAGCGAAATATGGAGAACAAATAAGTGAACAAAAACAAATCCTAATAAGATGGAAACAGTACTTCGAACAACTTCTCAACATCCCTTCAGATGTCACAGGAATTCAAGAAACCAACACAGATGCCACCGAAGAAACTAGAACCAGACATACTAAAAGAAGAAATTATTGAAGCCATCAGATTAGCCCCATTGAACAAATCACCAGGACAGGATGAAATAACAAATGAACTAATTAAAGCAGCAAGAGAAGTAGGAACAACATGGCTACATAGACTATTCAACCATGTTTGGGTAGAACAACAGACACCACGAAACTGGAGAAACGCCATAATTATCCCAGTTTGGAAAACCAAAGGCAGCACAATACAGAGGCATTTCATTGTTGAGTGATATTGGGAACATATTTTGCAAAATTCTTGAGAAAAGATTACGAACTACTATAAAACACCAGCTAACCGAAACACAACCTGGATTTAGGCACACACACACACACACAAAAAAGGATGTACAGATGCCATTTTTGCTCTTAGAAAACTTATAGAAAAATCAATCGAATTCAATGAAACACTCTACTTAGCTTTTGTCGACAAAGAAACGGCATTTTATAGAGTAGATTGAAACAAGCTGTGGAAAATTCTTAAACAATATGGAGTGAGTACACATCTAACAAGCCTATGTAGAAGCTTATACAACGACAGTGAATGCATAGTGAGAGCAACTGGAGGACACTCAGAACACTTCAGCATAAGATCCGGAGTACGACAAGGTTGTGTCCTGTCCCCTCTCTTCTTCATAACATATATAGACAACATATGTAAAGAATCCAGCCAAACTTAGACCACAAGAACACTGCATGACGAGAACACAGAAGAAGAACCATTATCAAATCTAACCATTAGAGAACTCCTATTTGCGGGCGACCAAGCACTAATAGCAAAATCAGAAGCTGAATTACAAGACCACATGCATAGTCTAAACGAAATGTGTAGGGAACATAACATGAACATTAGCACAAGTAAAACAGAGGTAATGTCTGTAACTAAAGAAGAATAAGCAACAACGATTCACCTAAACGAACATCTCTTGAAACAAGTCTTCTTCTTCGTCTTCTTCAACGTTCCGAGCCATTGAGGTTCTTTGCTGCAGATACAATCCGTCTCCATTCGTCTCTCTCTTGCCAGTCGTTGATTCCAAGTGCTTGTAGGTCTGTATATATATTATCTCTCCACCGTCTTCTTGGTCTACATCGGGGTCTACGGTCATTTATCTCCTCAGTGTAAGCGAGTTTTGTTTCCCTATTATCTTCCATTCTTTCTATATGCCCCAGCCATATTAGCCTTTATGATACCAGTGATTAGCGGGGACTTAAACAGATCATAAATGTCTTTTTTACTTCTTCTTTTCCACTCTCCATTTTGTGTATCCCTAATGGGTCCAAAGATGCGTCTTAAAACTTTGTTCTCAAAGGTTTGTAGCAAGGCTTCGTCTCCTTTCGTTGTACTCCAGGTTATTCCTTGAAACAAGTAAAGAGTTTAAATAACCTTTTTTTCATATCCTTTACAGGACATCGCTGTCAACACCAGCATCTTTCAGCTGTATGTTAATTTCTTGGCAAAATTACGCTCAGTAGTTTGCCTTTGCTTTCTGAGCGAACGGCTCACATACCCCGTAAGTTACCGATGCGATTCGAACCACTGCTGATTCTCACCGTCATCACGGTACCCACAAGAGTATAAGAGATTACGGAGAAAAGTCATAACCTCTAAGCCACGAAGCCGGCTACCTAGGAAGTATAATATCACCAAATGGCAAATCAGAAGACGAGATCGAAAATAGGTGCAATAAAGGCAAACCAACTCATTGGACAAATGGCACCTATACTAAAGAACAAACATGTATATTTAACTACTAAGAAAGCACTTTACAACACAATCTTCCTACCAACTCTATGTTACTAATGCCAAACCTGGACAATGACAGAAAAAGAGAAAAGAAAAATCACAACAGAAATGAGATTTCTGAGAATACCCAATGTATCAAGAAGAGATAGAATCAGAAATGAAGAAATCAGGACTAAAGTGGGGGGTCGTTGCTGGACTAGATTTTATTAGAAGGCAGCAAGTCAAATGGTTTGGCCATGCAAGTAGGTTACCACAACAAGCAATGATGTACAGACCAGAGGGAAGCAGAAGAAGAGGCCGACCACGGAAACGATGGATGCAGGGAATAACAGAGTTATTTATAAACGACAAACGCACAATAATTTACTCTAGAGGGGATACACAAGAAAAAGGAGATGGGCTAGTATTTGATAAACAAACAGCCAAATGAATTAATGGTTAATGGTGTATTACGGATAGGGTTATTATGGTAAAATTGAAAGGCAAATCAATAGATATAAATATTGTACAAGTATACGCACCAACAATAAGCAGAAGCGATGAAGAAATACAACATTTTACGATGAAATAGACATGGAGATGTCTCAAATTAAATCACAAGATTTAAAAATAGTACTAAGTGATTTTCATGCAAAAGCAGGAAAAGGAAACAAGATGATTTCCATTTCACTTATAACATTGTACAATTTCCAAGGTCATTTAACGTTCTAACATTCCATGTACTTAAAAAAAAAAATTTATTCGTTTTAATTAAGAAGTTGCCTTCAGGTTCTGGATGACGGTTTGGTTGCACATGACTGTCCCTACTGGACGAGGATGTCCTAATACAACCATTGACGTCGTTTACCGCCACTGAAATAGTTTAGTCGTGGCAAACTACTAAAAGTAAACTTGCCAAGACAAAACACAGAGAAACCAAATCTTAGGGTTGACTGCGGCGTCCTGCAAAAGATGCAAATAAAGGTTTTCTTATATAAAATTGTTTTTAAGGCTGGCAGTTTTCCCCAGAGGATAGAGCAACATCCTAAGGCCCCCGTGTCTCCTTGTTGTTATTGTGGGTTCTTCGGTCCCATTATAAGCCTTCTGTCTATAGTGGTCCACCAGACCCCACCACCTAAGAGTTGAGTTAACGGACAGCGGTTATGATGTGAAGCCAGTGACCGACTCCCAACCCTAGTCGGATTTTTCTTATGTATTTGGCCTGCGGCAGAGGTAGACCAAGAGAAGTGATGCTGGATGGATTGAGACGGTGGCGTGGAGGAATATCAGCAGCAGAGTTGATCCAGAAAACCAAAGACCGAGATCTATGGAGAGCCATGAACGCCTACGCCAGCCGACACGGCACTTGATGATGATGATGATTTGGCCTGTAAAACAGGCCGGAATTTTTTTTTTTTTTTTTTTTTTTTTTGCATATCCTTTACAGGACATCGCTGTCAACACCAGCATCTTTCAACTGTATGTTGATTTCTTGACAAGATTACGCTCAGTAGTTTTCCATTGCTTTCTGAGCGGCCGGCTCACATACCCCGTAAGTTACTGATGCGAATCGAACCACTGCTGATTCTCACCGTCATCACGTTACCGACGAGAGTATACAAGATTACAGAGAAAAGTCATAACCTCTAAGCCACGAAGTCGGCCGGAAAATATTACTTTGGTTTATTTGTTTGAGCCCAGCATACCATTTAAAGGATGAAACATGGAATTTTATATCGAAGAGAAATAGAAACATAAGTTAGAAAATTCTTACCCGCCTAAAATAATGCCATTACTTTTACACAAAGATTGAAGATGCCTCAAAATTATAATTCTTTATTTATAATCTGTGAACCTATAGATAATTTCCTTAGCAATTTTATAAAAGCTTAAGATAAATGCACAATTATTTAAATTACATAATAAAGTTATGTTACTTTTAATAATGTCCCATGGAAAAACTTATATTGTTATATGCCTTTGCAATATTAAATCATCATCATCATCATCTTCCACTTCTGCCGTCAAGCGTCGTGGGTTTGATTGAACATTAGTATTGTCAGCAGGCTGCTGTGGGTTTGATTGAACATTAGCATTGTCACCAGGCTGCTGTGGGTGTGATTGAACATTAGTATTGTCACCAGGCTGCTGTGGGTGTGATTGAACATTAGTATTGTCACCAGGCTGCTGTGGGTTTGATTGAACATTAGTATTGTCAGCAGGCTGCTGTGGGTGTGATTGAACATTAGTATTGTCACCAGGCTGCTGTGGGTGTGATTGAACATTAGTATTGTCACCAGGCTGCTGTGGGTTTGATTGAACACTAGCTTGTTCATCAGGCTGCTGTGGGTTTGATTGATTATTAGCATGGTCAGCAGGCTGCTGTGGGTTTGATTGAACATTAGCATTGTCACCAGGCTGCTGTGGGTTTGATTGAACATTAGTATTGTCACCAGGCTGCTGTGGGTTTGATTGAACATTAGTATTGTCACCAGGCTGCTGTGGGTTTGATTGAACATTAGTATTGTCACCAGGCTGCTGTGGGTTTGATTGAACATTAGTATTGTCACCAGGCTGCTGTGGGTTTGATTGAACATTAGCATTGTCACCAGGCTGCTGTGGGTTTGATTGAACATTAGCATTGTCACCAGGCTGCTGTGGGTTTGATTGAACATTAGTATTGTCACCAGGCTGCTGTGGGTTTGATTGAACACTAGCATGTTCATCAGTCTGCTGTGGGTTTGATTGAACATTAGCATTGTCAGCAGGCTGCTGTGGGTTTGATTGAACATTAGCATTGTCACCAGGCTGCTGTGGGTTTGATTGAACACTAGCTTGTTCATCAGTCTGCTGTGGGTTTGATTGAACATTAGTATTGTCACCAGGCTGCTGTGGGTTTGATTGAACATTAGTATTGTCACCAGGCTGCTGTGGGTTTGATTGAACATTAGTATTGTCACCAGGCTGCTGTGGGTTTGATTGAACATTAGTATTGTCACCAGGCTGCTGTGGGTTTGATTGAACATTAGTATTGTCACCAGGCTGCTGTGGGTTTGATTGAACATTAGTATTGTCACCAGGCTGCTGTGGGTTTGATTGAACATTAGTATTGTCACCAGGCTGCTGTGGGTTTGATTGAACACTAGCTTGTTCATCAGTCTGCTGTGGGTTTGATTGAACATTAGTATTGTCAGCACGCTGCTGTGGGTGTGATTGAACATTAGTATTGTCACCAGGCTGCTGTGGGTTTGATTGAACACTAGAATTGTCACCAGGCTGCTGTGGGTTTGATTGAACACTAGCTTGTTCATCAGGCTGCTGTGGGTTTGATTGAACACTAGCTTGTTCATCAGGCTGCTGTGGGTTTGATTGAACACTAGCTTGTTCATCAGGCTGCTGTGGGTTTGATTGATTATTAGCATTGTCAGCAGGCTGCTGTGGGTTTGATTGAACATAAGTATTGTCAGCAGGCTGCTGTGGGTTTGATTGAACATTAGTATTGTCACCAGGCTGCTGTGGGTTTGATTGAACATTAGTATTGTCACCAGGCTGCTGTGGGTTTGATTGAACATTAGTATTGTCACCAGGCTGCTGTGGGTTTGATTGATTATTAGCATGGTCAGCAGGCTGCTGTGGGTTTGATTGAACACTAGCTTGTTCATCAGTCTGCTGTGGGTTTGATTGAACATTAGTATTGTCACCAGGCTGCTGTGGGTTTGATTGAACATTAGTATTGTCACCAGGCTGCTGTGGGTTTGATTGAACATTAGTATTGTCACCAGGCTGCTGTGGGTTTGATTGAACATTAGTATTGTCACCAGGCTGCTGTGGGTTTGATTGAACATTAGTATTGTCACCAGGCTGCTGTGGGTTTGATTGAACATTAGCATTGTCACCAGGCTGCTGTGGGTTTGATTGAACATTAGCATTGTCAGCAGGCTGCTGTGGGTTTGATTGAACACTAGCTTGTTCATCAGTCTGCTGTGGGTTTGATTGAACATTAGTATTGTCAGCAGGCTGCTGTGGGTGTGATTGAACATTAGTATTGTCACCAGGCTGCTGTGGGTTTGATTGAACACTAGCATGTTCATCAGTCTGCTGTGGGTTTGATTGAACATTAGCATTGTCAGCAGGCTGCTGTGGGTTTGATTGAACATTAGTATTGTCACCAGGCTGCTGTGGGTTTGATTGAACATTAGTATTGTCACCAGGCTGCTGTGGGTTTGATTGAACATTAGTATTGTCACCAGGTTGCTGTGGGTTTGATTGAACATTAGTATTGTCACCATGCTGCTGTGGGTTTGATTGAACATTAGTATTGTCACCAGGCTGCTGTGGGTTTGATTGAACATTAGCATTGTCACCAGGCTGCTGTGGGTTTGATTGAACATTAGCATTGTCACCAGGCTGCTGTGGGTTTGAATGAACATTCTCTGAAGCATGTTTTTTATTTTTTTTATTTACGCTCGCTCGCTTGCTTGCTTTGAACTCAAGTGTAGTCCATACGCAATATTTCAAGTGTCAAGTAGTGTTGGACTGAACTTTGAACTCAAGCGTAGTCCATACACACTATTTCAAGTAATGGTGGAATGAACTTTGCATGTGGATTAGCTTCTCCTATTAACAGTGTCCCTCGCCATCAAGTGAATCCACTCCGACTTCAGAGGTACTTGTAATTTACATCTCCAAGCAAGGACGATAGTTCAGCATTTTGGTCAAACTGCCCGGTGTAGGGGTTGAACACCTTACCTCGGCATCAGCACACCGGATGTTTAAGAGCACGTGTTCTTATCCATTCGGCCACGCTGACCTACAAGTATGGAGTTGAACCCAGGGATCAGAGTCAGAGACCACATATAACTAGGAAGGTGTACAGGGAAAACATGTGCACAGATACAGGCTTCTGTTTGGTCCAGTATTCATCGGCGAACAAGAAAACAAGTAGAACTTAAGTCAATCTTAAAAGTAATTTGATGAACACAAAAATTACGAATGGAACTTGTTCTGTTGATCAGATTGTTTTTCTCAGGCCCGAGTTGTTTTCTTGGTTATTTTTTGTTGATGAAGTCTTCGGTGTGATTCTCTTGTCCCCAGTCTATACCACATGGAGATGGAGTTGACTTGTGTGGCAGTGGGATATCAGCAGACTTAACTCGTTGTCACTATACCTCTATAAGACATTCTTCTCCCGTGTGTTACCGGGGCCCATAAAGGAAGCAAAGAATAGCAACACTGCAGCCTACCACGCATGTCGTAAGAGGCGACTAAGGAGGCTTGATGGTTCCACCGGCCTGCTACTGAGTGAGTGCGTGGCGCGACACTGTGAGCTGTGGGTTTCATGTGAAATGCTTTTTAATCTGCCCAAGGTTTTTTGGAACGTGATGCATGTTCGGAGCGACGGCAGATGGTTATGTCCCAGAGATGACCGGTTTTTGCCTTATGCAGAAATGCGTGGCTGCTGGGCTTCTGGTTGACTGCCACTACCATCGACGATGAACTGTATTTCGTGGACTGTGTAGGTGAACATCTAGGAAACATCCAGATGGGAAAATGACTGCCGATTCCATCAGAAATGAACTGGGTGTTTTGTGGGGGACTATTGTGTTGACATTCTGGCGGCGGCATTATGCACAGTGTATCTGTGCGGGCTGTTGTTTGTCGAGACTCCTATCTTTTCCACTTTTTACATTGGGCAGTGGGGAGCGATTTGTGTGATATTCACTGGCACAGGAATGGAGCATAATGGGGACGATCCGTTGCTGTGAAGTTGGAACTGCAACTAACTAACTAAGACACTCTTGCATTGGTTTTAATACAAACAGTTTGAGTGTCAGTCAGTCGGAAAGCATTGGCAACCTACTGAACATAAACTTGCCAAGAAATACATACAGCCAAAATTGCTAGGATTTGATTGCGACGTCCTGTAAAGGATATGCAAATAACTTATACAGGTCTGTTGCAAAGTGCACTGCCACTCCTATACATGTATTGATAAATTGAAGTTTGGTTTTATTGCGCATGCAAAACAGTTCATTGAAGTATCACCACAAATTGGGCACGCAGGCCCGTCTTACATTCAGCCCTTCCAATCTCTCATCTTTTGTTCATCAATAGTGCAAAGGGAAAAACATTGTCAAATGAATTTTGTAAACATAAACAATGCATATTACCATGTTATGAGACACATCCACCACCCACTCACATATCCCCTATTCACCCCAACTCCCCCACCCAACCACACACACAACCCAGATACACATACATGCCTCCACCCATCCACCACATCCTCACACCTACACATCTCCCCACCTATACACATCTCCCCACCCACTCACAAATCCTCCACCTGTCCCATTACCCACCCACATATCCTCCACCCACACACCTCCAACCACCCAGCAAAACACACATCCCTCAACCACACCAACACACACACACACACACACACACACACACACACACACACACACCTCCCCGCCAACTCACATATCCCGCACACAAATTCCTCACCCACCCACATAATCTCCCATCTCCATTAGCTATAAGTGTGTTGTTTAAACTATTTGTAAATTCAATTATTATCTATTATTATTGTTATTACACACATTTTTCTATATTTTTCTTTGTTTGCTTTTGCTGTTTATGTAATTAAAAGCAACGTGTTATTTGATAGTGATAATAAAGGATTTGAAAATCAGACTTTAAAAAATGTGTTGTTTTCTTTTCTGCTTCACATATATATATTTTTGTTTGCACTTCTCTCTGCACATACATTCTTTCTACCAATCCATAAGAGCATGAACGGTGCTGCACAACGTAGGGGTATTCCAGACGTTCAAGGTGGGAGTCTTCGTGGCGAAGTGGTCAAGCCGTTTAACTCGGGCTCCGAAGGTTGTGGGTTCGATTCCAGGCCGCGTCCTTCGGTTCACGAGTTAAATTTTTCGGAGACTCCTGTGGGTCGTCGCTACAGCTACGGAGTTCGTGCTTTGTGCGACGCTTTCCGCGCTGTGGTAAGAGACCGAGCCATATGGGATAAACCCGGTGCAATGAAGTCGACCCTGTCGACGTTTAAGCGACTTTTTTGTTGTTGTAAGGCACAGACCTCTCATGGAAAAAGTCGGATGCGGATAAAAGTAAGGCCCCTTTTGCACGCTACATAGAACAGACTGACCAGAAAGACGAGCCCGCCAGACAGAGGACCACAACGACACACTCTCAGTTGTGCGAGGGGTCGGGACAGACGAAGAATGGATAATCACAGCTGAGATAATGCGTGCGATGTTCAAGAAATCACCTAACACCGTCCCAGGCCCAGACGGCATCCGATATTGTGACCTACTGGTGATATCAGATGATGACATGGAAGAACTGGCCAGAGAATTCAACACCAGTATCCAGAGGGGTCAGATCAAAGAAGAATGGCTACACAGCTACTTGCTGCCGCTGCCAAAACCGAATAAAGACCATTCCAAGATAAGCGGCTACAGAATCATTACTATGCAGAGCACTGCTGGCAAGCTACTGGAGAAAATTGTAGCACACAGACTTGCTTGTGACTTGGACCAACCCAGCTGCTTCCCGCCCACACTTGGAGGATACAGACGTAACAAAGAGTCATGGCTGAATGCGGCGGTCTTTGCTCAAGATGTTTACCAAGGATTTCAGGTCAGAGAACAGACATGTAATAGACCGGCCGTAATAGACTTAGAGGACGCATATAATAGAGTTCCTTTCGAGCACTTTATGCAAACCCTCCTCAGACTGAAAGTACACCCTCACCTTGTACGATGGATAGCTGCAGTTCTAGCCCAAAGGAAGGTGGTGCTAAGATGTGGGAGTTGGTCTTCTGAGCCGATAACGATATGTCCAGGATTGCCGCAGGGTTCACCACTGTCACCAGTACTATTCAACGTGTATACGGTGCCAATCACTGACCAACAGTTGGACGGGAGGGGTAGGACTCTGTCATTTGCTGACGACATTCTCGTGCATCGACAAGGTCGAGATAGACAGGCGGTTGCCAATGATATGCAGGGCAAACTAGATTGAATTTCCTCATGGTGTACTGATGCCGGTAGTAGTACGTTACGTCATAACTAAGTATATTTTCTGGATTGCGGTGCTGGATTGGCCCCAATCCAGCTGGATTGGGGTTAGGGTTAGGAGTTAGAGGTTAGCGTTAGGGTTAGGGGTTAGGGTTAGGGGTTAGGGTTAGGGGTTAGGGTTAGAACTTAGGGCTTTGGGTTAGGGCTTGGGGTTAGGGTTATGGGTTAGGGTTAGGGTTTTTGTCTTCTCCTAACTATTTATACTTTCTGGATTGACCTCGCTGGATTTCCCCCAATCCAACTCGGGACCGGAGCCGGTTGGCTAGGACAGGTATCTAGGTAATATGTAAGGGGCGATAATTCTAATAAAAGAGTGTTTTCTAAGGGCAGATAACTGAGTGTGTGTATAATATTTTAACTAATTTTAAAATAAATAAATAAAATAAAAATAAATAACAAACGAAGGCGCTAGGGGGCGGGCGGCGGGCGCAGGAACAAGCGCGGCCGTTCGGTCGCGTGGAGCAGTCGGGGTCTAACCCAGTAAAACAGTGTCTTGTAATAACTAATTGGCCGGTCATTGCTGAGTGACCACAAGGCCGATCAGTGACGAGTGCGGGTAGTGGGGCTAGACGGTTCAAACCCTCGAGCCTCGCCGGGTGTCATATGAAAATTATAAACAGTAAAAGGGTAAATATGGCGTGTATATGACCTCTAGTGGGTCGTAGTGGCTTATACACTATCATCATATAGTTTACACCGCTTCAAATTAAAACCTTAAAACAGTAAAGATGGCCGGTAGTAACGGTTGTAAGGGGTATGGCTTAGTGTTGTTTGATGTTAAGGGGTGGTTGAGTAGCCGATAGTTAGATAACTGCTTCGGAACACTATCATCAAGTAGATTTCAACTTTTTAAATGAAAACCTTAAAGAAGTAAATATTTTCGTTAGTAACGGTTGTAAGGGGTATGGCTTCGTGGTATTTGTTGTTAAGGGGTTGGTGAGTGGTGGCATACCTAGATAACAGCTTCTGATCCTTGTTAAGAATGTGGGCGAAGGGCGAAGTGGCTAAATGAATGTGTCGGTTCCTTGCTAAGAGACAGAGGAGTTGCTAGATAAAGGCTCCAGGTCATTGTTAAGAGGAAGGCGGCTGTAAAAATAGCTAGATAACCGCTTCTGATCATTGGTAAAAGGTGGACGAGGGGCGGGGTGGTTAGATATTTACGCCCGTTCCTTGGTAAAAGCTAGGGTGATCGAGTGGAGAAGTGGTTAAATAAAGGCACGGTGGTCTACCTCCGCATAATGCATCATCGCATAATGGTGGCGTCGGTCGTCAGAAGACCTAGGATATTTTCATTATATATCTATTGTATAGTGGTCGACTGTCTATTATAACGGTGGTTACTATTATATGTAGATGATGGGACTTAAATACTAGCATCATACTGGTTATAGCTCTTCAAATGAAAACCTTACAATGTACAGATGGCCGATGGTTTTAGTGGGTATGACTTTGTGATATTCGTTGTTAAGGGGTCGGGTGAGTGGATGTGTAACTAGATAAACGCTTCCGAATACTATCATCGAGTTCGAATCCCAGTGGGGTGGTCTAGTGGTAGAAGAATTATTGATAATATTTGGTTACTTAGATGTGATTTCGAGCTCTGGTGTTATTAACCCGGTTATGTTTAGAAAAGTAGAGGTGGTGTGCTGGTTTCGGAGTATGTTTAGGTGATACCACAGACACCGTGGAAGTGACAGGTTCAAATCTCGGAACTTTGTCGTTGGTAAGATTGCCAGTCAACAACGTGTGGGTGTCTAGTTAACCAAAGAGTTTAGGGTCGCTTTGTCCGGTCATAAGTCCCACCGCTGCTGAAAAACACAGGCAGCAAATGTTACCGTTGCACCTACGAGTCACGAAATATAATCTAACTTAACATTCAGAATATAATATACTCATAACCTCAACAGGTGTTGCAAAAAAAAAAAAAATCAATACTCATTCTCATAACGGCTAATCCAGGGGATTATCGTCAGAGTAATGACCAAGTCAGGTTAATAACATTTCTGATATCTTCATGGCTACAATTAGTTCGCGATATTAATAAAGGTTCAAATAAAGGTTGGAAGGGGATTAAGCGATTAACACCTATTGTCAGGACATCCAATAAAAATCAATTACACTACCCTCGATTTTTCTCATAATTGCCGATTTAAGATTATGGGCTAGGTGTATTTGTTTTTATGCAGTTAAAACAGGTGGTATGAGTAGGAGGTATCACAAACAGTATCAGCATGTGCCATTCTGATCTTAAATATCAGTAGTTCGTTATTCTTGTGACATTGTAAACGCTTGAGGCTTACAACGGATAGTGTACTATGTTATTGGGCGGTGTATATAAATTGACCAGTATGTGAAGATAATAAGGTTACCTCTTTCGGTGCATCGTAGCTGTGTTGTGAATTGTCGCATAATGCATCCGGGTGTGAAAATAATCAAATATAGTTCATATCAACTCAGTAGGCATGTCTCTATATAGCTGCACTGCGAACATGGCTAGAGTCTACTTTAGGAAAGTATCGTGTATCTGTGTATACGGGCTTACCACTGCTTATAGATGTGTGCAGTATTATTGGAAAGCGGCCGGTATGTATACATTATCAAAGTATGTTGCCTTACAGAGCTGGTATAGTATCTATGTGTCTGCTACCTTGTATGTTTTGTCATGTTGCCTTGTAGTATATTGGAGGGAGTTTCATGTGGTGAATTTAAAAATACAATGTCTCAGAATCCACAACGCCACTGGCATTAGAGGCATTTAAACTTGTCTGCTCACTGACCTCGCTTCACAGACATACAAAAGTACAGGTTTTATGTAGTACTTAAACACTCTTTTTATTTCTTATTACAGTTGTCAACTTTATATTAGTCAGTATGTTTTCCAACTTGCAAAAGACAACCTTCATCACAGCGATTCTTGTTCTAACGCTTTAAAGACACCTAACATCAGACATTGTTGTTGTTTTTATTCTTCTGTTCAACAATTTTCTTTCCTCTTAGTCTCTTGGCTACCGTTTCCCCATTTCAAGCTCCATGTCTCTACCCGTATGCATTAGTGTGGTAGAAGTAAACCAACATCTCACACGATAGACGTGTAATACCACCATGTATATGGACATGTGGGTAATGGTTGCATCCTGTCACCTGCGTAAGGGTACAACTGAAACACGTGGTTAAGAGAGGTAGTACAGAAAAAAAAACACCGGTATTCTGTTGGTTGTTGAACCAGGGAACCTAACATGTGATTCACCATGTAGGGAATGATTCTGCCCCCTCGTCAACAAGGCGTCGGAGGTTTAAAAGGGTGTTCATTCTCTCACTTTTCTATGTCTGAGTCGTCATAGGGTCACCAAGTAACAGCAAAGAACAGGAAACTACTACTACCGAGGCCTCAATACACCACAAGGCAGCTTCGAATACAGTATACACAACTATAACCAAGTCATCACTGTGTTCGTCTAACCCTTTCTCATAGACATAGAGGAGAGTTGGGGAAGGTGTACCTTTTACTTAAGAGCTATCGGGTCATATACCCACGAGTGTTTAGCTATTTTTTTTCCACCTGTATAATATTACCCGTGAACACAACAAGTTTCCCCGGATCAATCTTATGTGGCTCATATAACAGGACATATCACGTACCCACTGTCCTGACCAGCGAAGTTATCCCGTCTCAGAGCAGACATTTACACTTTCATTAACCCTTCTGCCTGGCCAAATGGCTCTTTGCATATTTCCCCAGAAACCCATTACTAATGCCAATATATGTTTTTCTTTGTGTCGGCTCATTGTCACATTTCACATCCAGACAAATGTACAGGTTCTATGTACCACTCCAACAGTCAAATAAGAAAACATGTTAGCCAAATTATTAAAATGTTGGCCAAATATAAGCCGAACTTATAAAACTAGTGGTCAAAATAAGAAATATCTCAACCAAGCGTATAAAAAAATAGGAATATGGCTATTCAAACAAATGAAAATGTTGGCCAAATACAGAAATATCTCGACCAACTTATAAAATGTAGGAACAATTCTTAGCCAAACTGACAAGACTGTTAGTGAAAATAAGAAACGTCTCGACCAACTTATAAAATGTAGGAAAAATTGTTAGCCAAACTGACAAAACAGTTGGCCAAAATAAGAAACAGCTCGACTAACATTATAAAAAGTAGGAAAAATGGTAACCAAACTAATTAAAGAAGGTGACCAAAATAGGAATTATCTCTACCAAACTTATGAAAAGTAGGAAAATTGTTCGTCAAATGTGAAAAATATTGGGCAAGTAGGAAATCATGTTAGCCAAATAGGAAAATATCGATAAAACTTATAGATGTCTCGTCCAAACTTATAAAGTGTATGAACATTTGTTAGCCAAATGTGAAACATACAGGCCAAGTAAAGAAATATCTGATCCGAATTTATAACAAGTCAGAAAACATGCTAGTAAAATCAAGAAATATGTCGACTGAAGTAATACAATAGGCAAAACGATGGACAAACTTGTAGCGATAGCGACCGTTATAAGAAAATATGTTACCCAAATTAGGAAAAATATTGACCATGTTTTGAAATAGCTCGACCAAACTTACAAAAAGTAGTAAAATATGTCGACTAAAGTAGGAACATTTTTTAGCCAAAGATGAAAAATATTGGCCAAGTAAAGAAATATCGCATCCAAACTTTTAAAATGTATGAAAATGTGTTAGCCAAAGGTGAAAAATATTGACCAAGTAAAGAAATATCTCATCCAAACTTTTAAAATGTATGAAAATTTGTTAGCCAATTGTGAAAACTGTTGACCAAGTAAAGAAACTTCTCGACCAAACTCATACAAAGTAGGAAACTTTGTTAACTAAATGTGAAAAAAATATTGTCCATATAAAGACATGTTTCAACGAATCTTATAAATAGGTCGCCCACACTTATGAACATTAGGAAAATGTGTTAACCAAATGGGAAAAATATTGACCAAGTGAAGAAATATCTCAACCATAATTATGAAAAGAAGAAAAATGTGTTAACCTAACGGGAAAAAAAAACATTGGCGAAGTGAAGAAATATCTCATCCGAATTTATAACAAGTAAGAAAACATGCTAGTAAAATCAAGAAATATGTCGACTGAAGTAATACCATAAGCAAAACGATGGACAAACTTATAACGATATCGACCGTTATAAGAAAATGTGTTACCCAAATTAGGAAAAATATTGACCATGTTTTGAAATAGCTCGACCAAACTTACAAAAGTAGGAAAATATGTCGACTAAAGTAGGAACATTTGTTAGCCAAAGATGAAAAATATTGGCCAAGTAAAGAAATACCGCATCAAAACTTTTAAAATGTATGAAAATGTGTTAGCCAAAGGTGAAAAATATTGACCAAATAAAGAAATATCAAATCCAAACTTTTAAAATGTATGAAAATTTGTTAGCCAAAGGTGAAAACTGTTGACCAAGTAAAGAAACTTTTCGACCAAACTCATAAAAAGTAGGAAACTTTGTTAACTAAATGTGAAAAAATATTGTCCAAATAAAGACATGTTGCAACTAATCTTATAAATAGGTCGCCCAAACTTATGAACATTAGGAAAATGTGTTAACCAAATGGGAAAAATATTGACCAAGTGAAGAAATATCTCAACCATAATTATGAAAAATAGAAAAATGTGTTAACCTAACGGGAAAAACATTGGCGAAGTGAAGAAATATCTCATCCATTCTTATAAAAATTCGGAAAATGTGTTAAACTAATGAGAAAAAATATTGTCTAAGTGAAGAAACAATTTACGCAAAACTTATAAAACTTAGAAAAGTGTGTTAACCTAATGAGAAAAATATTGACCAAGTAAAGAAAAATTTACATCGAACATATGAAAAGTAGAAAAATTTGTTAACCAAAAGAGGAAAAAATATGGGATAAGCTATGAAATATGTTGACCGAAGTAAGAAAATGTGTTAGCCAAATGGGGGAAAATGTTGGCGAAAACATGAAACACCTCGACCAAACTTATAATGTTTTGTGTAAACTTATTGTTTTTAAAAAATTAGGAAAAAAGATTGCTTCTTTAGTTAAGTCAAGAGTGACTTGAACTGTTATCTGAGCAGACATTTCACAAGACATAATCAGCAACGTCAGCATTTTCCTCCTTTTACATATCCGAAAGCTTCAACTTATCAGTCCAGAGTATCCACTAAAGAAGCACTTATACAGAATAATCACTCATCTCTTCACACTCTTGGTTTTTTCTTCTGTTTTTTACCATAAAGTATCTCTGTCTTTCGTAGATAACATCACAACTTTTCCATGTCACATCACCAAGATACTCCAAACCTCCATTGTACACGAGCTCCAATGAAACAGTCATAACAACAATTATAGCAATGCAATCTGTGGCTCCACCTGATATAGTTTCGATATCAGCTGAGCATTCGTCAGCAAAGAGCCATTACCCAGGGCTGACATCTTCAACTTTTTATACCACAATGTCTGCTACACTAACCTTCCATTAGTCCATCTTTCAAAAATACAAAGGGTGTTCTCGAGATCTAGCTAACATAACATGTCTTAATTTGTCCACCTCTTTCACACTTTGTCATTTCACAGCAGTAATAACGGCAAGTCTACAACCAGCCAACAGTCTTTTATGAAATCGACCTTTCTTAAAACCATGTCTGCCTTAATGAACCCTTGAATACCCTCTACCACATCTTCTAACAGACTTTCAACGCTTCATACCAAATAACATTAACATTCTCTTTTATTACAGAACAGCCGATTTTCTGCTTACTAGATAGATTTTCCAACCTAATGGAGATAAATCATCTGTCCCCCCAACCTTCTAGGCGATATTCTAGACAACGAATATGGGCATCTACCATCACCCCTAGGAAAAACTTGAAAAAAACAACGGAGATTGGGTTCCTGAGACGAATGAGTTGCATTCCTTGGACTACCAGAGTAACTAACGATGATCGCCTAAACGAGTCTAAGTAAAATAGACCATTATATGCATCAAGCACAACAAACTCTTTCTTACTAACCTCAACCCTAACTATACATCATCTAACCCTAACTCTAATTCTAACACTAACCCTAACCCCTAACCCTAACTCTAACACTAACCGTAACCCTAACTATACAGCAAAAACAACAAATTTGTTCTTAAGAGACATAGATACAAACAGGTCTTAGAAATTGAAAAAGTTAAATTTTAATTAAAATTTAAAACTAATACATCGCAATTTTATTGCGCGCTTCACTTAATATACAGGTATAGCCTAAGTATAGGTATAAGCTAAGTATAGGACGTATATCGATCTTATCTCTTGCGTAATAAAATTGCGATTTATTAGTTTTAAATTTTAATTAAAATTTAACTTTTTCCATTTCTAAGACTAGTTTGTATCTATATCTCTTAAGAACGAGTTTGTTGTGTTTGCTGTATAGTTAGGGTTATGGTTAGGGTTAGAGTTAGGGTTAGGGGGGTTAGGGTTCGTGTTAGAATTAGAGTTAGGGTTAGATGATGTATAGTTAGGGTTAGGGTTAGTAAGAAAGAGTTTGTTGTGCTTGATGCATATAATGGTCTATTTTACTTTGACTCGTTTAGGCGTTCATCGTTAGTTACTCTGATAGTCCAAGGAATGCAACTCATTCGTCTCAGGAACCCAATCTCTGTTGTTATTTCAAGTTCTTCCTAGGGGTTATGGTAGATGCCCATATTCGTTGTCTAGAATATCGCCTAGAAGGTTAGGGGGACAGATGATTTATCTCCATTAGGTTGGAAAATCTATCTAGTCAGCAGAAAATCGGCTGATCTGTAATAAAAGAGAATGTTAATGTTATTTGGTATGAAGCGTTGAAAGTCTGTTAGAAGATGTGGTAGAGTGTATTCAAGGGTTCATTAAGGCAGACGTGGTTTTAAGAAAGGTCGATTTCATAAAAGACTGTTGGTTGGCTGTAGACTTGCCGCTATTGCAGTTGTGAAATTACAAAGTGTGAAAGAGGTGGACAAATTAAGACATGTTATGTTAGCTAGACTTCGAGAACACCCTTTGTATTTTTGAAAGATGGACTAATGGAAGGTTAGTGTAGCAGACATCGTGGTATAGAAAGTTGAAGATGTCAGCCCTGGGTAATGGCTCTTTGCTGACGAATGCTCAGCTGATATCGAAACTATCCCAGGTGGAGCCACAGATTGCATTGCCATAAATGTTGTTATGGCTGTTTCATTGGAGCTCGTGTACAATGGAGGTTTGAGGTATCTTGGTGATGTGACATGGACAAGTTGTGAAGTTATCTACGAAAGACGGAGATATTTTATGGTAAAAAAAGAAGACAAAACCAAGAGTGTGGAGAGATGAGTGATTATTCTGTATAAGTGCTTCTTTAGTGGATACACTGGACTGATAAGTTGAAGCTTTCGGAAATGTAAAAGGAGGAAAATGCTGACGTTGCTGATTATGTCTTGTGAAATGACTGTTCAGATAACAGTTCAAGTCACTCTTGACTTAACTAAAGAAGGAATCTTTTTTCCTACTTTTTAAAAAAACAATAAGTTTACACAAAACATTATAAGTTTGGTCGAGGTGTTTTATGTTTTGACCAACATTTTTCCCCATTCGGCTAACACATTGTCTTACTTCGGTCAACATATTTCATAGTTTAGTCCATATTTTTTCCCCTTTTGGTTAACACATTTTTCTACTTTTATATGTTTGATGTAAATTTTTCTTTACTTGGTCAATATTTTTCTCATTAGGTTAACACACTTTTCTAAGTTTTATAAGTTTTGTGTAAATTGTTTCTATACTTGGGCAATATTTTTCTCATTAGGTTAACACATTTTCCGAATTTTTATAAGAATAGATGAGATATTTCTTCACTTAGCCAATGATTTTCCCGTTAAGTTAACACATTTTCTCCTTTTCATAATTATGTTTGAGATATTTCTTCACTTGGTCAATATTTTTCCCATTTGGTTAACACATTTTCCTAATGTTCATAAGTTTGGGCGACCTATTTATAAGATTAGTTGAAACATGTCTTTATTTGGACAATATTTTTTCACATTTTTTCACAAAGTTTCTTACTTTTTATGAGTTTGGTCGAGAAGTTTCTTTACTTGGTCAACAGTTTTCTCATTTGGCTAACATATTTTCATACATTTTAAAAGTTTGGATGAGATATTTCTTTAATTTGTCAATATTTTTCACATTTGGCGAACACATTTTCATACATTTTAAAAGTTTGGATGCGATATTTCTTTACTTGGCCAATATTTTTCATCTTTGGCTAACAAATGTTCCTACTATAGTCGACATATTTTCCTACTTTTTGTATGTTTGGTCGAGCTATTCCAAAACATGGTCAATATTTTTCCTAATTTGGGTAACACATTTTCTTATAACGGTCGATATCGTTATAAGTTTGTCCATCGTTTTGCCTATTGTATTACTACAGTCGACATATTTCTTGATTTTACTAGAATGTTTGCTTACTTGTTATAAATTCGGATGAGATATTTCTCTACTTGGCCTATATGTGTCACCTTTGGCTAACAAATGTTCATACATTTTATAAGTTTGGACGAGACATCTATAAGTTTGATCGATATTTTCCTATTTGGCTAACATGATTTCCTTTTTTTTTTCTTCGTGTCTCCGGAGAGTGAAGACGTGTTTGCGTATCTCTTACTTCTCGGATTATTATTACTGCAAGCTGAATCACCTATCATGGATTTTTATATCAATGTGCTCGTTGTGATTCTGAGGATGTGGTTAAATAGTTTTTAGATTAATACAAGTGTTGATTATCGCAAACATGTGTGTTATATATAATATTCATTTCGAGTGATAGTTGAACACTATTAAATTTTAACCAATCAAGTGCACGAGGCGTGTCAGATACAACCACGGGACCTCAAATTGCCCGCGGCGTGGCTAGATAACAATGCGATTTCTGCGTTCTTCAAGTTTAGTTATTCGTAATATTATGCAATAATGTCAGGGGAAGGAGAGTGCTCCGTATTGGAAGTGAATGGTGAAAGGACTCGCTCAGGTTTACGATCGACTGCCAATAAAACTTACACACTAAACAAAGAGAGGGCCTTGAAGAATAAGCTATCCAAGTGCATAAATCCCAACGGCCTAGTCGTCAAACACACCAACTCAGGACAGTGTGTTACTGTTTCCTTCAACAACACACTCCATTATGAGGCATTCCGAACCTGCCTACTCAACTACTACAGGCTTGAACTAATTGAACACAGGCAAGATAAGCACGGGGCCCACGTTGAGGATCTGATTACGACGCCAGTGATTACGATACATTTGTACCGCAGTAAAAATAAACTCATGACACAGGGCAGTAATGAAAACATTAATTCCTGGCTAAAAGTAGATTTTGTTGAACTTGAAAACTCGACACAGACATTCACCGAATCTACGCAGCCCACAACTACAGCTGTCGACAGCACACCAGCTAACAATGTTCGTCAATTAACTCATACGATGAGTATACATGACAACATCAACACGAGGCCTGCCAACCCACCTGTGCTCTTGGCCATTGAATACCCAATGGAGCGTATCCAAAACAACATAGAACCCAATGTTGACATTGTTGAAGAAGTACCTGCCTCAGATAACAATAGCATCTTAACTATCAATGGACATTCGTGCGACTGTAAACAGCGCATTGAGGAACTAGAACAATCACTAAAGGCGCTCATTGTCACTGTTTCAACCAACATTGAAGCAAACAACAAGATAAGCAGTGAATACAATGCTCTCAAGACAGAAGTCGCACTCCTGCGAGATGAAAAATTTACTGCTGAGAAATACAGTTCAAATCTTACAGAATGTGTCCTCTACCAACCAAACCAAAGAAGCATGTATTTCCCAAGCAACCGCTTCATCCTTAGGAAATCTTGGGGAAGCTCAATCCCACCCAGAACAGATAAGCGCTATGAAAACACCTCAATGCGCAGAGGAAGATAAACAACAACAAACACCTCAATGCGCAGACGAAGATAAACAACAACAAGCAGTCTACCCCATTGACGTCAAAATAAGCAATAGGTTCGAAGTACTTCAAGAAAAGTCACCAGAAAACCTACAGTGCTCTAACATGCTGCCAACGGGCAAGACAAGCCTACAAGATACATCGAGAGAACCACATGGAGACATAAAGACTGCTGATAATCGGAAATGGATGAAACAACGGTCGAGACGTGCTGAAAACCAACATGTACAGACAGCACGACCTGACTGTACACATATTATACTAGGCGATTCCTTAATAAAAGGTTTATACAGCGACAGGATGGCCACGTCATACAAAGACATTGTTTCAATAATCCCACTGCCTGGGGCTGGTGTAGACCGGCTAACAGACAAGATTAGCAGGTTAGCTGTTAATCATAGCGTTAGAAGGGCAAGCGTACATATTGGTATCACCGACACCATCAACAACCAACAAATCACAGGGTCTCAACTACTGGCACTCTTGAACGGATTACGTCACACTTTTCCTAACTCATCCATTTTCTTCTCCTCCATCATATCACCAAGTTATGGACAGCAGCGCCGTCTAGCTGACATAAATAACAACATTTTGCAGAAGTTCTGTTCTCAAAACATGATACAATTCATCAACAACACAGCATCATTCACTTCACAGGCTGGTGCACCAAAAAAGAGTCTTTATAAAGATCGAATACATTTGTCTACATTGGGCACCAGTTTTCTCTTCAAGAATATCAAATATCCTGAACGGACATACCATACATCCAATACGGGATCGCGCCGGACACTTTTAGCTACTCCTGAATTTCAAGCCAGACGACATACTCCCGTCACATCAAGTACTAATAGGACAGAAGTGTGCAGCCCACTCATAACCACTGCACCTGAAATCCAAGCCAGACGGGACACTACCACTACACCAAGTCCCCAGAAAGGAACCAACTCTCAGCAACAACGATGTGCCACCACAACCTCCTGTTAGCCACCAACCAGAGGCTCTAGTTGGTAGTCATTACATACCCATGAGACATCATCAGTACCCATTTCATTGTAACCGAGAATGGTTGCACCTCACACGGTATAGCCCAGCTACACTTCGTCAAGCACTTATAATGTCGCTATACCAACAACCAACACAACCTGGTATTTACTAGCAACTTAGCACAAAGCTACACCGGATCTCGGTACAAGAAAGAGCCTCTCCTTGAACGTTTATCTGCATATTTGGTTACTACTTGATCTAGTAACGTATTAGGTTATAAGCAACTACAAACATTGACTTGTTTTGACTTTATATTAATTGATAGTACTTAGCTGTATAGCTTTACAATACTTTTCATTGTGTTTTTACTGTGAGTGGGGGGTTCTTCACTGTTCTTTCTTCTGCTCACTGTTTAACGTTTTATTTCCCGTGTGGGATACTCCGCTTTAAACAGAGACATTGACTTGTGTGGTCATTTATTAATTCTTTTGGATAACAGTTGGTTACTTAGCTTGTGAAGTAGTTTTTTTTTCTTCAGGTTAATTATTTGTTGTATGTTGTTTAATTCGTTTTGTTCCGTGTTTGCATTATATTCGTTGGTGTAATTAGTTATATCGTTATAATATTGTCATTTACATATCTATTTGTATTACTGATATTTTGTAAGTTAATGTAATTGTGATTTTTTTTTTTATGATCTTGTATTTTTGCTTAACATTGACTAATTTACACTTTCTTCATGGATGAAATGTCTGAGAAGTGGCAACACTGGCTCAGTAAGTCAGGAATACGCCTTGGACACTTAAACATTTGCAGCTTATTTAACAAGCTACCAGAGTTATCTTCTATTCTTAATCAAAATTTTCATTTATTCGGCCTTAGTGAAAGTAGACTTAATGATAAAATTTCAGATGAGGACATATCTATTAAAGGGTACAAAGTTTTTAGAAGGGATCCCTGTAGGAAACAAGAGACAGGCATAGTAACCTATGTTTCTAATTTACTAAATGCTCACCGTAGGCTAGACTTTGAAACTTGCGAAATATAATGCATGTGGTTAGAGCTAAAACTTCAAAACCGCACACCCCTGATAATTGGCTACCTCTATCGAAATCCCAGTGCTGGACACGTCTGGTACGAAAACTTCACTACCATGATGGATGTGGTTTTCGCTTCCGGGAAGGAAATTATACTACTCGGAGACTTTAACATTGACACCAACAAATCCAACATAATATGGGGACATATAATTGCATCATACAATTTCCAACAAATAGTACAACAAAGTCATCTTCAACAGTCATAGATCACATTTATGTAACTTGCTCAGACAACATCATAGAATGCGCTGTACCCAATTGTGCAATGAGCGATCACTACCCAATATGCTGCACGTGGTCTAAACAAGGAATTAAAACTCCTAAACATAAACACATAAGTGTAAAATATAGAAGTTACAAACATTTCAACCAAAACGCATTTTTACAGGACTTGCTCAGTTCACCTCTAGACAATGTTTGTCAGCTTCCTGACCCGGATGATGCTCTGGAATTCTGGATGAAAACATTTATTGACGTTTCTGATAGACATGTACCAATCAAGGAAGTTCGAGTAAAACACCACGTCAAGCCACCTTGGATCACCCAGGAAATACTTGAAATTATGAGAGACAGAGATAAAGCACATACAAAGCGGGATCTCAGCGCATACCGTACTCTTAGAAACAAAGTCCAATATACCATACGACGGGAAAAGAAAAATTACTTTAAGAACTTAGTAATGGATAAAACAAATAGTAAGGATATATGGAAGGCAATTAACACCTTGACAAACAAGTATAACTTCCGAAATTCTTTACCATCAAATCATATTACATGCGACCAATTCAGTAATTTTTTTTCAAACTGACATAGACCAGTTGAAGGCTTCAATACCTAATTCTCCTTGCAACTTATCTTTACTGTCATCGTTTTGCGAGAATAGATGCTCCGGCGATATTCTTTCCGACATACCGCTAATGACAATCACTGAGGTATTCACTTACCTCAGTAACCTAAAAAACACAACCTCATCTGGGTTAGATGGAATCAGCAACCGGATTCTCGGTTGTGCTGCGCCAGTGATCTGTATATCACTAACCTATGTATATAATCAGTGTCTCACCAAAGGCCACTTTCCATCAGCTCTCAAAATCGCTAAAGTGTACCCTCTTCTTAAATCTGGTTCATTGGACAATGATCTCCCGAACAATTACAGACCCATTTCCTTACTATCATCACTATCTAAGCCAATAGAAAAACACATCCATAAAGTAACATTACAGTATTTAGTTCGCAACAAGCTTATTGTTGACAACCAATCAGGATTTCGACCAAAATATTCTTGCCATACGGCCCTAACAAACATGATAGAAAATTGGCACCAGAATATAAACAACAACAGTCTATGTGGAACTGTGTTTATTGATTTCAAGAAAGCATTTGATATGATAGACCATGTTATTTTAATTAAAAAACTTGAGACAATGAAAATTGGCCCTAATATAGTCACTCTAATATCATCTTTTCTATCAAACAGAAAGCAAGTAGTATCACATAATAAATGTCTGTCTCATACCACTACCTTCAATATTGGAGTACCGCAAGGCTCTATTCTTGGCCCTCTATTGTTTGCCATATATATTAACGATCTACCTTTACATCTTTCGTCGTCCTGCGATCTATTTGCAGACGACTGTACAGTGTACACAAATGCTGAAAACTGTATTTTATTGGAGTCGTCTTTACAACAAGAATTAAATAATGTAGTTAGGTGGCGCTATTCAAACCGTATGCAAATTAACATCACTAAAACAAAATCAATGTTACTAACAACCAGACAAAGACTTCAAACTCTTAGCTCACACACATCACTTCAACTTCACATCGATAACATGCCAGTAGAAAGTGTAATTGAGCACAAAACATTAGGCATAATCATTGATAGAAACCTAAACTTTAATTCCCACGTTCAAGCGCTTATTAAACAAACAGCGAAAAAGGTCTACCAACTCGCCAAAATTAAAAACTTCCTTGATGAGGACACAAGGAAACTATTCTATACTTCTCATATACAGACACACTTTGACTACTGCTCTACAATCTGGGACGGTTGTTCTAATTCAAACACCAAGCGACTTTACTCACTCCAGAAACGGGCCATGAGTCTAATTTATAACAAACATTTATCTGCCAATCCTAGCCTGTATAAACGCCTTCAGTTACTACCACTCCGCAAACGCCTGCTTTTCAATAAAGCTAAACTAATTCACAAAATCCTGCATCGGAATGCCCCATATTACCTTTGGCCATTGTTTAAATATAATGCTAGACACAGTAAACGTTTAAATATATTACACATTCCGAAGCCTAGGATTGACGTATACAAAACAAGCTTAACGTACTCCGCAGCTCAGCTGTGGAACAATCTTCCACAAGAAATCAAAGACATCACCAATCCCTGTTCATATAATCGCAAATTACTCGAACACTATCTCAGTACGGATTATCTTCCCCCTTAATAATAGAGATAATAATAATAATAACAAAACCCTAGTATAACAGCTAGTCCCTTTTGGGTAGGCCAGTATATTCCACATGGCTAATAACAAGTGTCAGACCATTATCTAATTTTACTGTGTCGTGTAGTTTTGATGTTCGCATTTTGCCCATGCCTTTATAATGCATATCTTTTATATTGTTGCTGTTCTCTGTTAGCCTTGAATGATGTGTGAATGAAATAATGTATGAAAGAGAGTGATAGAAGGGCAGAATGTTAGACGGGCCTGCGTGCCCAATTCTTAACCCTTTGAAAATAAAGTTTGTTTGTTTGTTCGTTCGTTCGTTCGTTCGTTCGTTCGTTCCTGCTTGCCCAATATTTTTCACATTTGACGAACAATTTTCCTACTTTTCATAAAATTGGTAGAGATAATTCCTATTTTGGTCACCTTTTTTAATTAGTTTGGTTACCATTTTTATTACTTTTTATAATGTTAGTCGAGCCGTTTCTTATTTTGGCCAACTGTTTTGTCAGTTTGGCTAAGAATTTTTCCTACATTTAATAAGTTGGTCGAGATATTTCTGTATTTGGCCAACATTTTCATTAGTTTGACTAGCCATTTTCCTATTTTTTTATACGCTTGGTTGAGATATTTCTTATTTTGACCACGAGTTTTATAAGTTCGGCTAACAAATTTTACTATATTTTATAAGTCTAATCGATATATTTCTATATTTGGCCAACATTTTAATAATTTGGCTAACATGTTTTCTTATTTGACTGTTGGAGTGGAACATAGAACCTGTACTTTTGTCTGGATGTGAAATGTGGCAATGAGCCGACACATTGAAAAACATATATTGGCATTATATAACTGTCGATATCGTTGTAAGTTTGTCCATCGTTTTGCCTATTGTATTACTTTAGTCGACATATTTCATGATTTTACTAGCATGTTTTCTATGGGTTTCTGGGTAAAAATGCAAAGACCCATTTGGCCAAGCAGAAGAGTTAATTAAAGTGTAAATGTCTGCTCTGAGACGCGATAACATCGCTTGTCAGGACAGCGGGTACGTGATATGTCCTGTTATATGAGCCGCATAAGATTGATCCGGGGAAACGTGTTATGTTCACGGGTAATATTATACAAGTGGAAAAAAATCAAAACTAAACACTCGTGGGTATATGACCTGATAGCTGTTAAGTAAAATGTACACCTTCCCCAACTCTCCTCTATGTCTAGGAGAAAGGGTTAGACGAACACAGTGATGACTTGGTTATAGTTGTGTATACTGTATTCGAAGTGGTGTATTGAGGCCTCGGTAGTAGTAGTTTCCTGTTCTTTGCTGTTACTTGGTGACCCTATGACGACTCGGACATAGAAAAGTGAGAGAATGAACACCCTTTTACACCTCCGACGCCTTGTTGACGAGGGGGCAGAATCATTCCCTACATGGTGAATCACATGTTAGGTTCCCTGGTTCAACAACCAACAGAATACCGGTGTTTTTTTTTTTCTGTACTACCTCTCTTAACCACGTGTTTCAGTTGTACCCTTACGCAGGTGACAGGATGCAACCATTACCCACATGTCCATATACATGGTGGTATTACACGTCTATCGTGTGAGATGTTGGTTTACTTCTACCACACTAATGCATACGGGTAGAGACATGGAGCTTGAAATGGGGAAACGGTAGCCAAGAGACTACGAGGAAAGAAAATTGTTGAACAAAAGAATTAAAAAAAAAAAAACAATGTCTGATTTGAGGTGTCTTTAAAGCGTTAGAACAAGAATCGCTGTGATGAAGGTTGTCTTTTGCAAGTTGGAAAACATACTGACTAATATAAAGTTGACAACTGCAATGAGAAATAAAAAGAGTGTTTAAGTACTACATAAAACCTGTACATTTGTATGTCTGTGAAGCGAGGTCAGTGAGCAGACAAGTTTAAATGCCTCTAATGCCAGTGGTGTTGTGGAATCTGAGACATCGTATCTTTAAATTCACCACATGAAACTCCCTCCAATATACTACAAGGCAACATGACAAAACATACAAGGTAGCAGACACATAGATACTATACCGGCTCTGTAAGGCAACATACTTTGATAATGTAGACATTACGGCCGCTTTCCAATAATACTGTACACATCTATAAGCAGTGGTAAACCCGTATACACAGATACACGATAATTTCCTAAAGTAGACTCTAGCCATGTTCGCAGTGCAGCTATATAGAGACATGCCTACTGAGTTGATATGAACTATGTTTGATTATTTTCACACCCGGATGTATTATGCGACAATTCACAACACAGCTACGATGCACCGAAAGAGGTAACCTTATCATCTTCACATACTGGTCAATCTATATACACCGCCCAATAACATAGTACACTATCCGTTTCAAGCCTCAAGCGTTTACAATGTCACAAGAATAACGAACTACTGATATTTAAGATCAGAATGGCACATGCTGATACTGTTTGTGATATCTCCTACTCATACCACTTGTTTTAACTGCATAAAGACACATACACCTAGCCCATAATCCCCAATCGGCAATTATGAGAAAAAAGGAGGGTAGTGTTATTTACTTTTATTGGATGTCCCGACAATAGGTGTTAATCCCTTAATCCCCTTCCAACCTTTATATGAACCTGTATTAATATCGCGAACTTACTGTAGCCATGAAGATATCAGAAATATTATTAACCTGACTTGGTCATTACTCTGACGATAATTCCCTGGATTAACCGTTATAGAATGAGTATTGATATTTTTTTTTGCAACACCTGTTGAGGTTATGAGTATATTATATTCTGAATGTTAAGTTATATTATATTTCATGACTCGTAGGTGCAACGGTAACATTTGCTGCCTGTGTTTTTTCAGCAGCGGTAGGACTTATGGCCTATGCGACAATGTCGGACAAAGCGACCCTAAACCCTATGGTTAACTAAACACCCACACGTTGTTGACTGGCATCTTACCAACGACAAAGTTCCGAGATTCGAACCTGTCACTTTCACGGTGTCTGTGGTATCACCTAAACATACTCAGAAACCAGCACACCACCTCTACTTTTCTAAACATAACCGGGTTAATAACACCAGAGCTCGAAATCACAACTAAGTAACCAAATATTATCAATAATTCTTCTACCACTAGACCACCCCACTGAGATTCGAACTCGATGATAGTATTCGGAAGTGTTTATCTAGTTACCCTTCCACTCACCCCACCCCTTAACAACGAATATCACAAAGCCATACCCACTAAAACCATCGGCCATCTTTACATTGTAAGGTTTTCATTTGAAGTGCTGTAACCAGTATGATGTTAATATTTAAGTCCCATCCACTACATATAATAGTAACCACCGTTATAATAGACAGTCGACCACTATACAATAGATATATAATGAAAATATCCTAGGTCTTCTGACGACCGACGCCACCACTATGCGATTATGCATTATTTGGTGGTAGACCACTGTACCTTTATTTAACCACTTCTCCACTCGATCACCCTAGCTTTTACCAAGGAACGGGCGTAAATATCTAACCACCCCGCCCCTCGTCCACCTTTTACCAATGACCAGAAGCAGTTATCTAGCTATTTTTACACCCGCCTACCCCTTAACAATGACCTGGAGCTTTTATCTAGCAACTCCTCTGTCTCTTAGCAAGGAACCTACACATTCATTTAGCCACTTCGCCATTCGCCCACATCTTAACAAGGATCGGAAGCTGTTATCTAGGTATACCACCACTCACCAACCCCTTAACAACGACCTGGAGCCTTTATCTAGTAACTCCTCTGTCTCTTAGCAAGGAACTGAAGCATTCGTTTAGCCACTTCGATATTCGCCCACATCTTAACAAGGATCGGACGCTGTTATCTATTTATACCACCACTCACCAACCCCTTAACAACGACCTGGAGCCTTTATCTAGCAACTCCTCTGTCTCTTAGAAAGGAACTGAAGCATTCATTTAGCCACTTCGCCAATTGCCCACACCTTAACAAGGATCGGAAGCTGTGATCTAGGTATACCACCACTCACCAACCCCTTAACAACAAATACCACAAAGCCATACCCCTTACAACCGTTACTAACGGCAATATTTACTTCTTTAAGGTTTTCATTTGAAGAGGTGTAATCTACTTGATGATAGGTTTCCGAAGAATTTATCTAACTATTCGGCTACTCAACCACCCCTTAACATCAAACAACACAAAGCCATACCCCTTATAACCGTTACTACCGGCCATCTTTACTGTTTTAAGGTTTTCATTTGAAGGGATGTATTCTATATGATGATAGTGTATAAGCCACTACGACCCACTACAGGTCATATACACGCCATTTTTACCCTTTTAATTTTCACAATTTTCATATGACAACCGGCGAGGCTCGAGGGTTCGAACCGTCTAGGCCCACTACCCGCACTCGTCACTGATCGGCCTTGTGGTCACTCAGCAATGACCGGCCAATTAGTTACTACAAGACAGTGTTTTACTGGGTTAGACCCCGACCGCTCCACGCGACCGATCTGTCGCGCTAGCTCCTGCGCCCGCCGCCCGCCCCCTAGCGCCTTTGGTTGTTATTTATTTTTATGTTATTTATTTATTTTAAAATTAGTTAAAATATTATACACACACTCAGTTATCTGCCCTTAGAAAACATGTCTTTTATTAGAATTATCGCCCCTTACATATGACCTAGATACCTACCCTACCCAACCCGCCCCGGTCCCGAGCTGGATTGAGGGCAATCCAGCGAGGTCAATCCAGAAAGTATAATTAGTTAGGAGAAGACAAAGACCCTAACCCTAACCCCTAACCCTAACCCAAAGCCCTAACCCTAAGCCCTAACCCTAACCCCTAACCTCTAACCCTAACCCCTAACCATAACCGCTAACCATAACCCCAATCCAGCTGGATTGGGGCCAATCCAGCACCGCAATCCAGAAAATATACTTAGTTAGGACGTAACGTACTACTGACGGTGCCCTTGTCAACCCTGAAAAGGCATCGGTTGCATGGTTCTCCCTAAACAACCATATTGTGAGAACAGGCGTGTCGGCGGTAAGAATGGATGGGAGTATTTTGAGTAGAACCCAGTCAATGACATATCTTGGCGTGAGCCATGATCGTAGCCTGTCCTTTAGAGATCATGTCGATTATGTCATAACGAAAGCTCGAAAAGGTTTGTCAGCAATGAGAGTCATGGCGACTCCCAATATCGAGCAAAGACGGCTAATACTTCTGTTCCAAGGACTGGTGCTTTTACGCATCGAGTATGCCCTGGCCATCCTCACTGTCAGCCCTACACAGATTGGAAGACTTGAAAAGGTACAAAACGAAGCCATGCGCATCATTTTGGGCTGCACGAGAGACACCAGCTGTGTAGCAATGAGATACCTCCTTGACTTCCCGACAATGGAACACAGGATCAAGATCTGGAGAGCTCGTGCATACTTAAAAATAAGTGCAGATGAGCAGCACCCTCTGCATGACGCTATTTTTAGAGAAAAGGTTGACAGGCTAAAGAGGGGCAAATCATGGATGGGTCGGGCGGGACATGTCGTCAGACAGGTCTGCAGTCTTATCAGTATCAACCCCGGCAAGGAATGGGTGCCGGTGCCTCCAACTTTTAAGTGCACTTTCTCCTGCATTATCACACTCGACAGAAGGTGCAGAGAACAGAACCCTGCCGCTGTCAATGCTGAGGTCAACGCGCCCATCTATGAACACTCAGATAGCCCCGAAGTGCTCATCTATACAGATGGATCTGTTGTAAAGCAGCAGAGAAGTGCGTGGGCATTTACACCCCGTTCAACGGGCCGAATCGTTCAAGAATCCAGTGGTGCCCACTCTATGACCACGAGCAGCATGACGATGGAGAAAGAGCACGGGGAAGACAAAGAGAGGAATACCCGGATGATTTGGTCGCCTATCATAATGGTGATGATGATTATGATAATGATGATGATGATTATGACAATGATGATGATGATGATGATGATTATGATAATGATGATGATGAAACAACACCGCGAAAATGCGTTACTGGTTGTTTTTTTATTTCTTCAAGATTATTACTAAAGCTGATATATTAACCAACATTCTGCTGTGTTTCGTATTTTAGCATCACCTAATGAGGCCTCTTTTACACCTAAGAGTTATCTCCCGATTTAGACCCGTCTGTCGGAACAGTGTCAGCAATCTCTATTAGAATGTCTTTTGGGAGAATCAGATAAACAACGATTTAAATGTGTATATGATTTGTCGATACATCTTGATTCTTTTGCAGCTTAGAATTTTCTTATAAGGATTGCACTGAACCAAAACAGACGTCTCCTCTGTAGACATTTCGTTTGAACCATACAGGTCCTTTTAGCGCAGTGGATTGCCATCACAGTCGACTTGACGCGCTACCGAGAGCAAGTCGCCCAATCGGAAGCCGGACACGTGCTAGAAAAAAGGCACTGGCAAGAAACACTCCACAAGTTACCCGACGTTCAAAATGAGCAGCGTGGAAGCTGCCAAGACGATCAAGCAGATACAAGAAGAAAACCTGCCTGCGAGCTGCAGCGAAACGTCAGAACCTGTAGCAACACTAAAGGAGGCTACCTCTACTACACCAGATGAAGCCGCTACTGTCACTGTTCCGACGCCGGAGATAACAACTACAACTGAAGCCAGCAGCAGCAGTCAAGTTTTCAACCAAGATGAAACAGCCCAGTTTACCAAAGACCTCCAAACATGAGGAAACAACAACAAAGAAGGACTTCACGGGCAAAACACTGCTAAAACAGACAAGCGTGGGAGAAATCAACCTGTCGGCGCTACCAACATTCAAGATACTGAGTCTGTTGGAAATCGAACTGGGAAGAAACAGCATCTGCAAGCTACGCAAGACACCAGAAGGACTAGTGGCCTCCATCAACAATAACCCAAAGGCCACAGCACTAATGCAGATGTCACAAAACGAGAAAGTCAACATCAAGCTACCCCAAGGCATCACAGCAGAAGCCACCCGCCACCACATGATGAAACGATGGGCCATCTAACGAGTCAAGACCCATGTCACCAACGACCAGATCTGGGAGATGCTGTCCAGAGACAACTCGACACTCAAGATCACCAGTGCTGCGAGGATCATCGGCAAGAATAACATCCCATCCACAGTTTTAATCGTAACATCGGAGGACCGAGTGATCCTCAAACAATCAGGTGGGACAAGAAAGATTAAGACCCAGAGCAATACATACCGAGAGGGCCGCAGTGCTCTAAGTGCCAGAAGTTTTTGCACACCCGTGTCACTGCAAGAGTGAGGTGGAGGTATGTAGATACTTTCTGGACCTCATCCATACAATCAGTGCCAGAATGCACAGATCGACAATGAATTCAGGAGGCATAACACTAACATAAAGTGCGCCAACTGCCTCGGCAACCAGGGCGCCAGGTACCTCGGCTGCCCCTGCCACCAAGACAGCAAGGAAGCTATGAAGATCACCGTCAACTCTAACCTACCATATAGGGAAGCCAGGAGGCAGTACGAGGCGACCAACCTCACCAAAAATTACAAAGCAAAATTGGAAGGCCAACTGAAGGACCTGAGATCACAGTTCAAAAGCATGAAGGAAGAAAAAGACAAGACACAAGAAACACAGATAACAGCCGCTCAGCGCACCCTGGACGAAACGAAGCAAATTCAGCAGGAGATTAAGCAGGATGTCGCTTGAATGGCTGTTATAAAGGCTGCCTGGGAAGAGAGGAAGAGGAAGGCCAAAGAGAAGATGGGTGCAGGATGTGGCGGATGACCTCCAGATGGGTGTATCTGACGCGGGACATCTCGTTTATGATCGAGAGGTTTTCCGAAAGATTGTTATGGGAGCGAGGTTCTGAAAAGGATATGCTGTTTTTTTTGTTCGTATATCATTTTACAGGACATCGCTGTCAACATCAGAGTCTTTCAGCTGATTGCTGATTTCTTGGAAAGATTACGCTCAGTAGTTTAAAGGACATGCTACTGAATGAATAATAGGACAGAATCACTCATGCCGATAACTTGGCATAGTGCAGCCTGTCAATAGATGAGGGAAAGACGCTGGAGTGGGTCTAACGTTTGGTTACATGCTAACTATCCGGCTCCATGGATACGGGTGTTACACACGCAGTTCGTAATCTCGCATATCGCGTTCTTAACAAAATTGCGGTCGATTTGGCAGCAGATCGCCTTGCGTTAAGTCTTTTATAAAATGGTATGTGTATCGGCCAATGCAGAAAGCAATGGCAAACTACTGAACGTAAACTTGCCAAGAGATCACAGACAGCCAAAAAATGCTAGGGTTGACTGCGACGTCCTGTAAAGGATATGCAACTAACTTTAACAAACGTAATAACTAGAAAGTCTTAAAATGTCACGAGACGAGAATTTGGGATGGAGATTAATGATATGAGGACATTGGCGAAGCTGAGTGAGGTATCAACAATGATAACGGTTTGGCATGAGTTAATTGAGGAGATTTGCTCCAGTTGATTTAAATGAAAGAAGAAGAGAAGGGCGAGCGCAGCGAGAGACTGATATCGTATCAGGAGACTCACTTACACACGTAAGCACACACAAAGTCACGGAGATTGAAATCAATCTTGCTAATGAAGACTCTCACACCTCCTATTAAGTCTTATTTACAGGTGTGTTTGGATCATGCAATCTGTAAATATTGACACATTACATCAGGACTATGTTCGCACCATCTAATTATGAAATCAATAGTAAATACTGACGCACTACATCAAGGCTATGTATACATCATCTAATTATGAAATTAATAGTTCTAGTCCAGGCGACGTGGCTCCCGTCTGTTTCATTATAGTAAATTATCATTTCCAGATGCCACTGATAGGTTAAATTGGTATGTCCTAAACTTATCAAGTTTAAATTAGTATGTCCTAAACTTATCACATTTGCACTATAATTTGTTGTATATCTTTGAATGACTGCGTGTTATTACATGTGATTTGGTGGTACTGTGAAACTGCTTGCGGGTGTATGTAGAGTTTACAAAAATGTAGATGATCTGTTAGTGCGCCTTGGGGTCTTGATGTACCAGCCTAACATTTTTATCAACCGCACATTATTCGATGGTTCATGTGATGAACATCACGGCGGGTCTTTTTCCTTTCATGAACATCTTCTGTTACACATTTTAACCTTGGAATTTTTAGTGTGTGCATATCCTTTTCAGGACATCGCTGTCAACATCAGCATCTTTCAGCTGGTTGTTGATTTCTTGGCAAGATTACGCTCAGTAGTTTGCTAATGCTTTCTGAGTGGCCGGCTCTCATACCCCGTAAGTTACCGACTCGATTCGAACTACTGCTGATTCTCACCGTCGTCACGTTACTTACGAGAGTATACGAGATTACGGAGAAAAGTTGCTAACCTCTAGGCCAGGAAGCCGTGTAACCTGGGATTACCTGGGTGAAAAATTATTTTTCTTCTTTAAATCTCCGCTGTGGATATATTGCAGATAGTAATTATGGCAATAATCATCATCTTCTTGATCCTAATCATGTAATGGGTTGTCTTGTGCATAGCTATTGTCCCATAACATTTTTTTCGATATTTCTGTCTATGATTCGTCAGATGTCTAGCCAGTCATGTGTAACGTAGCTATGAAGTAATAAGTCTATCTACGTTGTCATTATTCTTTTCTCAGCTTCCCTGGTACACCTTCCTGCATAATTATATTGTCTAGACATGTGTGTCCTTTTGCAAAGCCAAACCATTTCTCATTTTCTACAGTTTGTCTTATTAACCAATCGTCCTCACTTGTACATTTCGGCTGGATAGATCTGTATCTTTTTCCGCCCAATGAAAGTTTAATACTTTCTTCAATTACAGATTTTACAGTATAATATAAATGATATGTCCGTAATAAACTTGTATAACTTTTAGTTGTTGATGCCAAGTGTTAAATCACGAACATGCCGTCAAGTTCAGAAATTATCGTCAGCGACCAAGTGCTACACATTTTCCAGTGGTGGTTTTTCGCTGTGTTGACACTTGGCATGGACGTCTTTGGTACTATAGCGAACATCATCAACATTGTGTGTCTTCTAAAGCAGGGATTCCAAGACACGATCAACATTAGCTTCCTCGGTAATAACACTAATTACTTTACTGAAATGTATTTGCAAATTGTGTCACAGTAGCATGTCAATCAATCGATCAACCAGGTGCCGTCTCCGCAATGAAGGTTGGTTGCAATGGATCTCCAACACTGTCTGTCTCTCGCCTTGACTGTACATTCTGTCAGACTGATATTCGTCCATCTCTTAATGTTATCCTTCCACTTGTATCGTTGTCTACCTCTTGCTTGCTTGCCCTCAACCCTGCCTTCTAGTATAGTTTTTATTAGAGTATCATGTCTTTTAACGTGGCCAAAATATTTCACTTGTCTCCTCTTTATTTCCTTCATCAACACTCTCTTCATTCCCAGTTTTTCTAGGACCTCTGCATTTGATTGTTTTTGTTTCCATGAAATACGACCTATTTGTCTGTATATCCACATCTCTATGGCTTCTATGCGACATTCTAGTAGCTTGTTCAATGTCCAGGCTTCAGCGCCATACAGTAGTGTTGAATATACGTAGCATTTGACAATTCTCATATTTAATGCGTTATTAATCTCTTTAAATGATAATACTGATTCATGCCGTTAAAAATATTTTTGGCCATTCCTATTCTCTTTTTGATTTCCATTTCACTTCTGCCATCATCTGTTATTATTATATGTCCAAAATAGGAGAAACGTGTTACTTGTTCTAGTATCTGCCCGTTTACTGTGATGTTCATTGATGGCCTTTTCTTTTCACTGCTAATTATCATAGTTTTTGTTTTTTGGATGTTAATATCTAAACCACACATTCTGCACAGTGCCTGCTTACTTCTTCCACTAGGTCTCGCAACTCTGGCTCACTTTCTGCTAGTAAAACTATGAATAAAATTGGGTGGAACTGCGGCAAAGCTGTGAAAATGTAAACAATATAAAATGAAACAAAGTAGCGCAGCTTTACATAACAGATGTACGACACATACAGGACGTTGCGGCGATTAGCCTTATCAGCAAACAAACACACTCACAAACACCACATACAGTCAAGGAGATCTCCTGTGACTATATCAAAAGGTGACGACAGGACGAGAAGAACAAAAGGATGAACAAATGAAAGCAATGAAGAGAAAATGAGAATTGAAAAAAAAATGTTCATACTTACCTGACAGTTACGATCCGTGAGTAACTCAGAATATCCCCGATGTATTCTTATTATACCCAACCGACAGAGCATGATGAAGGATGATGACAGGATGATAGGTGTTACGGTTCAATGAGCACATAGAAAGAAGGGGGGGGGGGAGGCGGAGACAGGAGGGCAGGACGGCAACCTGATTGCTCGGATGCCCCTGCCTGACTGGTTGCCGTCCTGCCCTCCTGCCTCCGCCGAATGTGCAGGTTATTAGTAATTATTTCATCAGTTCTATGCGTTTCTTATCCATACGAGAAACTGACTCGATCTTAGAGAACTGAGGCCATTCAATAGAATCATCGCTCAACACTGGTCCATCGGTGTTGGGCAGTGGTGAAGATCTCTGTCTCGAGTTAAGAAGGTCGTGGGTTCGTCATCAGAATACATCTTTCAGACTACGAATGCAATGCTTTTTGTGACCCATATGGATTATGCCTAGAACTATTGAATTCATGCTGTGTGCGATGCTCTCGAGAGGTGATTTGCCTTTCCGCTAAGAACGACCTCGCCACACGGGATAACACCCGGTGCAATGAGCTTTATCCTTTAACATTTCGAACTTTAAGTTGATAATGTGTACCTTACGACGACAGTGTTTTTAACGTTTGTATTCACAGGTCTGGCTATTTCTGACCTCTGCTGTCTAGTGTCCCTTATATGGTCAAACATATGCTTTATTCCAGCCTTCATTCAACTCGAACTGCCCTTCGAGCCAATAGAATTCCAGTACTTGACTGGAGCCGCCCCTCACGTGATGTTTACCCGCGTGACAAGTTGGATCACAGCGTTCATTACCATGGAGAGATGCCTATGCATAGTCATGCCACTGAAGGTATGAGTTTAAAACGTGGGTTTTCTTATGTTTCCTATATTTTTTCAACAGCATTTTGCTACTAGATAGTTCTAGACAATTCACAGCACGAGATACAGAAGGCTGTGGACCGACATGATCACCAACGCCACACGACATTGACTATAAGAAAATTTGCAGCACAAGAGACAGCGGCTGTGGACAGACGTTACCACCAACGCCACACGGCATGGACTATATCAAAATTTTCAGCACAAGAGACAGACGGCTGTGGACAGACGTGATCATCAAGGCCAGACGGCATGGACTAAAAGAAGATGTTCAGCACAAGAGACAGACGGCTGTGGACAGACGTTATCACCAACGCCACACGGCTTGGACTATAAGAAGATTTTCAACACAAGTGAAAGCGGCTGTGGACATATGTTATCACCAACGCCACACGGCATGGGCTAAAAGAAGATTTGCAGCACAAGAGACTGTCGGCTGTGGACAGACGTGATCACCAACGCCATACGAAATGGACTATAAGACATAGAATTGATACGTACATGACATGCTCAACCGAATTAAGCTTTTTCTGTGAGAACACACGTTGACCGTTTATTTGAGTACGTGTGAGTTGTCAAAAAATAGTCGACTAAGAACGTACAGACCGGTTTCCTTCGCTTAGGTGTTAAACGACTTTCTCCGTAACCCCGTTTATCCACGTGAGTTAACACAGCGCGCGAGAATCGGTAGCGGTTCTCGTCGCACTGTTGACTTACGGGATAAACGAGCCAGTTGCTCAGAAAGAAATGGCAAACTACTGAGCGTAATCTTGCCAAGAAAATAATAACAGCAATAAAATGCTGGTGTTGACAGCGATGTCCAGTAAATAGGATATGCGGAAAAAAAGGATGTACAGGGCGGATGGCATAGTTGATAGCTACTAATGCCCCTAGCACGGTCGAACTAGGGTTGGACACCTGGGTTTGTCGCTTGCCTTAATGTGGAAAAGACTGACCACCTATTCCTCCTTGCTCTCAGACCTACATAACGTGACGGCTCTATCACATCGTTAACCCATGCCACGAAACTGCTCCGGGAAAATTCATGTTTTTAAGGATTGTATCGTATAGGTTTCCCCTGGCCTTCTGTCTGATTGTCGATGGTCTAACTTCGTCAACCTTTGTATACAGAGACGAACAATTTAAAGTAGCAGGTGGGAGTGTGGAGGTTATTGTACCAATTACCCGCCGTAAGTCAGATCACACAGTATCACAAAGTGGTGTATTGTATAGAGTCAGCAGTCCCGAAAAACTAAATCACCTACTCATGTTATGTGAAAAAATAATCTTGATAACAGTGTCGGCTAACAAAGGTGGTGGTAAAGAAGCAATGGAAAGACAAAGTAAAATCATAGGACATGTAGTAAAAGGTCTGCCTGAATCGGAACTGGAATGCATGATCACTGGGTAGCCAACAGCACCTCTGCGCCCCGCCACTCCCAGATGAAATGTTGTTGCTGTTGTTGTAATTGTTATATTAACAGTTTCAGTGCCAAAAAAAAAAAAAAACAACAACAAAAAAAGGATATTGTTTGAACCGAACAAAAATGGATGGCGGAAAATGGGAAATAGGGACGCGTCGCAGTTATGACCTAACATGCTATATGGTAGCAGACATGTTGTGTTTTATAACAAATTAAAGGAGGTTGCTAACCGGAAAAGTACTGTATTGTTATTTTAATCGAGACAACATTTTGCAATGACAAAATTTATAAGCCCATAGCAGCTATAAGAAGTCGCTTAAGATGATTAATAATCCCATGACACTTAATTATTTAAAGGCGTATAGCATAGATGATGTGGTAGAAATCAGTGAACTGTGTGTATATTCTGTAAAGGAAGTATTATGTTGTTCTGAAACATGGAAACCTGATATTTATTTTGAATATAAATATATAAAAGTATGATATACAAGTATGATACCGGCTGTTTGTAAAGTCTTACTATAGTTTGTACTCATATGTAGGACACATTTGAAAAATGAAGTACTTGATGTCATAAAAAATATTCTCACAGTCCATCGTACAGCAATAAGCATCGAATGGTTGTCGTCTGCTGGAGTAATTCATTCATGTACTTCATTTTTCAAATGTGTTCTACATACAAAGTGTAGTGAGACATTACAAACAGCCGGTATACAAGTATGATATAAATGTATAATACCTGGTGTTTGTAAAGTCTCACTACACTTTGTATGTATGCCAAACTTGAAAAAAAAATGAAGTTCATGATGTCATCAAAAATATACTCCTCAGTCCGGGTGTTTGAGTAATTCTGTACTTCATTTTTCAAATTTGTTCTACATACAAAGTGTAGTGAGAATTTACAACACCCTGTATAAAAGTATGATATAAAAAGTATGATATAACAGTATGAAATAAAAGTATGATATAAAATTATAATATACAAGTATGATATACACGTATGATATACAGGTATGATATTATTGTCCAGGTGAAGATGATGTTGACACAACAACGCGTCACAGTAATCATCGTGTGTATCTTCACATTGCTGATATCCAGTATGCTCCCTTCATATAATGTCAACCGTCTGGTCTACAAGTTCTCTCCCACAAGAAACAGAACTCTGATTGGTCTGACGTTTACGCTGGATAGAGTGTTTGTGGAAACTATCTTATTTGCCATCAATAACGTATTTCTTCAGTTCACCTCTTTTATAACAGTCTTAGTTTGTACAATAGCTATAATAACAAAATTGCGCACCACATCTGAATGGCGCGAAAAAGCATCAATTTCTGGACAAAATAACAGAAGCACCAGCCGTGAACAAAGAGTTACCAAAATGGTTGTTGCTGTATCCACAGTTTTCATAGTTTGTTTTTTCCCAGTGTGTTTAATTTCTATTGGCATGATATTTGAACCCGAATTTTCCATAGAAGGAAAACAAAGAAATTTCTTTCTTGTTCTATCGTGTATTGCATTCTTTTTGGAGTCAGCCAACTCAAGTTTTAACATATTTATCTATTACCACATGAGTTCTAAGTACAGGAATGCCTTTCGTCAGGTCATTTTGAGACGAGATGAGTAGTTTAGCTTTTGGAATATTGCATTTTAAGACGCACAGAATAGTTTAATTGTCAGAATATTACACATTAAGACGAGTAGAATAGTTCAACTTTTAGAATATGACATCTTAAAATGGTTATTTTAATTCACAAGTAGCACAATTCAAACAATAGAATTGAGCTGAATGCTGAAATTTAGAATGCCAACGCAAGGAAGAAACAACTGGATCAGTCAATAAAAGTTATGTAAGCAGGTCTCTTAATAACATATGTTATTAAAGTTATAATACAAAGGTGATTAAAAGCCACATTCACTTGTTCATGCATAATGATTTGTGTCTCTTCTTACTGCGTTCACTGAGATACGTTTGACAAAAGCTAGGTCACGTCAAAGCGAATTAAGCAGGTAAGCCCTCAGCATTATCAAACCCCCACCAGGGGATTACACCGACAGACACATACCGAATCTAGCACAGTTACACTTAACAACTAAACTATCTAAAGCAGGCAGCTGATATGTGTGTCAAGTGTTAGCACCATCACATTTATAGGCCGGCATGTTTAGGCGGCCAGCCATCTACTCTCTTAGCTAATGGCGAGCCAAATAGTATAACCCTTGTAGGACAGCGATCATAACATTATTAGCGAAATCTTCTTATGATCACATCAACTATACCGCTCAGTTATGACCAGCACAGACTTCAGCTAAAGATACAATGTAATGAGCTCTGATAACGTTAACAACAACAACAACAACAACAACAACAACAACAACAACAACAACAACAACAACAACAACAACAACAACAACCTTGTTTATGTCTTACACTGGAATAGAATTTGCAAACAGGGCGGAAGCCCGAATTTTAACTTGTTATGCGGGACATCTTGGTGGTGACCGAGAAGATTTCCAGAAGGTTGTTATAGGAGCGAGGCTCTACAAAGAACAGACTACTGAATGAATGTCAAATGCATTGGCAATTCATATGCCAGAGTGTGGCTTGTGCAATATACTTTTATAGATGTTATCCAACAGCTGAATTTCCACTTTAGATAGTTTTGAGAATCACACACTATATGTTTGCAGATTTTGATTACATTGTTTTGAGGAAAATAACTCCACCATTGGGCATAAGAAAGACTGCGAGTTATTTCACTTTTATGAGCACGTTATGAGAAGATATAAACAGGAAAGCTTGGTGGCAATTGACAAGATTGAGGGAAAAGAACAAGGGAAGGGCAAAGTGGTAAACATCCTGATGGCCTGGTCACATGGAAAAATGGTGACAAAAACACAGACAATAACTGCACGATTCTGGTGATCATGTGAGACGACGAAACATGGCCGCCCACGTTTGATGGCCGTGTATATGATAATGATGATGATGATGATTTCATACCTAATTAAAGTTACTCGGATGTCCGTTTACAGGATATTGCAATAAACCTCGACATTGATTGACCCTTTGATTACCACTCAATTTTTAAGTTCAGTAATTTACAATTTGAAGTCGGCGTGGCCGAAGGATCTTCGCGCCCTAGTGTAAACGCCTTCTGTGCTTTCGGTGTTGTAGTTAGCTTGTTCCCCACACCGATCAGCTGGACTTCAACGGTGATTCATGAAAGCAATGGCAAACTACTAAAAGTAAAATTGACTAGAAAATCTACCTGTGTTTGATCCCATATTTTGCAAAGGACACGCAATTTTGTTTTTAGTTTGCAATTGTTTTCGTGACACTCTTATACAGTTTAAATCAACGCATAGCCACCCACTCCCTGCGGTTGAGTTCGAACCCACGACCTGGAATCTTGAGAATTGCTAAACTGCGTTCACTAACCTCAAAGCCACATACATCAACACAAACCCAATTACAACAAAGAAATCAATGTCGAACGAGATCAATAACGCACCAGTAGTTTTGTGCATTGGTAATTTAGTAAGGTACACTAGAAGAGTAGTCACCAACTGTGTTGAAGAAATTATGAGGTACCAATAGTTAAATATGACATGCTAGCTTTCCAATCTAATATGTCACTTAAGCTCTGCCACTTCTGGGAATTCACACTCGAGTTACGGGCATAAACATTAACCAACACGAATAGTAGACCGAGATTAAACTCTGACCGCCTGTATTTGTATGTCGTCATTGTTCCAGCTGGACATGTCTAGCTCTGAAGCAACCAAACTGTCGCGGATGAGATTCGCCATTCCCTGATGTCGCCTGTTGTAGAAACATTTGAAGTCGGCCATTTTGAGTAGCTGATCACCAAAATCTGGTCTCCCGGAGTGCTACAATGTCGTTCCTGTAAACCAGGTTTTCGAGAATAGGGCCACGTTGTTTTACGCTGCTGCAGTTCCAATATAGGATACGAGTATACCCGAGGCCCAGACGGTCACATTTAAGTCTAAAACGTCTTATTCCTCCACGCTTGCGTCGCTTTTGGCCACCACGTTGGCCCCGTCGCCTTGTTTTGTTGACTGCTTTTCGCAAGGAACACACAAATTGTTCCGTCATGTTGAAAAGACAGAATACCACAGAACCACACACGCTGCGAAAATTCACTCAAGGATTGCTTCGCTCAATGCACGAAACTCCGTAGCATCGGCGCAGATCTTGAGACGGAACTCCTGGTTTTACATCCTGGAACACAAATTACACGTAGGAGATGAAAATATCCATCTCTTACGCGAAAAAGTAAACGGTCACATAAATAAAACAACCGTCCGTCGCCATCTTGACCGGAAGAACCTATCTTCACTCATCCTCGCGACAGCTCAGCGTTAGGGCCATCCAATTTTGTAGTCCTGAATGCACGGGGGAAAAGATGACCAGTGTTTACCATTGCATGTCCTTGGCAGGGCGTTAGGATCAGCGAACTGAACCACGGCGTTCAAGATGGGGTAACAAGCAATCACACAATTACGAAGTCAACATCAAGTATTGTTTTAACGGCAACGTTAAAATTGTGGATTACATTGAATTTGATTAGTCACCTTGCTCATGTCAGAATGTGGTGGGTCATGTCTAGGGTACTAGCCTACCGACGTACTAGACCAAGCTTTATAGCTAGTTGTGTACAGATTCAATTCGCAACTAATTCGGATCGGGAGTCCATCCGAACCGAGAAGTTTCTAAACGAAATTACGGTGATGATTGAAGCCCGTTATCCCACTTCGTAATGCATTATGTAATCTAATTTTCATTCGGTCAAAACAATGTGCAGTGATAATGTTGGTAATAGAAGAAACGGCTGCAGCAGGATATAACAATAGGAAATAACAACAGTTAGGTATGTGTAGCTCCTGCAAAAATGTGAGACATACTAAATACGGACACAATGTACATACCTTACAACATACTCCACAATAGTGAAGATAAATAACTGTGGAGGATGGAGATAAAATAATGAAAAATAAAAATAAGTGTACTACGACGTAACGAACAACTAATGTGGATCGATGCGCGGGGTGCACAATGCTTCCCACCCCGAGGGCGGCATGGCTTGTGGGCATGCACATATAGTAATGTTATTGTATGATAAGTGCGATATAGGAAACATCTCAACAGTGGACCTGCTAATGTACGACAGGAGATAAACGACTGGGAGTCATGAACTATGCGAATCCGCAACCCGACAGTGTGAGGAAGGTGTGGGGCCCGAACTATTCGGCGATGAGGGTTTATTTCTGATGATGAGAAGTCTCATGTCGTGCTACTTCCAAGATGGAGGTTATAGCGTTAAATACTAAACATTTTACACTCTATAGGTCGGTAATTCTTCTGCTGCTATTTGTGTCTGCATACACTGTTATGTAACACTACGTTTAATCTAATCAATTATGTGTCACGCAGTTGATGCATTATTCGTATTGTAAGGGTAAACTGCTGGCATGGCAGCTAGAAGTCAGACATGCATTCTAATCCTCAATGACATATTTTTGCTTTTGTTTTCAATTGGCCTGGTCACTCAGGCCGAACCACCTTATTGTGGGTACCAGGTAATATCCCATGAAGTAAAGACCTAAAGTAGAGGTCCTCTGTATACGCCTGGAGTCATATCGGCCAGATACTGCTAATGCCAAATTTCTATAAAACAATCGGCACTCCGTTGGTCTTTAAAAAGTCTTAAAAGTCGAGAGGATCGACTTCATTGCACCGGGTTTTATACCATATGGCTCGTTCTCTTTTAGCAGGGTGGCCTGCCGATAGCGTCAACATAGCACGAACTCCGTAGCTCAAGTGACGACCTCCGGGTTTTTCGATAAAATGCACCCGTGAACCGAAAGACGCAGTCCAAAATCGAGCCCGCAAACTTCGGTGTGTGAAGTAGACGGCTTGACTACTTCGCCACGGAGACTCCCACTCTATAGGTGATGTGTTCGATCGCTTTCACTTTTCGGATATAATTCCTGGGTCGACATGGGAGACCAAGTCAATTTTAACATCCGCCATGATGCGGATTCGAACCTATGATAGACGGTAAAAGGCTCCTCCTTTACATTGGTTTTCATCTTGTCGATATGCTGGTGTGTAGTTGTGACGCCATTCAATACCATTCCGAATAAAGAAGGACAAATCGCTTCCGATGTTCCCCATGTTAAAGAGGGACACTCCTGTGTTTTTAATTATAACATAAATTACATCCCGCGACGATGGGAGATTGACGGCGGCTGGAAATAAAATTCGCCCACACTGTTGAGAATTAACACCGGTGCTAGGATGGGGCGGGCTACTACAAAATTACACCCCCACCCTCCTGAATTCACGGATCATCAGGCACCTACCTCCCCCCCCCACCTCAATGACGTCATCTTTTCCGCCAGAAGGCTGAGCTCAGCAATTATATTCGTTGGTGCGGGGAGTGGGTATAGATTAACATAATTTATGGTGATCGGATGAAATCAGGAATCATCGGCAGATAATTTCAATATTTTGGTGCAGTTGGGCAGAATCTTTCGCCAGGAAAGGAAGTGTCGTTCAGCTCAGTAGATGTGATACATATTATTTATTCTTGACGACATTTGTAAGTTGGAAATAATGATGAATAAACTTAGATTAGTAAATATAATAGAACAGATCCGAATTTACAAAAGAGCTATATTTGTGAAGATCTAGAGTAGTCCTCAAAAGATATAAGTGATTTTTTCTTTGACTTGGAGAACAAAATTGTTTAGAATATCCATCACAGGACATCGCTGTCAACATAAGCATTTTTTAGCTCATTGTTGATTTCTTGGCAAGATTACGCTCAGTAGTTTGCCATTGCTTTCTGAGCGACCGGTTCACAAAACCCTAAGTTACCGACATGGAGAGAACCGCTACCGATTCTCGCGCAACGAGAGAAAAGTCGTGTAACCTCTAGAGCAGGGTGACCGGCCTTAGAGAAATAGTGAATGCATATATTACTGGTTCAATTCATGTCCTTTGAACGGGATGAACTTCACTTCTCTATCCATTCAGTCTTCATGTGTAGCTTATGTTAAAAAAAGAACTACCATCATACTTTTCTAGAATATCACATGAATTATTTCAGAGATGATACTTTTCTGGCCTATCTCTTATAATCTATTTGTCCACATGTTCATAGAAGAATGCGTTTCTGTATATGTGTATTCATGTGTAAAGGGTTAATACTGGGTTTATCTATAAATTGTATAGATATGATGTGATGTTACATTATAAATATGATGTGATGGTACATGTCCATTTATCCTGGAGAAGAAAGGTAATGCCAGGATAGTTTAATGGTATCACACATGCTGATAGCCACCAGACATTCTCGGCGACAGAGCCTTGGGAGCACGAGAATGATTCACCTCCATAAGGCAGGAGTGAGGGAAAGATCATGTCAATATAAAGGGAGAAAGACTGCATCAGATTTTGGAAATATAAGACCCAACAGGGCCAGGTCACGATAGTCTGACCTTATGTAATAATTCCTTCCCTTCCCTCATTCTTGTTTTCTTTATTTGTTTTGTTTGTTTGTTTGTTGTTGTTGTGTTTTTTTTGGGGGGGGGGGGAGTTTTTCTTCCCCCCCCCACCCTATTTCTATGAATATGGATATACGGTTATCACATATTTTCCACAGTGAAATGTGGTCTTTATTTTGGCTGATACTGGGGTATATACCAGGATGCTGTATCTTGTTATCAGAAGGGTCAAAGTCATCTAAGAAAGATGAATGGATTCGCCTTGTTATTGCCCCAGGAGCGACTTTCCATTAACCCTCAACGACTCCGTAGATTACACTGCAGCCCCAGCATTTGACAACCAGCTAAATTAAAATATCAATATCCTTTTTTTAGTTCAAGGGCCAACCCGAGTTTCAACTCTATTAGTCCACGTGGCCCAATGGACTTTACAATTTAATAGTCCGTGTGACCTAATGGACTTTTCAATGTTAGTTGCCCGTGTGACCGAATGGACTTTTCACTTTAGTAGTCCGTGTGACCTAATGGACTCTTGTAAATTAATTAGTGGTGTTTGAACAATATTGATTTAGATAATACTTGGGAGGACGCTGAAACATTTTTTTTAAAAGTAATACCAGGATTTAATTAGTGGGCGTGTTACGTCTTTATGTATGCATTATCTTTGAGTTGTGTAATTTTGGTGATGTCAACACAAGCATACACACCCCCTATTCCCCATGTTATTCTATTATATTGTCATAATTTACAACAATGCGAGTTCTTCTCTTATCGTGTTGATTGATGTCAGGATTTTTGATGTTAAATGTGATATTGTTACATAATTTGGCATCAACTATAGAGGAGAGAAGAAGGTGGCAATGAGACAACACGCGTCAAGTTATCAAGAGTGAGCTTGCTCCTCTCTTGACTGCGGTGACTTTACTGGCTCTTCTGACCCTCTACTGGGAAACCTTTCTGATATCTTAATCAAACCCACTCTATGACCTATCTCCACCCCTAGGGAGTCTTATGAGCCAAATTTATGTTTACTATAGTGTTGGTCTCTTCGAATAGGGAAATCTTTCTCTCTGTTCTTAATCTACTTTGCCACAATAGTGTTTGTATTTGTTGCAGTTACTGTTGTAACGTCAAACGTGCAATTGCTGTTGTTGACCAGTTTCACATTTCTTACGGTATTCTAGTGCAAATGTTGAAATGCTGGTTTTGTTTTACAATGTTAATAACAGATACATGTAGAAAAATACATCAGAATATCAACAAGGTTTTAATAAACAATGTCATGTATTGACGATAATTACATGTACTCATTTCTTATTTCGTATAAAAACCTGATGAAATACGACTCTGTATTTAGTACTCATATGGTAGTAGATGAAAATATTCGCAGATGAATTGGTTGACTCCAGGCAAAAGGCGATGCCACAAAGTAATATAAATAAATTTCTGTACCTCCCTTCAATGGAGATTTCCGGTTCAAGAATAACACCGACAGCGATAATGCCAAGAGGGACGAAGGAGGCAATGAAAAACACAGATATAGCTACCACCATTTTGGTAACTTTCTGGTCGCGAGATGATGATGTTTCCGTTTGTCTGGTTACTGTTGACATTTCCCGCCATTTAGACTTCAGACGTAAATTGACTACAATAGTTATTGTACACACAACGACGGTTAGGAAAGAACTAAATTGCAAAAACACATTATTGATTGCAAATGTTACTTTCTCCACTGCCTCTCGCTCAGCTGTGAACACTAAACCAATCAGAGTTCTGTTTCTTCTGGCTGAAAATTTCCATACCATTCTGTTCACGTAGTAGAGAGGAATCATATTGGATATAAGAAACACAAAGATGAACACAATAATGGCGGTGACTCTCTTGTGTGTGAATATCATCTTTATCTGAAACATACAAAACATTGATATAATGTTGAATGTGTAAACTATTGAAATATACAACACGTATGCTATAGGGTGCACTCTTAAATTATCGAAACTGATGAAGAAACAGACTTGACAGATACTGCGAACGAAGTATCAAATATTATAACTTCATATATACTAGGTCAAGATATAATGTTGAGGAGTGGGTAGTTTCGACATTCCAAGTCCCTCGTCCTAAACATATAATTGTTAGCAAATCTGAAGAATTATTCCCTGTTCAGAAAGACTGGGTCGGTCGTGTGGTTACATTGATTGTTTGACTAACACCCAGAAAATAACTGGAATGGGGGATTTGGGGAGGGGGCTCTGTACGGATACATGCAGACATACATATGCACATGCACAAATGTATGTATACGTTTATATATATATATATATATATATATATATATATATATATATATATATATATATATATATATATATATATATATATATATATATATCTTCTTCTTCAGCGTTCCGAGCCATTGAGGTTCTTTGCTGCAGATACAATCCGTCTCCATTCGTCTCTCTGGTTGACCTTCTCTTGCCAGTCGTTGATTCCAAGTGCTTGTTGGTCTGTATGTATATTATCTCTCCACCGTCTTCTTGGTCTACCTCGGGGTCTACGGTCATATATATATATATATATATATATATATATATATATATATATATATATATATATATATATATATATTAGGGACGATCATTTGAAATCCGTTCCAATGGCTTTATTACAAACGCATGAAAGAAGCATTAACAGGAGTTGTAAAATTAAACAAAGCATTCATTTTGAATGAATTATGCACCATGGATTGGTCAGAAGTCGCCGTAGGCATTCAAGCAAGCATCCCATTGCTTAGGTAGGCGGCGAATGCCGTCTGCAAAAAAAAGATTGTGGTTGCTCACTGAACCAAGTGTTTACCGCGTTCATTATGTCTGAATCTGTGTGAAATCTTTGCCCCTTGAGAACTTTGTTTAGAGGTCCGAACAAATGAAAATCACATGGTGACAAATCAGGACTATAGGTTGGATGTTGCAGAACTTCCCACTTATTTCTTGTTAATGCTTCCTGCACAATCTTTGCGACATGCGGACGAGCATTATCGTGCAACAAAATCACACAGCGAAAAAGCATGCCGGTTCGTATATTGTTGATGGCTTTTTGCAGCTTGTCTAGTGTTAACAAGTAGTGGGTAGAGTTGGTGTTGACACCTGGTTATTTAAAGTCGGCCACCAATAGCCCTTCGTGGTAAAAAAAATGCGCTCAGCATAACCTAACCAGCGGAAACCTTTAACGTGAGTTTTTTGGCTTTTGGTGATTCAGCATGCATTCCATTTTGCTGCTCGGCCCAAAGTGGTGACATCATGATTCATCGGCTGCCACTATGCGGAAGAGAAATGCATCACCCTCCACTCTGTAACGCAGCAAGTGATTCAAACACCATCCCATGCGTTCATTTTTTTGGTGGTCGGTCAACATCCGTGGTACCCACTGTGAACACACCTTCCGATATTGCTATTCTTACGAATGACCTTTTGAATTGTCCCAATTGACACATAAAATTCTTTTGCTAGCGAACGTATGCTTCGACAACAGTTTATCTGTACTGCTGCATCAATTTTGGCGATGTTTTTTTTTTTTTCTGTTGAAACAATATGCGCCTGACCCGGCCGTCGAAGATCTGTCGTGAACTGACGTCCTTTCAGAAAAATTCGTACCCATTCTGTTACTGTTGTCTTCAACACACATTTGTTACCGTACGCTGCCTGCATTCTTCGATGAATGTCCACTGGTCGACATCCTTCAAATGAAAGAAACTGAATCATCGCTATTTGAGCTTCTTTGGACGGATGTTGGATCAACCCGGCCATGTTCTCAATGGTCAGAAACAGAACCTATGCATCATAGCACGATAAGCACGTGCTTCTTTATTCATTGGTCAGTACTTATCACATGAATATGACATGGTCATGTTCATCGTACGCAATTACGCGCGGTGCGGCACGAACAGATTTCAAATAAACCACCTTATACACACACACACACACACACACACACGCCCCCACCAACACGCATACGTAACATTATACGTACTTAGATACACACACATACAGACACACATTCAATGGTAAAATGAAAATGATACACAGAGAGACATACCTTCAATAGTAAAGTGATACACAGACAGACATACCTAAAATGGTAAAGTGATACACAGACAGGCATACCTTTAATGGTAAAGTGATACACAGACACCTCTCCAGGGTTATGAAGGCAGTAATCCAGCTGGTTATGCGAGTAAACATCACATGAGGCCAAGCTCCAGTCAAGTATTGGAATTCTATTGGCTCAAAGGGCAAGTCCAGTTGACTGAAGTGCGGGTTATAGCAGATGTTTGTCCAAATGAGGCAAATCAGACATCCTAAGTCAGATATAGCCAGTCCTGCAGATAGGAATTGGAAGTTTAAATATTCCATGGTGGATCTAATTAGATATATGAAACGAAGTAGAGTATACTCAGCATTATCACCTAATACAGTCTAGTCCTGGCTATCAGTGACCATTTAGACCACATCGACCCAGTGTTACGAATTGTGAATATGCCTGTTTGGTGACGTACTGTTTACTTGGCTTGGGCGGGGAAAGTAGAGCTATGCAACAGTCCCCTTGAGATTGAACTTTCGTACCGGAGGGATGCTCTTTATTTCAAGTTCACTCCATAAATGCATACAGCCCCTATTCGTTTTATAGACGACGTGACCAGCATGTGTCGAGCTTAAGAGCTAAAACTCAGTCTACCAGAGGATTTTCAACCAACTATACACGAAAAGAATAGTGTTCGACCGTGTCGTGTGGGGACTTGCTAGGGAAGCAAAGGCATATGCTAGTTGCGATTCCATCGTCAAGGCAAAGCGTCGTCCGTATAATGCCCCCTTCCTATATCAGTGAATATCACACAACATACTCCTGACTGCCCCAAGTCATGCAACACCGTAACATACCAATGTGTCGTAAAAGGCGGTTAAAGAGGTTTCGTCTATACAAGCAATTGCTGTCTTAAAAAACTGCCTCTGGTCTTTCCTGAAATCGGACCATGCCAGTCAAAGCGGGGTGTAGTGTCTTTCAAATTTCCTACTAGATGTGGTCGAGACAAGAACACAGAGCTGATCCACGACTCGGATGAAGGTTAGATGGTAAAACATCATGCTTTTCGGCATGGTATATGATGATGATGACTAGGTATGATATGACGTTTGGGTACCGTGATTTCTCCTCACTTCCGTGAGGTTCATGATCACCGTTATGATAAAGCCTGATAGTTTAGTTTAGTTTAGTTTAGTTTAGTTTAATCGACGAATCAACATCATGGCACACGGATGTAACCCATAAGTGCTCCGTTCTATTCCTAACTCAAGCCTGAGTCCGGAGAATCTCAGCTCAGCGCACGAACTCCGTATCACCGGCGAGGAACTGAAATACTTTGGGTAGATTTTTAACTCGAAATTTTGCCCGGGCAGCGCCGTTAGGCTACTCTTTTTCGATTTTCGACTGCCCTGCCAAGGGATATTTTACGTGTGCAACACGGGCATCCGATCTCACTACCCAGAGACCAGGGGAAATTTTATTACTAGAAGTCCAAGTGAAAAAATCACGGCCCTCACCGAGGCTTGAACCCGGGACCTCTAGCACTCGAGGCAGACACCATACCCCGAGACCACTCATCCCCTACTCATATGATAAAGCCTGATAAGAACTAGGAAGCCTGCTGCTTCAAGACAAAAAGCGATCCCAGCAAATCGCTACAATAACAGTAGGCATTCAGCACTCAAGGCTTGCACTCACACTTCGAGACTTGTCATGTTTTCAGTGGGCGTACTGCTTGCCTACCAGAGTTGAAACACGATCATCGTCTATCTCCAAATCCTTTATGTTTACACCAGTGAAAAGTTACGAGCGGATTAGTAGAACAACAGAGCCAACCACAACCACTTCTAAAACAACGTCATTAACACCATCATATTATCGTGTCCCAGAGCCAGACTTGGTCTAGAACTCAACAACGTCCCATTCAGTAAGTCAGTCAGTCTGAAGATTGCTAATGAAGCCGTGTGATCGTATCCGTTAACAACCTTCTATTCTCAGTACCTCTTTTTGGCCCAACATGATTCTGTGCTCCAAGTCCCATAGCCAGTGTATCTGACGTTCAACAAATTTCCTTTAGTTTTCGGGAATTGGGCTATATTGTGAGTCCGTTTTGTGCAATCATCATCGTCATTTGCTATGCCGATAAGCTTGGGCGGTCAAGTTTCGCCATCTCACACTATCACCAGAGTAGTGAATCGGCTCAGTGTTCTGGTCTCGATTATGCAACGCTGCCAAATCATCTAGGTATTTACTTCTCTGCCTTCTCTTTGTTATTTTCCCTCACTCTTGCCAGATGTCACCAAGTTCTCCAATGTATTTCTTCTCATAACGTGTCCCTAAAATGTTGACTGTCTACGTCTAATTTCTTTACGGCTTACGGTTCTCATTTGCTTCTTGTATTAACTGCTTATTGCTTTTTCTGTCTGTCCATGGTATTCTTTCCATTTTCCTCAGAAACCACATTTCGTCTGCCATTAGATGTTTTTCAACTTGTCTACTCATTGTCCACGTTTCACATCCATGCACAAGTTGAGGTTCTATGAAGCACTTCAGTAATCTTTATCTCGATGCAATGTACATCTTTGTATTGATCAGCATGTTTCCCAACTTGCAAAGACTGCGTTCGCCATTTTATTCTTCTGGAACCACATGTTTTCTGCATTCATTCATTATGTGCCATGCCGATAAGAGTAGGCGGTCATGTTCTGCTATCTCACTCGATCACCAGAGTCGTGGATCAGCTCCGTGTTTCTGTCTCGACCATGCCACGTGGCCAAGCCATCCAGGTATTTAATTCTTGGTCTTCCCCTTGGTCGGTTCCCTTCGATCTTGCCAGTTGTCACCAAGTTCTCCAATTCATTTCTTCTCATAACATGCCCCCCAAAAATTGGACTGTCTACATATAATGTCTCTAATCAGTTTACGGTCTTCATTTGTTTCTTGAAGGACTTGTTCATTGTTTTTTCTATTTGTCCATGGTATTCTTTGCATTTTCCTCAGAAACCACATTTCCACAGCCATCAGATGTTTTTCAGCTTGTCTGCTCATTGTCCACGCCTCCCATCCATATAAAAGTACATGTTCCATGTAGCACTTTAACACTCTTTTTCTCGTTTCAATTGATATCTTTTTATTCGTCAGAATGTTTTTCATCTTGCGCAAGGCTACCTTCGCCATGACAATTCTTGTTCTAATCTCTTCAAGGCATCTCCATGAGATTTTATGACTGCTCATAGATAGATAGTTGTACCGATTCACTTGTTTAAGAATATGCCCATTTACTTGTATGTTACATTGTGGTATTTCTTCCTTCCTAGTGACGATCATAATCTTTGTCTTCTTACAATTCAATTCTAACCCCAGTTTTCTGCACTGCCGAGTGATATATTCGGAAAGTTTACTCCTCTTTATAACGGTAGAGTATCGAATACTTGGCTAATTTTTAAACAAGCCACGTTTCCTATAGTATATAATAAATGAAACTTCAGGTATATCTCAACTTCATTGTATTGTATAATAAGCAATTCCTCTAAAGTAGTTTTGTTGTTGTAAGAGTAGATACAAATGAGTTAATTCAGAATTGAAATCACAATTTTCCGGACGAACCCATGGGTGTCCAGTCTCCATCGGCAAACGTTTGTGAAAAATTTTGATTGTTTTAGTGTACATTTACTTGAACTTACTACTTCGCATATGACTATTCGTATGTCCTTCTTCCTTGGACCACAAATAAATTAAGGCACAAGCAGTCTTAAATATTACGTTTCACCTGGCTCTGCCTCCTCAACTAGCAGTGTCCACATCCTTCATTAGATCTTGTTGGGTGTTCAAGTGACTGGCGCACAAAGCCAACAAATCAATATACATAATTAATCAATGAACAAACTAATTAAGGAACTAAAGTTTTAATGAATGGATGAAATAATTAACGAACTAAAATATAAATGAATGAATGTGCAAACGGGATGTATGAAAAATGAGGCAAAGAATGACTGAATGAACGAACTAACGAATGAAAGAATGAATGAATCAGCTAATTGATGAATGCGAGAATTCATTGAATAAGTTTGTGAAATCCATAGTTCTGCATATTTTCGCATTTACAAATACTTGTAATGTGATAGCAGGAAATGATAACTAATTGTCAGAGGTTCTTCCAGAATTTGTTCTAATGTTGAAGCTACACTGTTAGAACAGGCTGATTAATTCCTTTAGCTGTACCCCATAAAACGTCTAGTTAACACACGTGTATCTAAGCGTATATACTAATTTTTAATCACCATCATCATCTTCCACTTTTGCCGTCAAGCTTCGTTGAGAACTAAGTTTTAATAATGCGGGCAATATAACATCAAAATAACAAATTGATTGTTCAATACCATCAACATTTAAGGAATCTTAACAAAATTAACCATCATGTGCCATGCCCACTGGCATAGGCTTTCTTGACTCTCCACATATTTCGGTCTTCGGTCTGACTCTGATTTGTAGAAATGCCTGACTTCTTGGGGAGATACTGTGATGGTATCCTCTTGTCTTCCACATCAACAGCGATGATTTTACCTCTGCCTGTGGCAATTATTTACGACTGTGTGGACAAGTGAGTGCCCTGTTCTGTTCAGCTGCAGAGTTGACCACTTATGTGGATGGATACCCGGTCCCTAGATCTGCGTTTGCGACACTATGGCGTGTTTCCTTCCAACCGCCTCTTGGACGTGCAGTTTGGATTTTCCTGTCCTAAAGTTATTGTGCCATTAGGACATTTCCCAAAACTCTCGACTACATTTAGAACATTAACCATACTTTTTTCGCATTTTCTTTACAGGACATCGTTTTCAACACCAGCATTTTACTGCTGTGATTGATTTCTTGGCAAGATTATGCTCAGTAGTTTGCCATTGCTTTCTGAGCGGCCGGCTTACTTATCCCGTAAGTTACCAATGCGACGAGAACCGCTGCCAATTCTCGCGCGATGCGTTACCCCACGTGGATAAATGGGATTACGGAAAAAAGTTGTTTAACACCTCGGCCAGGGAAACCGGCATTAACCATACTACATTCTTAATAACAGGCACATTCTATTAAGTTAACTATCGTTTTCTTAAATAATTGTGCCGAAAGTACGGATTCTCATATTCTAAACTGTATGATTGTTTATAACAATTTCCATAGGATAGAAAAACTTATGTTTACCTATCAAACTAATGTTGACCATATCCTTGAATCCTTGTTTTATGAAACATACAATATTAATGATGTTGGTCATGGTACCAAAGACATCAATCAACAGAGTCAGTCCCGCGTAAAAGATCCATATGAAGATATGTAACACCTGGTTACTGATCAAACCACTGGATGCTGGAGCTAACACAGAGAGTTTATTAGCCTCATTTGCTGGGGACGATGTATTTGCTTGTACAATCATGTCTCATTAAACGTGTGAATAAAAAAGCCACGCTTGTGTCAGTCTCTCAATGTTCTTACCATCAAAGTAGCCATGCCTACAGAGCGACATGAAGAGTTGAAGGATCATCCGGTAAATGTATACTAGACAATCAGAAATGCCGCTCAATCCAATCTAGCTCAAAATTGACATCTTCAGCTGCCCTCTACACATGGAAATCACAAGACATTGATTATATAACATGTAAAGTACCCTACTACACGCCTTAAATTTCATTGACCATCTGGTGCTAAGCTCAAATTGTTTTAGACCAGTCGACACACAAAGGATGCAGAGTAAAGATGCCATTCTGTTTACCAGACTAAATGTTCATGTGACCAAAGAGGCTCTTCTACAGGGCTACAGGAGGAAATTCTTTTAAATATATACTACACTGACGTCACGCAATTTAAACGATCGTTTGGCTCAAAACTGAAATCGTCAGCTGCCCTTTACATAAGCAAATCACAAGCCATTGATTATTATATATTCTGTCATGTCTTAGACAGATATGAATGAGCTACCGTATGACAGTAGACGGTACTACCTGTTTTCTGTTAGCGCCGAATGTAGTGCAGCGCTTACCAAATCCGACACCCCACCTTGTGCCCACGGCTTCGGGCGGAAGCGTGCAATTGGGAGGGTAAAAGCCTTATCCTGGTACGAGGAAATGCACCCTAAAACAAATTGTAATGGCAGGGCAGACCAAGACCTAAACCTTGGTTGGAAGCTGGTCTATGATCGAAGCTCTAACAGGCATACAGTTAGAGCATTGCTTTGCCGATCCGGCAACTTCTGCAGCTTGTCTTATTCCAGATGTATCGGTGTTATCTTTCCTCTGGAGTGAACTAGGTAGGCCGAGAGAGGGATTATGCTGCTGCGTGTGCAACACATCGACTCTATATTTTAGCCCAGGCTTTGTGTTATGGAGAGGTATAACTCTATCCCTGACCACATGGACACACTTCCACCATAGCAGAAGTTAAGTGTGCTATAAATGAACTTGCATCTGGCAAGGCTCCAGGTAAGGATGGGATTCCAATAGAGGTTATCAGGAGTGGGCAATACACATTCACTGTACAGATCCACTAGCTAATAGAGCTATGGTGGCGAGAAGGACAATGCCCATATGATTTCAACGATTCAAGTATCATAACACTGTACAAGAACAAGGAGGATCGGAGCGACTGTATCAACTATAGTGGTATCTCACTTCCGTGCTTTATTGGATAAGTATTTGCAAGAATTGTTCTGCGCAGACTTCACGTCCTAGGAGATCAAGTCTACCCCGAATCACAGTGTGGCTTTCGACAGAACCGGTCTACCGTTGATATGATATTTTCATTGCGACAAATGCAAGAAAAATGCCGTGAACAGAATCAACCACTGTTTATTGCCTTCATCGACCTCACAAAGGCATTTGATTTGGTCAGTCGTGAGGGTTTGTTCAAGGCACTAAAGAAGATTGGCTGCCAACCAACTCTTCTGTCCACTGTGGAATCATTACACACAGGTATGAAGGGTATAATCAAGTTTGATGGTGCAACTTCAGAAGAGTTTGGAATTAAGAGTGGAGTAAGCAAAGCTGTGTACCAGCTCCCACCCTCTTTGGAATATCCTTGTCACTTCTACTGAAATATGCCTTTCGTGATAAGGATGGTGGTATATACATTCACTCACGCTCAGATGGTGGCCTCTACAGTACTCAGAGATTGAAGGCCAAGACCAAAATTAGGAGGGTACTGATCAGAGAGTTGCTTATTGCAGATGATACCCCAATTACGTGATCAGAGAGTTGCTTATTGCAGATGATACCTCAATTACGACCCACTCTGACGAAGAGTTACAACGAATAATATCTGCATTCTCCAATGCTTGTTCTTAATTTGATTTAACAATTAGCAAAAAGAAGACGCGTATTGTGTCACAAGGTGCACATGGGGTACCATCAATCTTTATTGATGACGCCAAACTGCAGATAGTAGATCATTTTACATATATAGGATCAGTTGTAAATAACAGCAACAACAATGAACAGGTTAACAAAATGAGTCTGGGAGAACAGGAAGCTCACTGCCAAAACAAGAGTCCTTGTCTATCAAACCTGTGTCCTTAGTGCTCTTTTTTACGGCAGTGAGTTCTGGTCAACTTACTGACACCAAGAGCTTTAACAGCTTTCATATGCGGTGTCTACGAAGAATACTTGGTATTAAGTGGCAAGACAAAATCACAACCTGAAGTATTGGACAGATCAGGTTGTGTGACGGTTTGTTTAATGCTCAGTCTTCGTAGACTTAGATGGATTGGACACTTTAGAAGGATGGATGGTGGCAGAATACCAATGGGCATCTTGTTTGGTGAATTACAGATGGGTAAGAGATCTCGGGGTCGGCCTCTACTACGAAATAAAGATGTGTGTAAGCGGGACATGATTGATACAGGCATTGATAATGCATTTTGGGAGGAAATCGCCCCCGAACGTGTTGCATGGAGGGCAAATATACAAAATGGAATAGAGACAAAGGAGAAAATGATTGCAGATAAGTCACACAATTAGCGTGTGAGACGTAAGATGGTGCATGATGGTAGAAACGATCATGTGTTCACATGCATTAAAGGATTCTCCGTAGCGAAATGGTCAAACCGTTTGGCTGGGGCGTTTGACTCGGCAATCGAAGGTTGTGGGTTCTATTCCGGGTCGCGTCCTTCTGTTCAGAAGTGAAATTAGTTCGGAGACTCCTGTGGGTCGTCGCTAGAGCTATCGAGTTCGTGCTTTGTGCTACGATTTCCGCGGTGCGGAAAAAGAACGAGCCATATGGGATAAAACCCGGTGCAATGAAGTCAACCTTGTCGAATTTTTTTTTTTCTCGACATGCATCCACTGTAGACGAACATTTACTGCGCGATTTGGCTTTATCAGTCACATTCGCTACCGCCATGAGTTGTAGTTATTAAGCCTTTTTGAAGCACCGTGTAACAAATTATCGTCTGTCAAGGCGGCAAGGTACCAATGTATATAATACAATGTAAAGGACCATTTTACAGGCTTTAAATCGCGTTGAACATATGACCCTAGACCCAGATTGTTAAAGACCAATCGGCATTGTTGAGTGATATAGGCAGTATGACCTTGAGTGCCTCTACATCCCAAGACAGCTCCTGGTACCCAGTTTAGGTATGGCCGACATGTGAGTTCAAGGTGCATTGTTAATCTGTCTCGGTGCGAATTCGAACCCGTGACCAAGGGACTCGCGGGCGAGCGCCTTGCTATTACTCTACATACACCTACAATTATATTGGAAACAGGCTGATAGGCTGGCATGGAATGTACCTCTTGATGGTTGAATACCTATGGACAAGGGGGAGGTGGTCGTTCGCCTGTGGGACCAGGTGGAGAAGATCGGGGAACAGATTGAGAACACGTATGTGGAAAGGATGAGATTGCGGGGGATTGGCAGGGGTTTTGGTAGAATCTCAAAACTGAGAGTGAAGATCAGGAGAACTTTTAATCAGATAGTGGTGAGAACGATTAGTAGTGTGACTTTTCGTTGGCTGTTGAACGAGGGGACGGAGCGTGTATGGGAATGTCTTGAGCGCAGTGATCTCAGTTCTTAGCTCAACTCAACTTATATCAAAACATGTAATAGTAGCGTAAATACTGCTGTCAGAGGTAGATTGTCAATGTGGGTAACTTGCCTTGTGATGATTACAGGGTGTAGCTAAATATTAAAACATGGTCATTAACTTCAGATTAACATTAAGGCAGGCCTGGCTGCCTGTCTGCCCTGTGTCGAAACCCCACCAAAGTGGATTTAAAAAAAAAAATGTACTTGGCTTCCAGGTCGACGCAGCTTTAAACAGCTACCAGGACATGTCAAGGGAAGTAACTGCACGCAATGTCATATTGTTATCATAAGCCATGAAACATGGGATGTTTGAAACCGAAAACTGGGAAGATAGTATTGGAAGAAGATGCTATAATGAAGAGATGAATACGTATATAAGAGAGCTGTGTGGCGGAGAAAGAGCAGAATTAACAGAATAATGTAACTTTAAAAGTCCACTCATTCTGAAAGATGAAGCCACCGAAACCACCAAGGAAAGGAAAAACAGCCTGGCCAGATAGAATCACCATAGAAGAAATAGAAGCACTGGGATCATCTGTAGTAGGAATATTAACTAACATGTTGAATTATATATACGCATGTATAGACGCCGGGTGATATGCTGAAATCTGTATTTATAGCTCTACCAAAGATACCAGGATCAATTGAGTGCACAGATTTTCTTACAATTAACCTCCGAAACCATGTCACCAAGCTTGTACTCATGAGAAAATACACGAAAAAGAAAATTAAAAGTGAAATTAGTGAATAACAGTATGAATTTGTGACTGGAAAAGGTACAATCATTGCAATATGCAGATTACGAACACTAATAGAGAGACCAATAGAGACACAGAAAGACATTACTTCTGCTTTATAGGTTATACCAAAGCATTTAATAAAGTAAAACATGATGAAATGATAAACATGTTGGAAGATATCAACATTGATAAGAAAGATCTCAGAATAATAAAGAATATTTACTCTTACGGTCGAACTTTCTGAAGTTGTTTATGATCGGCTTGATGTCTTTTCCCACCACCGATATGGTGGCAATACCGGGGATAGCCCCCGCTCTTTGATTGCTCATATTACTGTGTGTCTGCACACGAAGTTAAAGTAAACTTACGAATTGTGGACCTCTGCATGGATGTAATCAAATACTTTTCCGTGAATCCTTCGTCAGCTTTCAGGATAATCAAAGATTCTAAATCTAAATATTGACATTATCTCGACCTCGTGATTGTTAATTTAAAGACAACAAATCTTAAAATTAGAAAGTTGCTATCGGTTTGTGCTAGAACCATCACATTTCTCGAAAATTTCGAGGAAATAATATTTCCCTCACTTAGCGGACGATAAGAACCGGCAGTTAACCCTTATCAGACCGCGCTCTGGCAATTACCAGCGCTATCTCCAACTGTTCCGCCAACGTGCCCGATCTGGTTGTGAATGACCCACACAGAATACAAACACGCGAATCAACAAAGATGTAATTTTTTAGACAAACTGTCATCGCTGAAGAATTCTTTGCTAGAGTCGCATACACTTACTATATCAAGTGGGGTAGACACGATCATGAGGTGCTACATAACAAGCAACAAGAGTATGCCAGACAATGGCAGAGTGGGTTATACGATAGTCGAGGAAGGTTGTACACGTGATACGGTGGCATGCGTCGCAATCAAATAGGTGACTCAGCCATGTTCACATGTGGTTTGGAGTCGCAGATAGCAGAGCACATACTCCAAGACTGTCCAAACTACAACATATCCAGGCGAACCTTCTGTCCTAGAGAGACAAGAGTGGAAGATAATCTCTATGGACCGCTGAGTGAACTAAAACAGACTGTTAGATTCGTACAAGAGACAACACTGCAGTTATTTCAGGCGAACGAAAGAAGAAGAAGAAGAAGAGGAAGAGGAAGAAGAAGAAGAAGAAGAAGAAGAAGAAGAAGAAGAAGAAGAAGAAGAAGAAGAAGAAGAAGAAGAAGAAGAAGAAGAAGAAGAAGAAGAAGAAGAAGAAGAAGAAGAAATAGTGCCACACGCAGAAGATAGGTGAAGCGATTCACTTGTTTAATTAGGAATTTCTTTAAACAAGTGAATCGGTGCAACTATCTCGGAACAGTTGTAACATCTGATGTGATGTACCTTGCAGAGATTAGAACACGTATCACTATGCCGAAGGTAGCCGTTTGCAAGATGAGAAACATATTGACCTATAAAATGATGTCAAATGCAATGAGAAAAAGAGTGTTGAAGAGCTTCATAGAACCTGTACTTTTGTATGGATGTGAAACGTGGACAATAAACCGACACGCTGAAAAATATCTAATGGGAGTGGTGTTGTCGTTTCTGAGGAAAATGCAAAGAATTCCACGAAAAGATAGAAAAAATCAATGAGCAAATCCCAGAAGACACACATGAAAACCGTAAACTAATTAGAGAAATTAGAGTATACAGTGAACACTTGTGGAAACGTTATATGTCATGTACCATGGTGGAGACAAGAACACAGAGCTGATCCACGACTTTGGTGATCGTATGAAATGGCGAAACATGAACGCCCACGCTTATCGGCATGGCACATGATGATGGTGACAGTGGGCTGTATCACATGAAACGATTTGGCCAAAGCTGCATAAAATAGATGCATCCACGTGAGATGTAGAGACTGAAAGTCAAGAATCACGACCTTATGGACAAGTACGAGTTGGATGGAGCAACAGGAAACATTGTCTCAATGACAGAATAATATATACATGAAACACAACACACAACGCCAGCGGTTTGACTGACTACAGAGCTATAAGCCAGGATAGAGAAGAGAACGCAATGGTTTCTAATACATTTTCATGCTTTACATAAAATAGGTGCCATTATATTTGACAATCTCAAATTATAATATGTTTTGTTATTTTTTTCAGTCGCAAAATATCTCTAATTTAGCGAATGAAACATGTTATTTTGTACGGGCATAATTTTCTACTGCCAAACGATGCGTTTCATTCTTTGTTCCATAAAACACTGACGGCAATGCTTCCTTGGTAAATGATACTGTGTAATGTTTGGTTAAGCCTGTCAACGTATTAGAGACAGCACAAAGTGTTGCCTCCTTCGGGAAATTTGTTGTTTCATGGATGACGAATCAGGGAATGGATGATTTAATAATGTCCAGTGATTATTGTTTATTCAATACCAAATTATCTGTCCGCGGTGAAAGCGTTACGGACGCAGTTTGAAATCCCACATACCGCGTTCGAAAGACAGCTGCGGGCGATTTGGCAGTAGATCGCCATGAGTTGGTTTTTAATGAACTGGTATGAGTGGCTGCGGGGTCTCGAGGTATGGTGTCCGCCTCGATTGCTGGAGGTCCCGGGTTCAAGCCCCGGTGAGGACCGGGATTTTTACACGTGGACTTCTAGTAATAAAATTTCTCTCTGGTCTCTGGGTAGTGAGATCGGACGCCCGTGTATATTGTTGCACACGTAAAAAGTCCCTTGGCAGTTGGAAATAGAAAAAGAATAGCCTAACGGCGCTGCCCGGACAAAATTTCGAGTTAAAATCTACCCAAAGTATTTCAGGATCCTCGCCGGTGCTACGGAGTTAGTGCACTGAGCTGAGTTTCTCCAGACTCAGGTATGAGTTAGGAGGAGAACGGAGCAATTATGGGTTACACCCGTGTGCCGTGACTTTGACCCATCGACTAAACTAACTTAACTAAACTGGTATGTGTGTCGGTCGTTCATAAAGCAATGGCAAACCACTATACGTAGACTTGCCCAGGAATCACGAACAGCCAAAAAATGCTACGTCCTGTAAAGGATATACGATTAACTTTAACTTTAAATACCAAATTAATTATATGTCAGTAATCATAATCTTATAGGTTATAATTCTTATGTGAGAGGATTTTGAAAGCTGTCAAGGGATACCAGGCAGAAGCCACCCACACTGGGTATCAGGAAATGCCTCAGGAAGTGAAGGCGGCTGCCGTGTTATTGACCACATCCCCCCCCCCCCTTCCCCGAAGACCCACTGACTATATCAAAAACATTGTACAATCACACGGAGTGTCACTATCCAGTGGCACCTATCGGGCGATGGGTCTTCAACTATTCCTCCCCACGACACTTGACGATAAAACTGGCAGATGATGATCATGGTGATAAGTATGTTTATATATAGGTATATTTGCACACGGTTTAATTATACAATATGCACGAATAACTTATGTATCCAAATAAACATAGGTGTATGTAAAGCATTCAGTGATGGATGTACGAAGTTTAGGGAAATATTTAATATTACTAAGTACAATCGGTAAAGGATTTCAATATAGTTATGTGTTCTGGGTTAGAAGTGCACAAGAGTCTTCACTTTTCAATAACACATTAACGTATACCATATTACTTGTGTGTGACATTAGCCATACATATGTTCACATTAAAGAAAGTAATCGTGGAACATTGATGGCAATTTCTAGTTACAAGTACATATCAATTACTAGGCAAATTGCAGCTGCTATCAGTTACAGCTAGAGACGATAATAATTGAGCTTGGGCTATTTACCTTATCAACATGCAGTTATCTCAACGGTAAAAATTACAATCGATCATGTAATATAATTATAACAACAACACGGTACAAACCAGCACTTTGGAATACAATTTATGTCTGTAATTGTATAGTTACTTGTCACATAAATCAATAAATCAGGCGCCGTCTCCACAATCAAGGTTCACTGGAATGGATCTCCAACACTGTCTAACTCTAGGCCTGACTGTACATTCTGTCAGACTGCTGCTCGTCCATTTCGTGATGTTATCTTTCGACTTGTATCGTTCTTTACCACTTGCCCACATGCCTTCAACCTTATCTGTCAGTATGGTTTGTATACGAGTATTATTTCTTTTAGCGTGGCCGAAATATTTCACTTGCCCCTTTTTTTATTTCTTTCAGTAACTTTCTTTTCATTTCCAGTTTCCATAACTTCTATATTTGTTTTTGTTTCCATGAAATACGGTTTGTCACACACTGTACTATCACATGTAAATGTAATGTTAGGTTTTTAGTTGTAAACCGTCCATAACCATCTATTATTTATGGTAGTTGTCATTTCCGAATAGGCACATCGATGTAGACTTCACACGGTTGGTATTTTTCCATCGCTAGTTGTGAACTCGAGCGTAGTCCGTTCTGGGTTGATATTTGAGTGTGGCTAGCTTTAACTATTACCAGTGTCCCTCACTGGCAGCGAACCCACACTGACTTATGATGCACTTGTAATTTACGTCACAAAGACATGGACGAAAGGTCAACAATTTAGACCAACTAACCGGTGTAGGGGTTGAAACCGCAACCTCTTCATCAGCACACCGGAAGTTTAAGAGCGTACGCTCTTATCCGCTCTAGTATGCTGATGTCTAGAAGGTTTAATAACTGGCATTATATTATAGTCCATTATTAAAACAGTCATAGGCATATATGTCCATGCTGGTGGAGAAATGGGTTTCCTAAACTATTAAAACAGAGTTTATGAATGAGTAAAGTGGAAGGGAAAGAACACACGTGAGTATAACTAGACTTCACCTGTGTTCGTCTCCTCGTCTTTATTCATACTCATCTACAGGTTAAATCATGCACACATGTGTAACAATACTGTTTTTCTTTTTTTAATTTGTGGATTATTCTCTCTGAGAGATGCTGTCGAATTGACGGACTCTGTACTAAGGGGCAAAAGAAATGCGTGCGAGGTCATAACAAAGGTTAATTGACGGTCTTTAGTGCAGAAGAGCCTGGAATATGATACCACGACACATAGTCTGTGAATGGCTTTTGGGGAGTTACTGCGGCTTTCCGCTGGTTGGTGATCAAACAGCAGCCCCGTGTATTGATTGTATTGGATTCAGTGCATGCTGAGACAAGTGGATACTGATATGCTTTGTGCAGAGTGGCACACTTCAATTAACAATTCAAAGATAGGGATCATCTGTTGGATATTTTCCCCAGGACATTCTAGTGTATTGGGACATGAGCAGGCAGTCAGACTTGCTGGGTCTTCACTTTTGCGTGATGTTTTGGTGCACGATGTGGCAGGGGCTCTTTAGGATCATGTGCATTGTTTGGAAATCATTATAGCTTACATTTAATGGTGCGTCTGGGAGTGAACAGAGGATATGGCCAACACTCGGTACTCCGATAAACGCCCACACGGACACATCGCTTGGAAATGTGCGATTGCTGTGATGTCGGTGTTTAACTCAACGCATTTACCTCTCTAAGAGAGATTTTTCGAGTTCTCATTATGGTTGTGTATTTGTCATCATCACCATGAGTACGTATACATGCAAATTTATACATGTGTCTCCTTAGTTAACTTTATTCTATACATGTATATATGTCTCTTGTCTTACTTTATTCTAGGCATTCATATGTGTGTCTTCTCATTTTACCTTATTCTATGCATTTATTTGTGTCCTCTAAATTTACTTTATTCTATTCATTAATATATGTGTCGCATTGTTCTATGAATTTATGTTTTTACGTCGGATTGTTTTATTTTATTCTAGCTACGTGTATTTAAGTATGTTACGTCTTCTTGGAATGTAAGATAGTTAGTCAGTTAGTCGTGGTTCCAATTTCACGGCAGCGGGTCGTCCCCATATTGCTCCGTTCCTGTGCCAGTGAATATCACACAAAATGCTCCTCACTGCCCTATGTGAACAATGGAATAGACAGGAGTATCGGCAAGCCAACAGCCCGCACAGGTACTCTGTGCATAATGCCGCCGCCAGAATGCCAACACAAAAGTCCTCCATGAAAAATACAGTTCATCGTCGATGGAAATGGCAGTCACCAGAAAGACTTCATTGACCCGGGTTTTATCCCATATGGCTCGGTCTCTTTCCGCAGGACGACCCGTCGAAAGCGCCGCACAATGCACGAACTCCGTAGCTCCAGCGACGACTCCCAGGAGTCTCCTGAAAAATGGAAAAAGGCAAACCAGTCAATCCAGCTACAGCCGGCCGCAATCATTCCGAGTATGCAATTCACGCTACAAACAACCGCGGACAGATGTAAAAGCATTCCCCGAGAAACTCACAGCTCAAAGTGTTGCGCCACGCACTCACACAGTAGCAGGGCGACGGAACCATATCCTCCTTAGTCGCCTCTTACAACGTGTATGGTAGGCAACAGTGTTACTATTCTTTGCTCCCCCGTATGGGCCCCGGCAACACACTCTTGGAATGTAAATGAACAAATTAGGAAAATCTTGAAAGCAACAGAGATGTGGTTCCTGAGACGAATGTTGCGAATTCCTTGGACTGCCAGAGTAACTAACAATGACTGCCTGAAATAGGATAATGAAACTAGAACATTATAAGCCTGTATAAAACAATAAGAAGAAGACAACTGCTTTCTTTGGTTATGCGATTAGATGAGAGACATTGCAGAACATCGTTACAACTAGAAAGACCGAGGGGAAGAGAGTTAGAGGCAAATCAAGAGAAATGATGCTGGATGGATCAGTGAAGAGTCATGAACGTCCTCGCCAGCCTGTATGGCAGTTCATGATGATGATGATGATGATGATGATGATGATGATGATGATGATGTCTTCTTGTTTTGTTTTTAGTGATTTGTGTATGTTACGTTTTCTTGTTTACTTAATTCTATTCATTTTTATGTGTCGTAATATTTAACTTTTATATGTATTTATATGTCTTCTTAGTTTACTTTATTCTGTGTATTTATATATACATCAGTCAGAATCTCCCACGCCATCGCCTGGTGGCGACGAACTAGTACGACCGTGAACTCAACTAGCAGCTACTACACAGTGTATGGCAGGTGGTCAGCGTGCTGTATGAAGCGAACGAGAACTAAAAGCAGGGCCAACAAGAAACCATCGCTGGTAGCTCAGACTGTCGACGACTTCGAGACTGGATGGACATGGAAGAAAGTGGTGCATGTATTTGATGTATTATTCAATACTTGACGTACGAAAGCTTGTATGCTCTGTAGAGACTGAGTGAGTGTACTATTCTATGCATTGATGAACTTGTATGTTGTAGATATGCATCTGTAAATGACATTGTGAGCGCAGCATAATATGAAGAGTGTGATTAAAATGTTCCAGTTATGTTACCGTGTGTTTTCGTATAATAATTCGTGGTGTATGATTGTTTCCCTCCCTGTCAGAAAACACGAGCCATTGTCTGTAATAAGCAAGACCCTGACAGGCAGTGAGCGTGGGTATCTCGTCCGGCTTTGAACAAATTACACTTGTAAGCCAGGGATTGAATGTGGGAAATCTTGTCCGACTTTGAACAGTTGAGAAATAGGTGTGTGTTAAACAGTTGAACGTGAGAAAGACTATAGATATATACATTATTTGATGATATGAGATGTAATGTCTTATAAAATGTTCTAAGATACGAATGAAAGCAGCAGCGAGCAAGCTATACTAAATTTCCCTCAATCTGAACTGACGACGAGACAACAATACATCCATATTTGACTGCATACAAACCTATAAACACTTAGGTTACAACGCATACACCACAAAAGCAAACACATACTAATATTTTCTCTCTCCCAAGTAAACAGGTTATTCATCTGTAATTGTAAAGTACTAAAGTCATCTTCCTGGCTGTAGAAGACCAAGCAGCCCTTCTCTGGTGCAGTTACCACTTCCAGTTAAGACTTCCAGAGCTCAAAACCCCATCGAAACATGAGTATTTTTTTTCCTTATATACTTTTATAGGGAATCAGGCCTTATCTTATAATTTTTTTTCTTCACTATTGTATATTGTGCATATACTGTATTTCATTACAAAGTATAAGTATTATTGTATAAAACCAGTGTAACAAAACTGTAAAATTACCATGTCTGCGTTACACGAATTTATTGAATTGGGACTAAAATTAAATCTAACTGGAGACGAGTTAACAAAGTGGAGTGAGGCTAAATATGCAGAGCATGTCCAAAGAGAGGACAGAGCTGCTGAAAGGGAACATAAAAAGACTGAGTTAGAAACTGAAATGAGAAAGGCAGAGTTAGATGCTAAAAACAAACAGGCAGAGTTAGATGCTAAAAACAAACAGGCAGAGTTAGATGCTAAAAACAAACAGGCAGAGTTAGATTCCAAAAGTAAACAAGCAGAAACCGACACTGAAATAAGAAAAGCTGAAATCAGCGCACAAAGTAAAAGAGAAGAACTGCAATTACAGTTACAACTTAAGCAACTAGAAATAGAAACTTCTACTGATAGAGAATCTAGAAAACTAGAAATGAAAGAGAAAGAAAACCAATATAAGATGTATCAAGGGATCGTGAAAAATTTCGCTACTGGGAACTGTATCTCAGCATTTACTCAGAATTTTGAAACGATAATGGAACACTATCAGGTACCAGTGACAGATTGGAACATAATCTATATGAGAAGTCTATCTGGGGAACCATTAAAAGTTATAGAAACCATCCCCAAAGAATAAAGAAAAGACTATCCCTACAAGAAAGCCAAAATCATGGCACATTTTCTATTAGATGAAGCAGGTTATAGGGAACAGTTTGCTAAATTATCTCCAAAAGCAACACAAACTTTCTCTGATTATACGTCACTAGTACAGGATGTTTTCAGTAAATGGTTATCGTCAGCAAAGATTGATAACAATTTTGATAGGTTGAAAGATCTGATATTAAGAGATAAAATCATATCTTCTCTACCACCACCTTTTTAAAAAATTTGCAAGAATGTGAATGTGAGAGTGTCCAACAGATAGAGAAACGTGGATTGGCTTATTTTACAGCCAATAAAGATTGTTTTGTAAATGTTTTCAAAGACACAGAGTTGGTAGCAGCTGCTACATATGAAAAATTCAAACCATCAGCCTACAACAGACAGAAATCATTTAGACCATCCAACACCTACCGTTGTAAATATTGTAGCTATAATCGTGGTGAAAGTGAAATGTTTGATAAACATCCAGGTTACCTTACTTATTTACAAAATCACATAGACAAGCAAGAGAGGGAAAGAAAGAACTATAAAAGACTAACCAAATGTTATCTTTGCAAAGCGTATGGCCACTGGCGTCATTCTTGTGAAGGAAAGCAAACGACAAGGAACGCCAACGCGGCAATGTTCGATAGTTCATCCTCTGAGGAAGAATAAGAGGAAAATCAACATCCTGCCAATGCTGCCGAAACTGTTGATGTATCCAGCTAGAGAAATGCACTACCTGCAACCGCTTTCATGAATATGGCGTTTTAACATGCAGCCACTCGATACCAATAGCGAATGAGGAAGCCAATCTAGTAATAGATCCAAAATGGAAGTTAAACATCCATCAGGGCTATGTAAATGGCAAAGTAGCCAGTGTTTTGAGAGATAGTGGAAGTACCCTTATCGATTTAAAGAAAGACTTTATAAAACCTACAGATTATACAAGTAAACATGTAACATGCTGAACTTTCTCAGGAAATATTGAGAAATACCCACTTGCATGGGCATACAATCAAACACCATTTGTCACAGGCAAAGTAAAATGCGCAGCATTGTTTGATCCATGTTGTGACATAATTATTGGAAACCTGCCTGAAGTTAAAGATATGCCACATGACCTTGTAACATCTTACTGTGAACATATTTTATCAGAAGTACAATCTCAGACGAACCAAACTGAGACATTAGAGCTATTAAATTCGATTATAACACCTCTCCCAGATATGAGGGAAAATATTCTTAAGGCACAAGAAGATTTGAAGCATGCTGGCCAAAAGCCAAAACAGAGCCAAGAAACCTCGAAAGTAAACAGCACGATACAATTAACACAAAACAGACAGCAACCAAAACCAAACAAATCGAATCAAAAGACTGTAATGTTTGCCCTAATACTTCTGTACTGTTTAAGTACAATATCATTATCATGCCTTACTGCATATTCATTGTTTTATTGTAATTGTATATCAACCTATCGAGAAGTACCTCACTCTAGCACTGGGATTTCACCTTTCGAGTTAGTATATGGAGCCAGACCACGTGGCCCATTAGCAATTTATAAGAGTTTGTTAACTGAATTGAATGATGAACAAACACCATTGTCACCATACCAGCATGTTACATCATTACGTGACAGAATAATGAAATCATGCATATTAGCTAAAGAATCACTAAGACAATATGGTGCCACCTACAGGGAGTATGCCGACAGGAAAACAGAACAATAATATTGACACCAAGAAAGGACGTACTACTTCTCTTACCCAGCGACAGAAATCTCCTAGCAGACTCTTGGCAAGGACCTTTTAAATTTCTAAGACAAATTTCAGCAGTAGACTACGAAGTGGCAATAAAGAACAAAAACAAAATATTCCACATTAACATGTTGAAACCCTACTACAACAGAGACGAAGACCAAGACGAGACAACCGTAGTGGACCACACAGACTTTGAAGATTCAGACGAAATACCAGTCCCATCACTTAACACGACAGACACACTGCAAGACAATAAACTATCTCCTAATATCTCTCAGACTGAGACAGACAACTGCAGACAACTGTTACAAGACTATAGAACCATTTTCTCCAACCATCCAGGACAGACAGATTTAGTAGAACACCAAATAATACTGACGACTCACGTACCAATCAAGTGCAGACCATATTCGATACCTATACATTACAAAGACAAATTACACCAATAAATCTTAGACCTGGAGAAGAACCAAATCATTAGAACATCACAATCACAATATTGTTCTCCTATCGTGATTGTAAAGAAAAAGGACAATTCAATACGTCTATGCGTTGATTATCGAAAACTCAACGCAATAACGCAGTTAGATTCAAAACCGATGGCAAACTGCGAGGACATACTGAAAGAGACGACAGATGCCAAATACTTTACAAAACTCGACATGACAAAAGGATACTGGCAAATACCCATGACCGAAGTCGCTATACACTTTACAGTATTTGCAACACCTTGGGGACTATACGAATGGTGAAAACTCCCATTTGGGATAGTCAATGCCCCAGCGACATTTGTAAGAATGACAAGACTGTTACTGGCAGACATACCCAATATTCTGTCATACATGGACGACATCTGTGTACACACCAAGACAATGACAGAACACCTAGTGACGCTACAACAAACTTTTGAACGCATCAGGCAACATGGCGTGACAGTAAAGCCAGCAAAAGTAGAAATTGCCTACCAGGAAATTACTTTTTGAGGCTACAAAATTTGTAATCGATATATTACCCCTGATGACATACTGTTTCTTGAATTCTAAAACTTTCACTTCCTACAACCAAAAAGGAAGTAAGAAGCATGTTAGGATTGTTAAATTATTACAGAAGATTCATACCGAACGTCTCAAGTTTGACATAAAGTTTTACACATCTGTTAAAACAAAAAACCAACCTAATAAAATTGTAAACAGAGAAGGCCTGAGACCTGCCTTTACAAAAGTATTGTCATATTTTTCTTCCAATCCTATACTAAAATTGCCAAATCTATCCATTCCTTTCAGATTGAGAACTGACGCGAGCACCATAGGTATCGTAGGCGTTTTGTTGCAATCCTATGATGACATCTTACATCCAGTCTGTTATGTAAGTCGAAAGGTATCACCAAGAGAACGCAGATGGTCTACACCAGAGTTGGAAGGTCTCGCGTTAATTTATGCGATTTCTAATTTATCTAAATATTTGCTAGGTAAACATTTCATTGTGGAGTCAGATAACAATCCATTAACTGTCATTACTAGAGGGACACCAACGAACCACAAGATAGCTAGATGGGCTTTGTTACTCCAGAACTACAGCTTCCACATAAGACACATCAACGGAGCAGAAAATACAATTGCCGACCTTCTCTCCAGATGTCCTCTCAAGACGTCGAACGACAGTTTAACTACGCCTGAGCGCAAATACTAAGGTGGTTACATATAGCGCTCAGACAACTATCACAGTCCAGCGAAATTATCTATTTAAACAAGGAACGCTGTGAATAGTTACTTCTGTGATAAGGACTGAGGTCTGCAATTTATTAGAAATACGTTTTTAATTAGTGGATATGATGAACAAATGAACGATCGAAATGTGTAAGGATATTACTTTGAAACCTTTTGTAGCATTCCTACGAACAGTGTTACAAAAACAGTACTACACATCTGTATAGACTTACCGTATTCCAGCTCTCGGTAACATCCAGTAGTAACAAAGCTTATGTATAACAGTGATATAAGCACAGGAAACTGTTCGAATATTTTAACTGTATAACTGTGTGAAATGGACGACAGTAGAGGAATTCAACTATCCAGAACAGTGTAATCCAAACGTCTACAAGAACAGTGTTTATTATTCCAACGTGTGAACACATTAATATGTACTTCCGCTTCCTTTTCTAAATATTTTCTAAATTTATGAAAAATAGCAGACTATACCACAAATAGTCATGAATGAAAGACAGAGTGAATGATTTTGTGACACTAATATTTGCATGTGATAAATAGTATGAAAGGAATTTATATATTTGTGATCTAAGAATCATTGACTGACTAATTTTTTCTCAATGGTGTCAAGTATGCCACTATTGAAAAGAAACATCAAACTATGACGTTTGGAATAGAAATAACAAATGTACTTTATTTTTTTTGTTGAAAGAATTTCAAAATTACCTAACATAACGTTTCACCTTTACACCTAAGGGGAAACAATTTGACAAATGGAAAATGTAAGCAAGCATATATTATCTTTGTCATGGTAACCAAAATGACTACATATCACCAGATGACGTCAACTATGCGTGGAGTATAGTTACCAAGGTTGGTGGACCAGTATTGGATTATCCTACCATATCGGTGGGTTTCTAATTCTGAAGCCATCTTATAAGGAAGATGAGTTAGGGCCTGACATCTTCTTTTTGTGATTTTTTTTTTCTTTTGTCGTGAGGTAGTGCGGTACTTGAAAGATAGCGTTAGTCGCTGATAACAACCGGACTGGCTTAAGTCCATTAGCAACCAAGGTACTGATCCAACTAGGGGACAATACTGATGAAAGTAGCCTCAGGGCAACACTGAGGAAAATATATATCATTCATTATTACCAAGTCAATGTCAATCCAGAAATATATCAGAGAGTCACCTAACAATATAAACAGTTAGTCGATTCTGACTTAGAAAGATATTATTAACTTGTACCAAGTATAAACACCCAGAATGAAAGGATACTCTTTTCATAAGAGGGGGCGGTGGGGAATGTCAGAATCTCCCTCGCCATCGCCTGGCGGCGACGAACTAGTACGACCGTGAACTCAACTAGCAGATACTACGCAGTGTATGGCAAGTGGTCAGCGTGCTGTATGAAGCGCACGAGAACTAAAAGCAGGGCCAACAAGAAACCATCGCTGGTAGCTCAGACTGCCGACGACTTCGAGACTGGACGGACATGGGAGAAAGTGGTGCATGTATTTGATGTATTATTCAATGCTTGATGTACGAAAGCTTGTATGCTCTGTAGAGACTGAGTGAGTGTACTGTTCTATGCATTGATGAACTTGTATGTTGTAGATATGCATCTGTAAATGACATTGTGGGCGCAGCATGATATGAAGAGTGTGATTAAAATGTTCCAGTTATGTTACCGTGTGTTTTCGTATAATCATTCGTAGTGTATGATTGTTTCACTCCCTGTCAGAAAACACGAGCCATTGTCAGTAATAAGTAAGACCCTGACAACGTCACTTGTTTTACTTTATTCGATGCATTTATATATGTGGCGTCTTGTTCTACTTTATTCTATGCATTTATATGTGTGTCTTTTCGTTTTTCTGTATTCTGTGCATATATATGTGTCTTTTCGTTTTTCTGTATTCTGTGCATATATATGTGTCTTCTCGTTGTACTTTATTCTATGCATATATATGTGTCTTCATGTTTTACTTTATTCCAATCATTTATATGTGTCGTGTTGTTTTACTTTATTCTATGAATTCATATATGCGTCTTATTATTTCTTTCCTTCTTGCTATACATTTATATATGTGCCGTTTTGTTGTACTTTACTCTATTTATTTATGTGTGTCGTCTTGTTTAACTTTATTCTATGCCATTATATATGCATCTGATTGTTAATTTTAATTTATTCTAATTATTTATGTATATTACGTCTTCTTGTTTCATTTTATTCCGGGTAGTTATGTGTGTTACATCTTCTTGTTTTACTTTATGCTAGGTATTTATGCGCGCTATGTCTTATTGAATTACTTTATTCTAGGTATTTATATATGCTATGTCTTCATGTGTTACTTTGCTCTAGGCATGTATATAAAGCGTCGTCTTGTTTAACTTTATTCTAGGTATGTATAGATGTCATGAAAAATTAATCTAGTTATTTTACGCCACGTTGTGTGACTTCTGCAGTATGTACCTGACGACATGCAGAGAAATATGCCAGGCAATAAATCGTACAATTTATGGTTTGTGTCTTCGTTATTCAAATTTATAGATGTGTCGTCTTGTTTACTTAATTCTACACATCGACATCTTGATATCGGTATGCCTAGTTTGAGTTGTTTGTCTTTGCTGCGGTCCCCTATTATTTTTACTGTCTCCGTGAGAGTCTCCATGGCGAAGTGGTCAAGCCGTCTGATCCAGGCTCCGAAGGTTGTGTATTCGAATCCGGGCCGCGACCTTCGGTTCAAGGGTGCATAGTTTTGAAGACTCCCGAGGGTCGTCGCTGGAGCTACGAAGTTCCTGCTTTGTGAAGCTTTCGGCAGGTCGCTGCGGAAAGAGGCTGACCCATATGGGATAAAAACACGGTGCAATGAAGTCGACTTTTCAGCGACTTTGTTTTTACTGTCTCATCTAATGGAACGTTTGTTAATAAGAAAGCTATATCCATGGACGCCATGTGTTTACTATTTATGTGCATTGCATTGAATAATTCCACTACTTGGAATGTATATCTGAGTATTTTTGAGACGAAGGACTGTCATATTGGCAAATTTAAGCTGGCAAATTAAAATTTCAGCTAGTCATTTCGCCTTCTAGTGTTGTGCAGAGTTAACCATTCTTTTCCCACCCCAGATGTACGCCACATCCAATTGTATTTATCAATTCACATGCAGGTGCTAGTCTACCTATATCGTCAGAACAGAGAGGCAGTTGAACAACAGGGTGATCGAACATACACCTAGTTAGACGAAGAGAAAAATAAACAAAACCTCTGGGAACATGGCCAAGCTGACAAACAACACACACCTCCTACGACATCGACTAGAGTCACAATTTGGAAATCGGTTACATGGTTGAAAAGGACAATGCGTTTCGTGTTTTGTTTAACACACAATTTGGTCGTATGTTAAAGCTGGCAGAAGCAATTGCCATTAATTTACAGAAGCCAAGTTTGTGAAAAAATAATGACATGATAGTAAGTTTAAAATTACCACGGTAGACTATACAGATCTTCTTATTCTTCTTCAGCATTCCGAGCCATTGAGTTTCTTTGTTGCAGATACAAGCCGTCTCCATTCGTCTCTCCGGTTGACCTTATCTTGCCAGTCGCTGATTTCAAATGCTTGTAGGTGTGTATGTATATTATTTCTCCACAGTCTTCTTGGTCTACCTCGGGGTCTACGGTCATTTATTTCCTGAGTGTAAGCGAGTTTTGTTTCCCTATTATCTTCCATTCTTTCTATATGTCCCAGCCATTGCAGTCTATTAGCCCTCATGATACCAGTGATTAGCGGGAACTTAAACAGATCATAAATGGTTTTGTTGCTTCTTCTTTTCCACTCTCCACTTTGTGTATCCCTAATAGGACCAAAGATGCGTCTTAAGATTTTGTTCTCAAAGGTTTGTAACAAGGCTTCGTCTCCTTTAGTTGTACTCCAGGTTTCAGAGCCAGACAGCACAACTGGTAGACAATACAGATTATTGTGTGAATATTTGTAATGTATATTTCAGCTTGAAGGACTTATTTAATTACTTGTGATTAAACAACTTATGCGACTTATAAGCCTTATACTTATGTGCCTTCTTGTTTTACATTTTTCTAGGCATTTATATATGTGACTTTACCCCCCAAAAAATGCTCTCAGTATTACAATCATGTACTTAGTGCTTTGTTGAATGTCACTGTCGTCAAGGCCTACAGGAAAGTGTCTCGATCCTTCGTGTATTCACTTACCTCATGAATTGCCATGCCTCAAGTGTGTATACTGTCCTGTGTCCAACGCTGAGCTGGTCGACCTCTACCTCTTTTTCCGGGACCATACCTTCAATCACTGTTCTTTCATCATCATCACGCTTCATGTCGGTAAGCGTGGGCGGTCATGTTTTGCCATCTCACTTGATCACCAGAGTCGTGGATCATCTCAACGTTTTCGATGATATCGCGAAATATAATTTTCTTGGGATCTGTAAAGAAGGTAGTTTGACATTGCTTTCCTTCTTAGCAGTGGCCAAACTCGTCAATGGCCATAGCCATTGTCTCCCCCCAAAAAAGAGATCCTCTGCCTACCGTCGTGAAGCTGGAGACCATAACTTACAACTATCTGTATAACCATAACTTACAACTAACTTACAACTATCCGTCGGTTGCTCTTCAACATCGTCCACCTCCTGTTCTCTACAAACCATTGTGACGTTTACTATGGCCAATATAATTTCTTTTTATTCTGACATCTTTTTCATCTATATGGAATTGAAGCGAAAGTCACGAAAACATCTTGCTGTTTCGCTTCGTGTAAATCTATTTGACCAGTTATTTTGACCATAATGCATAAAAATAGGTCCTTTTGGCAAGCATACTGTCATGAAACTATGTACTGTATTTGTACACGTTGTCACCAGCACCCTGTAAAACAAATCTTTCACATGTGTTATGGCATGTTAAGCTGTCACAAGAATACCTTTAAGCAAAGTTGTCACAAATATTCCGTAAAGTAAAGTTACACAAACACTTTAAAGAATGAAATTACAGAAATACCTTGCAGTATAGGTAAAATGTTACATATAATATCTTGCAGTATTCATTTACACAAATATCTTGCAGTATAACATTGTACATCGTCTCTACAGTGTTATGTTACACAAACACCTTGCAGCATGAAGTTGCACAAAATACCCTTTTCTGTGAAAATATTATACATTTTGAAGATATAAAAGGAATCGTCATTGGGGGACACAACATCAATAATACTATAAGTGAGAGTGATATAGCATTGATTGCAAATAACGAACAGGATCTACAACATTTAGTAGATGTGGTTATTGCACACAGTGAACAACTGGGGTTAGAATGTATTGTAAGAAGGCGGAGATTATGGTCGCATTTAAGAAACAGAAATACCACAATGTAATATACGGGCAAATATGAAATTTTTAAACAATTGATTCGGTACCACTATTTCAGAACAGTCATAAAATCTGACGGAAGAAGAGACTAAAACATAAGTCGCAAAAGTAAAGAAATGGCAAAGATATCCCTTTGCAAGACAGAAAACATACTGACCAATAAAAACATGTTATTTTCACGAGACAAAAAAAAAAAAGTGTTGAAGTGAACCTACATTTATATAGACGTGAAACAGGGACAATAAGCAGACCAGCAGAAAAAACACCAAATGGCAGTGGAAATGGAGTTTCTGAGAAAAATTAAATGAATACCATGGCCAGACTGAACAACCAATCAGCAGGTGCAAGAGAAAGCACATTTAAAACCTTAAATTGATTACAGAAATTAGACTATACAGTCACGATTTTCTGGGCACGTTATGAGAAGAAATAAACTGGAGAACTTGGTGATAACTTATTGAGGGGAAAAGAGAAAGGGAAAGGCAGAGAATTAAATATCTTCTTGGCCTGGCCCAGAAGGCAATATAATTAAGACTTAACCACAAAGCTGATGCACACGAGAGGGCGAAATATAACCGCCCACGCTTATTGGTATGGTTTATGGTGATGGTGATACGTTGAAAAAACATCTTGCAGTATAAAGTTACACAAACACCATTTAGTATACAGTAACACAAACACCATGAAGTATACATTTACACTGACATCTTGCAGTATAAAGTTACACAAACACCATTTAGTATACAGTAACACAAACACCATTTAGTATACATTTACACTGACATCTTGCAGTATAAAGTTACACAAACACCATTTAGTATACAGTAACACAAACACCACGAAGTATACATTTACACTGACATCTTGCAGTATAATGTCACACAAACACCATTTAGTATACAGTAACACAAACACCATGAAGTATACATTTACACTGACATCTTGCAGTATAAAGTCACACAAACACCATTTAGTATACAGTAACACAAACACCATGAAGTATACATTTACACTGACATCTTGCAGTATAAAGTCACACAAACACCATTTAGTATACAGTAACACAAACACCATGAAGTATACATTTACACTGACATCTTGCAGTATAAAGTTACACAAACACCATTTAGTATACAGTAACACAAACACCATGAAGTATACATTTACACTGACATCTTGCAGTATAAAGTCACACAGACATCCTGCAGTATACAGTAACACAAACACCATTTAGTATACATTTACACTGACATCCTGCAGTATAAAGTTACACAAACACCATTTAGTATACAGTAACACAAACACCATGAAGTATACATTTACACTGACTTCTTGCAGTATAAAGTTACACAAACACCATTTAGTATACAGTAACACAAACACCATGAAGTATACATTTACACTGACATCCTGCAGTATAAAGTTACACAAACACCATTTAGTATACAGTAACACAAACACCATGAATTATACATTTACACTGACATCTTGCAGTATAAAGTTACACAAACACCATTTAGTATACAGTAACACAAACACCATGAAGTATACATTTACACTGACATCTTGCAGTATAAAGTTACACAAACACCATTTAGTATACAGTAACACAAACACCATGAAGTATACATTTACACTGACATCTTGCAGTATAAAGTCACACAAACACCATTTAGTATACAGTAACACAAACACCACGAAGTATACATTTACACTGACATCTTGCAGTATAAAGTTACACAAACACCATTTAGTATACAGTAACACAAACACCATGAAATATACATTTACACTGACATCTTGCAGTATAAAGTTACACAAACACCATTTAGTATACAGTAACACAAACACCATGAAGTATACATTTACACTGACATCCTGCAGTATAAAGTTACACAAACACCATTTAGTATACAGTAACACAAACACCATGAAGTATACATTTGCACTGACATCTTGCAGTATAAAGTTACACAAACACCCTACATTATATAGTTGCACTAACATCTTTCTTTATACAGTAACACTAACTTCCTGCAGTATAATGTTACACATACATAAATTAAATCTTGAATTATGAGGTTACGCAAACATCCTGCAGTAACAGTAACACTAATATATTGCAATAAACATTATAGCAAAACATTCAGGGGGCAAACATTCAGGGGACTGAGTGGTCTCGAGGTATGGTGTCCGCCTCGAGTGCTAGAGGTCCCGGGTTCAGGCCCCGGTGAGGACCGGGATTTATTTAAAAAATCCACCTGGACTTCCAGTAATAAAATTTCCCCCTGGTCTCTGGGTAGTGAGATCGGACGCCCGTGTGTGTATTGTTGTCTCTGGGTAGTGGGATCGGACGCCCGTGTGTATTGTTGTCTCTGGGTAGTGAGATCGGACGCCCGTGTGTATTGTTGTCTCTGGGTAGTGAGATCGGACGCCCGTGTGTATTGTTGTCTCTGGGTAGTGAGATCGGACGCCCGTGTGTATTGTTGTCTCTGGGTAGTGGGATCGGACGCCCGTGTGTATTGTTGTCTCTGGGTAGTGAGATCGGACGCCCGTGTGTATTGTTGTCTCTGGGTAGTGAGATCGGACGCCCGTGTGTATTGTTGTCTCTGGGTAGTGAGATCGGACGCCCGTGTGTATTGTTGCGCACGTAAAAAATCTCTTGGCAGTTGGAAATCGAAAAAGAGTAGCCTAACGGCGCTGCCCGGGCAAAATTTCGAGTTAAAAATCTACCCAAAGTACTTCAGGATCCTCGCCAATGCAACGGAGTTCGTGCATTGAGCTGAGTTTCTCCAGACTCAGGTTTGAGTTAGGAGGAAAACGGAGCACTTATGGGTTAAATCGTGTGCCGTGATGTTGATCCAACGACTAAACAAACAAACTAGTAAACATTTTCACAGAAACCCTGCATTATAAAGTAGTTACACAAACAGCCTGCTGTATACAGTTACACTAGCGTCTTGTAGTATAAAGTTACACAGACATCCTGCTGTATACAGTTACACTAGAGTCTTGTAGTATAAAGTTACATAAACATCCTGCTGTATACAGTTACACTAGCGTCTTGTAGTATAAAGTTACACAGACATCCTGCTGTATACAGTTACACTAGAGTCTTGTAGTATAAAGTTACATAAACATCCTGCTGTATACAGTTACACTAGCGTCTTGTAGTATAAAGTTACACAGACATCCTGCTGTATACAGTTACACTAGCGTCTTGTAGTATAAAGTTACATAAACATCCTGCTGTATACAGTTACACTAGCGTCTTGTAGTATAAAGTTACATAAACATCCTGCTGTATACAGTTACACTAGAGTCTTGTAGTATAAAGTTACACAGACATCTTGCAGTATAACCTTCCACAGACACCCTGCAGCATACAATTACACAAACATCTTACAGTATAGTCCCACAAACACTCTATAGCTCATGAAATCTACCCAAACAAGGCCATGCTATAATTGCCATCCAACCTGGAACAACATGTAGAAGAAACACTGCCACTATGAAAAAACAAATCAAATCCACCATGATTTGAGCGTAAAATGCATTTTGGGAATATCTAATTAAAATATAATACACGATTAAGATAACACAATGTAATGAAATAAGGTCTGTCAGTCAGTACTAAAGGTCAACCCAAACAAAAGAAGATACAGGATTGCACAAGAAGAAAGCATATTCTATGTTTTCCAAGCGGTATTGATAAATGGTAGCTTTGGTAGGGCAGTTGCGACCACGCTTGCATCCTACGACTTCAAGCCTAAAATGGGTACTAGGAAATGTTTTGTGAAGTGAAGTCTAGCGTGATATTCTCCATTTCCTGTGCCGATTGATCTATCAAAATATTGAGCTGGCACCACATACCAATCCCTTTCAAGAAGTGCACATGAGTTCTTTACTTCGTCATCAGTGTGTGCTATGCTGGTCGATGTAGGCGGTCTTTGTTTACCATTTGACATGATACCCGTTTATATCGGTATAAATATTGTTTCAAACATTAGATCCATATTTGCGTTAAAATATTTATACTATTGCCAATATAAGTCTAAATATACATTGCACGGCTTGTTAAGATATATTGTCTACAAATCCTGAAATGTTGCAATATCGCCAGTTTCAATGTCGGCTTTGAAGAGACAACTGCAGTACATCATGAATAGTTCATAAAACCGTGTTACCTCCGGGCTGTTACCGCTCTCCTGCACGAAGGCTTCACGATGCTCAAGATCCGGGTACACAGACACCACTAGAATCAGCTCTGTGGCTTTTGCGGGAAAAGAGCTCCAGTCTCCACTTGCATAGATGACCTTACCAGAGACAAGCGTCCGAACTTCATGTTTCTCTTTCAGTGGCACCAGGACTTGGTTCCGAAGCAAGTTGTATTCATCCCAGAAGCTCTTGCTGTGTGTAAAGTCAGCTCTCTTCTTGAACAGTTTCACTGACAGAGATCTGTACACAGCAGGATCTCCAATGAACTCATTCGGTTCTTTATTTACACCTATTAAAGCATGCCACCTGCTGGAGAGATCTGTGTTGGCGTAGGTCATGTGCTGCAACCAGGTCAAGCCACTCCTCTCTGAATGGAAGCGAATCAGGACGGCAGCTGTTTGTTGTGACGGCAGCAACTGTATCTGGAATGTAGAGTGATCACATAAAGTGCGCTGCATTCAAGCCAACAACTACTATTTGTTTTTTTTTTTTGTGGCAATTAGAAAATGAAATATTTTATTTCCCGCGTTTCCATCCTGTTTCAGGATATTGCGGTTAACAGCAGCATCTTTCAGCTGTATGTTGATTCCTAGGCTAGATTACTCTCATCGGCACGCCACGACTTTCTGAGCGACCGGCTCCATAATCTCATAGGTCACTGGCCCGACTCGAACCACTTCTAATTCTCATGCGCTCACGTCAACCACAAGAGTTTTCGGGATTAACGGAGAAAGATGCTAACCCCTCGGCCAGGGAGCCGGCAGAAATGAACTATACATAAACTATATGAGTAACGATTGTATACCTTCTTCTAATAGGCACATCATATTGCTGGACACAATATTTAATACTACCTTGAAAAGTGAGTGTGCGATAGATGTAATGTGATAGAATAAGATACTGTTTACACAATTACAAATTAATGGTCAGACAGAAACATAATAAATCATATAAGTAAGTATAATACAATCAAAGGGACTCATTTACAGCCGTATCGGGGCATATTGACCACATGGTGCCAGTCAAACACTATTAGCAACCAAAACGGCACTCGAGCTGTGATGTGGCCAATACGATGCCGACCGCCTTTACTTCTTCTTCTTCTTCAGCGTTCCGAGCCATTGAGGTTCTTTGCTGCAAATACAATCCGTCTCCATTCGTCTCTCTGGTGGACCTTCTCTTGCCAGTCGTTGATTCCAAGTGCTTGTAGGTCTGTACATGTATTATCTCTCCACCGCCTTCTTGGTCTACCTCGGGGTCTACGGTCATTTATTTCCTGAGTGTAAGCGAGTTTTGTTTCCCTATTATCTTCCATTCTTTCTATATGTCCCAGCCATTGTAGTCTATTAGCCTTCATGATACCAGTGATTAGCGGGGACTTAAACAGATCATAAATGTCTTTGTTACTTCTTCTTTTCCACTCTCCACTTTGTGTATCCCTAATGGGTCCAAAGATGCGTCTTAAAATTTTGTTCTCAAAGGTTTGTAACAAGGCTTCGTCTCCTTTCGTTGTACTCCAGGTTTCAGAGCCATACAGCACAACTGGTCTGATCAGTGTTTTGTATATTGTGATTTTGGTGTTACGAGATAGCGCCTTTGATTTTAGTAGATGTTGTAGTGCATAGTATATCTTATTTCCAGAGTTGATTCTAGTTTGTTTTTCTTTAGTTTTTTCTTTTTAGAAAAAACCATGCAGTATGTCTTTCTAGTTTGTATGCCTTTACTGCTGAACATATTTCCTGGTACTCATTTTCGACTGAATTCGAACTCATAACCAACGGTGCTAGCAGGCCAGCGTTCTAGCACCGCGCTACCACGTCCCGGAATAACACACACTCTTGCTACAAAATATAATAATGAAAGATAAATAATTGAACACCAAACGGGAATGTTTCATCACAAATGAAGGTATAAGAAATATGCTCTGCTAACAAAAATGTTTAAATAATTTATGCAGTAAATTAATAATGAAATGCATGCAAGATACAAGTGGCACGTCATTAGTTGGCCAATTTAAGCAACCGCACAAATCGTTAGTAGATAGGTGTGGTGGTGATATGTCAAATGTCAGCGCAGTAAATGATGCGGGTATTTGTCACAGAAAGCTAAAACTAAAGCCTCTGTGATAGATCATTATTGAAAACAATTCATGACAAATAAAAATGAACCGTGGACAATCGACACATGAATCAGACATTACTGTCTGGTTGCAGATGTGGTTCGATAGATCAATACTGAGAACGCCGGAAACGTATACTCGGAGTATTGGTGCTTTGGTCATGCAACTACATTATTACGAGCCCCAAACAGAGCTGTGGCAATTAAACAACGAAAATTTAACAAACGTTCGCCCTATAACCGATGTAGAAAATAAAGAGTAAAGGATTCTTACAATTGATGTTGAAAGTATAAGAGTTCTGCAATCAATGTAAAGAGTAAAAATAATCATTTTACGATATGAGGCAAACGGGGTGGATGGTGCTAGATCTGTATTGTAGACCAGTTGGTTGTCTCGCTGAAATACACATATCATAGAAATTCAGTGATATGTTAGCATTAATAGTATTCATGGGAACTAGCGAAACACAGTTACTCATTGATATGGTAGCATCAATAGTATTCTTTTGCACAAGAGAAACACAGTGACTCATTTTCTCTCATTATATATAACTGATAACCGTCATGTCTGATATATATATATATATATATATATATATATATATATATATATATATATATATATATATATATATATTTGCATATTCTTTTTACGGGACATTGCCGTCAGCACCATCATTTTTCAGCTGCTGTTGATGTCTTGGCAAGATTTTACGTTCAGTAGTTTGCCATTGTTTCCAAACGACTGGCATCCATACTTTTCCGTAAGAAACCAGCGCTGCGTGATCTGCACCTTTATATTAATTCCACATAATTCACTTAGCTTGAAAAATCCGCAAGCTGTAATATTAACGATTGAAAAGCTATTCCTAGAAGTACTTACCTCAGGGATGAAAGCCAGAACCCGCCCTTCGTGCATCAGTAGATTGGGATTGTTTCGCTTGAAGGCCTCCCCGACCAACGACGTGTCCATGCACGGGAAAAGTAGCATGAGAATACTGCCCTTGTCAGGTACTAGGTGGCTGTACTGTGGCAACGGTTGTGGTTGGATGAAGTTAGCACAGGCTTCCTCATAGGTTGGTAGTACATCCATCTGTGCTGAATCCACTACAACATTCGGTACCACCCGGTTGGCCTCGGCTGCTTTTGAATACGTCGGTTCTGCTGCTTGTGGTAAAAGCGTTGCTGCGAATCCTGCCTCAACTCTTGATATAGTGGCAACTTGTGTTGCTTTTGTAGCTGCAGGAGATGCAGAAGCTCCCGTGAGTTTATTTGTTGTGGCTTGCTGCTGGGCAGGGGTCTTGACAATGACCGTTCGAGGTATATAATAGGACAGCTTGGGAAAGTCACTGGTTCTCTTGTTAAATTTCTGAGGACACAAGGGGCAGCAGACAAAACATATTTTCAGTTGTGAACACCTACTGTTTCAAAGATTCAAAGATGTCTATTTAGAGAAATCTAAAATCTAAATCTATAGCAGAATAGGATAAACATTACAAAAAAAAAAAAAAAAGTGAATGGGAAGTCATCAAAGCAACACGGATACATACCCATACCAACACACGGATACAATAACACACACATAGATACAAACAGACATAGGTACAAACATTCCTTTATATTTAGATATTTACGTACATACATGCATACATACATACATGCATAGATACATGATATATATAGACACCCCCCCCCCCACACACACACACACACACACACACACACAGCCCCACCCCACACGCACCGAACCCCACACACACACACACACACCCACCCTCACATACACACACACACCCGAACTCCACACACCCACCCCACCCCACCTACCCACCAACACACCCACCCATCCAGTAGTAATTTGCCATTTCTTTATGAATCACCAACGCTTTATACCATCGAAAGCAATATGAATTGGAAACAAATAGGTATATTAAGCTCCTACGAGATCAATCAATCAATCAATCAATCATGTGCCATGCCGGAAAGCGTGGGCGGTCATGACTCGCCATTTCACTCGATCACCAGTGTCGTGGATCAGCTCAGTGTTCCTTTCTCGTCCATGCTATGTGGCCAAGCCATCCAGCTATTTTCCTCTCGGTCTTCCTCTTGGTCTGTTCCCTTCGATCTTGTCAGTTGTCACCAAGTTCTCCAATCCATTTCTTCTCATAACATGTCCAAAAAATGTTGACTGTCTACGTCTAATTTCTCTAATCAGTTTACGATGTTCATTTGTCTCTTGAAGGACTTGGTCATTGGTTTTTCTGTCTGTCCATGGTATTCTTTGCATTTTCCTCAGAAACCACATTTCTGCAGCCATCAGATGTTTTTTAGCTTGACTGTTCATTGTCCAAGTTTCACATCCATACAAAAGAACAGGCTCTATTGTATCCCCTCAACACTCTTTTTCTCGTTTCAATTGACATCTTTTTATTGGTCAGAATGTTTTTCATCTTGCTAAAGGCTACTTTCGCCATGGCGATTCTTGTTCTAATCTCTTTAAGGCATCTCCCATCAGATGTTATGACTGTTCCAAGATAATTGTACCGATCCACTTGTTGAAGAATATTTCCATTTACTCGTATATCACATTGTGGTATCATTAGAAATGTGATTATACTTAAATTAAAGAGGAATATATGTATATAAGAATTAAACATTCAATGAAGTACTGCAATGCTAGTATTTAAGAATCAATTACCGAATAACATCCATGTTAGACAAATACATTACTTCGAGGATAAAAAGAGACACATACTAAAGTATGTACTGTGAATGGAACCATACAGATGAGATATTATAACGAGCACCTCATGGAAATAGTGAGTAGAGATATGTTGAGATGGCTGCTGCATCAGAGGAATAAGCACTTATGGGAAAGGCCAGTGTGCAGGTGTGTCGATTGTGATAACACGATATTACACATGGAATGCATGCAAGAGGAAGTGTTTGCTACTGGTGGGTAGACAACACCACAGATGAACTGTAAAAAACCGTAGACGCTTGGCAGAAGATCAGATTCATTGAACTCAACCTCCATTGTGAATAAGGCAATTTATGCGTATTACTTTAGTGATACTGTTTGTTCCCTTATAATTCTTATATGAAAGACATATTGAATGAAATGAGAGAGACAATGTCAGAGTCTTGCGTAGCGCAAGATAAGTAGCTCGTTTTCTAGCAAGTGTGAAGCAATATCAAACTATCAAATCACACGAAGTGAATATCCGAAAGTATTATTCACAAGCTTTATTTACGCGCTGCATTTATTATCGCACAAACATCGCGCACTGACAATCCATAGCAATCATTATGGCATGAACAATATCACTACAATACATAATAATACATGCAAGCAATAAACATCTCACTTACAAGTCAAACTATTCAAGCGTTCGAATCAATCTCCCACTGTCGTACAGGCTAGCTCTCAATGCAGATTCAAACACTCCTCGCATACCCATGCGACCTGTCCATTCAAACACCTAAACCCGTCTGCCAGTTCTGGCGTTTTACACGCTACACGGCGCTCACGTCAGCTAGTGTGACCCCTGCAAGGTTCACGGGGTGTACTGCTGACCAGCGGTCGTTTAAGCTTCGCCCAATTGCTGTGCTTGGCTGTTTATCCGGGCGTCGTCGAAGACGCCGCCTTCTCTCTGCAGTGTTTAACATCACTCAGGGTTGCGTGTTGTTATGTTGTCTGGCGTTGGTACAGACAACGCGTCGCAACCTCGGATGTGAGACCTTGACAGACAAGACGGGCAGAATATCAGACGGGCCCTGTTGTGTTCAGTTCTCAACCCTTTGATAACAGGTTCATTCGGTATTCTTACATTAAAATATAATTTATTGCATATTCCTTGCAGTACATTGCAATCAACACCAAGATGTATTCCCTTTTTGCAGTTTACTAGGTAATTTTACGTTCAATCGTTTCCCAGTGTTTTCAGAAAGGCGACGCTCATATATTTCGAAATCAGTACAATGTGCTCTGTTGCCAGGTCGCTTGCGGTTGATCTGAAACCCTCGACCCAGTAAGTCGGGAGAACCGTGAAACTACATTCACTTACCCCTAATCCACAGATGATGGCAACGTCTAACACATACAGCAGTCTTAAGATAGAACTGAAGCTTCTCCAGTCAGTGATGGCATTATCACTAACAGAGTTGTTTCCACTACACACCTGGAATCACAGCATTATACCAACGTGTGTGTACTAAGTGATTCAATGAGCATGATTCAGAAGGTTGAAGCTGGATCTGTACGTAGACAGTGGACTGAGTCGCTGCGGAAGTCTGTTGTCCGTAAAGCACCTTCATCTTCGTCCCGGGACATGCGGGAGTCGAGGAAAATGAACGAGCTGATAAAGTGGCTGGCTCTGCACCCCCTGTAGATGGCTAGCCCATGGATCGTGCCGATGTTATTAACATCCTCAAAGATATGGCGAGAACAGAGGACTTTGACGTCAGTGAATCCACATCGCAGTCCAGGATGAAAGACCTGGGAGTAAGAATCGGCACGGCCAGACGCGAGAGGTACATCGGGAAAACAAGGCGCCTCGTCAACCAACACAGAACTGACACTATTAGCCACCGGACGCTGATGCACATGCTGGGGGGAGGATCTGAGCACCTATGGCCATGTCCGGAGTGCAGTGAAGATAACCCAACCGATAACTGATAACCTAATAGGGGATCTGATTTGGATAGTGTACATATTTTAGACACGTTATGAGAAGAAATAACTGGAGAACTTGGTGAAAACTGGCAAGATTGAGGGAAAAAAGAAGCAGAGGAAGACAGAGAAGTAGATTGCTGGATGGCTAGGCCGTATAGTATAATCGAAACAAAAACATTGAGCAGAACAACTCTGGTGACTGTTTAAGATGGCATGACACAAGATGATGATGAATCTTATATATGTATACATAACTACATGGACCCCTAAATTCATACATACCTCATATCCTGTGGTACACAGTGCGTACTTGACAGGGGCGGAGCTAATAGTCGCTTGATTGCGTACAGATTCAGAAGGCAGAGCCACGCCCAGTGGAATGGTGCCAATTGTGATGGGAATGGTAACCTCCAGATCCAGCCCAAGAGGTACTTCTACTTCCATTTTAACCACGTAGATCACCTGGTGTGGACACAACTTCGCTACAGTCATGTTTTCTACGTTTTTAATATGTTCATTATACTTAAGAGTCGACAGAACTGATTTATGTTATGGATAGTATGACAGTAATATTAAATGTAGCGTATGGGATTACTGATATGAGCAAGACATACAAGAAACAAATGACAAGGGTAAACTGATTAAAGAATTTAGACGTAGGCAGGTAAGATGTGTGGAAACGTTATGAAAAGAAATACACTGGCGAACTTACAAGGTAGAGAAGAGTGAAGTGGGGAGGGGGGTAAACGAGCGGAGGGCAGAGAGATAAATGCATGTCTGCATGGCTTAGCCACATAGCGTAAACGAGACACGAATGCACCCGGTGACGATTCTTGCTGTTGTGTTCTTAGCTGTGATGCTCCTTGCTGTGATGTTAATTGCTGTGATGTTCTTTGCTGTGATGTCCCTTGCTGTGATGATACTTGTTGTGATGTTCCTTGCTGTGGTGTTCCTTGCTGTGATGATACTTGCTGTCATGTTCCTTGCTGTGATGTTCCTTGCTGTATTGTGTCTTGCTGTAAATTTCTTTGCTGTGATGTTCCTTGCTGTGATGTTCCTTGCTATGATGTTCCTTGCTGTGATGATACTTGCTGTGATGTTCCTTGCTGTTGTGTTCCTTGCTGTGATGTTAATTGCTGTGATGTTCTTTGCTGTGATGTCCCTTGCTGTGATGATACTTGTTGTGATGTTCCTTGATGTGATGTTCCTCGCTGTGATAATACTTGTTGTTATGTTCCTTGCAATGATGTACCTTGCTGTGATGCTACTTGTTGTGATGTTCCTTGGTGTGATGATAATTGCTGTCATGTTACTTGCTGTGATCTTCCTTGCTGTATTATGCCTTGCTGTGAATTGCTCTGCTGTGATGTTCCTTGATGTGATGTTTCTTGCTATGATGTTCCTTGCTGTGATGATACTTGCTGTGATGTTCCTTGTTGCGATAATACTTGCTGTCATGTTCCTTGCTGTAATGTTCCTTGCTGTATTGTGTCTTTCTGTGAATTTCTTTGCTGTGATGTTCCTTGCTGTATTGTGTCTTTCTATGAATTTCTTTGCTGTGATGTTCCTTGCTGTGATGTTCCTTGCTGTGATGATTATTGCTGTCATGTTCCTTGCTGTCGTGTTCTTTGCTGTATTGTGTCTTGCTGTTAATTTATTTGCTGTGATGTTCCTTGCTGTGGTATTCCTTGCTGTAGTGTTCCTTGTTGTGATGTTCCTTGCTGTGATGTTCCTTGCTGTGATGTTCCTTGCTGTGATGTTCCTTGCTGTGATGTTCCTTGTTCTTATGTTCCTTGCTGTGGTGTTCCTTGCTGTAGTGTTCCGCGTTGTGATATTTATTTATTCGATGTTCCTTGCGGTGATGTTCCTTGCTGTGATGGTCCTTGCTGTGATGTTCCTTGCTGTAGTGTTTCTTGTTGTGATATTTATTTCTTCGATGTTTCTTGCTGTGATGTTCCTTGCTGTGATGTTCCTTGCTGTGATGTTCCTTGTTGTGATGTCCCTTGCTGTGGTGTTCCTTGTTGCTGTGTTCCTTGCTGTGCCGTTCCCTTCCTTTACTAAGTATCACAGTTTTTCGATATTTTAGTTCTAATATCTAATAAGCATTTTCCACTGCGCCTATTTAGTCGTTCCACCAGACTGTATAACACCTGCTCGTTTTCTATCAGTAACAGTGCCATCATGTAATTTACTTGCCACATTGTTGAAAAGTTTCAGAGTTAAAGTCGGCTTGGAAGGGAAATGGACGCCTCGTTGCGTCATACCTTGACTTAAATATAACATTATCAATCTACAATCTACAGTAAAACCCATCTGCAGTATATGCGATAGTGTTATCTTTAATTGTTGTCGTACATAACATTGGCATGATAAGTAAACTGTTTATACCGATAACAAAGTTACTTGTGTAATGCAACGGCCAAGACATATACACCCTCACATTTGCAACCATCGCATTCACCTGGTCCCTATTCCGTCGGTCTGCCCTACATGGGGGACCTTATCAATAGCTGTGCTGTGTATCTATAGCTATTTGGATCGTTGGAACAGGCAAACGCCTCTACCACTGTAAGTTGGAGACACGACAGAGGGGTTTTTCCGAACATTTTTATAAATATCACGTGACATGGCTTGGAAACCAAGTGAACACATTTGTTACTATGTATTACTTTGAGCATTGTTAGACAGGCAATTATTTAAAATAGCCGTAGCATCTCTCCCCACACCTCTCTAATATGCATGTGTGTGTATGTGCGTGGTGTGTGTGTGTGTGTGTGTGTGTGCGTGTGTTTGTGTACGTGCGTGTATGTATCACGGCATACATTCAACTCATATCACCACTAACCTGTATTATATGACATGTCAAAGGCGCGCTACTAGGGGGCACTAAATCGACAGGCATCAGCTGATCCGCCCATTTCACAGACTCGCCTTTGCCTGAATTGCATAAACAGTTCGTAATCACATGTACACTGAATACCAAATATTATAAACAACGTGAAAAAAATGAAAGCAAACTTATACTAGCATGATCGACAAACAAATAACACAGTTATATGGAAAAACGAACGTTTCGATCACAATCTTTAGCAGTGTTCGAAAAATTGACATCAAGGGCATTTACGAAGACCGGACATTCTCTAATTCACTGACAGTTAATGGCACGGAAGCCTGGACATTGAGCAAGCTACTAGAATGTCGCATAGAAGCCCTGGAGATGTGGATCTACAGACGAATAGGTCGTATTTCATAGAAACAAAAACAATCAAATGCAGAGGTCCTAGAAAAACTGGGAATGAAGAGAGAGTTGATGAAAGAAATAAAGATGAGACAAGTGAAATTTTTTGGCCACGTTAAAAGACATGATACTCTTATAAAAACCATACTTGAAGGCAAGGTTGAGGGCAAGCGAGCAAGAGGCAGACAACGATACAAGTGGGAGGATAACATCAACAGATGGACGAACATCAGCCTGACAGAATGTACGTACAGTCAAGGAGACAGACAGACAGTCTTGGAGATCCATTGCAGCCAACCTTCATTGCGGAGACGGCACCTGATTGATTGATTGAGCAGAATGTCACAGTGAAATAAAATACAATAAAGTAAATTACTTATTATCTGAATTATTGCAAGTCCGCATGGCGGAATGGACAAGAACGCGTGTTCTTAAACATCCGGTCTGCTGATGCCGAGGTAAGTAGTTCAACGCCTACATCCGACAGCTGGACTAAATTGTTGACCTGTCGTCCTTGACTTGGGAACGTACATTACAAGTACCTCTAAAGTCGGAGTGGGTTCACCTGATGGAGAGGGATAATGTTAATAGGGAAAGTTAGTCCGCACTCACAATTCAGTCCATCACTGCTATAAATAGTGTGCATGGCCTACGCTTGAGTTCAAAGCAAGAGAGCGGGGGGGGGGGGGGGAAATCTGAATTATTATCTTCAAAGTTACACTTCTTCATTATTCGTTCCTTTAAAAAAAATTTAAAAAAACGTTTCGTACTCTGTTTGGTTGTTTTTCTTATTTTACTGTCTTATATCACCAGGGGAGGAAATATGGAATCAGTATCATCGCACTCTCTCTTGACATTCTCACACGTTCCCCATCTCCTACTCCAGCAGCCAGCGAAGAGTTCCAATTATGATGGTACCAGTGGCAGCTCGATGAACGTCGCCTGCATTTTCCTCTGCATGTTGAGTGTCGTGAAAACCCCCTGCTCGCATCTGCTGAATTATCCTCTCCAGGCGTGGGTCCTTTCCTTGGTGTGCTGCACTTTCCACTGGATCCTATAATCTTCACCACCCAAGTATTGTCATAACCCAGCCAACCACTCAAAGAGCGGCAGCAGCCAGTCGATCAGCCTGTTCATTTCCTCTCACTCTTGCATGCCATAGGCTGAAAATCCATATCATGCTTCTCACCTGCTTCTTTTACTGAGATGCAAGCCGCTCGACACGAGAAATGCATGAAGCATTGTCTCTTAACCAACTCATGCCAAACCTTTTAAACTGATATTGATTTATTAGATCTTGAAGCTGTAGATTTCTACGGCAGGAGATAGCCAGCCTCACACCAATCAGCTTTGTCGCCTCTGACCACATATATTCTAAGTTACAATATTACTATTCTTTACGTTCATTATGGATCCTGATAATACACAGGTCAATTCGGTTTATTAATTTAATTTTAAAACTTTAGACAATACTGCTATGACAATTACTAACTGGCGTACCTAGCTTGTCACTTTGGATTGTTCTGATAGTATGAATTGTCGTATCTGTCGAAGCTGATGCTTTGTAAAAGACTTTTTGGATTAAAGAAGCTTTCACCAGACCCAGATCTTTAATGCTATCGTTCTTTGCTTCAAGATTGATGCAGATCTGCAAAAGTAAACGAACAATCTTGAGTTACCAAATCTGGATCACTGATGACGTTAATATTACAAACACTTCCTGTCTGTATCATTACAAATTAGTTAACAGTCGCGTGTGCCGGAATGAAAACAGAATAATATTAACAGACTGCTATTTCCATCTGTAGTGTCTAAAACGGCCGGCTCCGTGGCGATGACGTTGCGGATGCGATTCTGAACGTACAATTACTTAGAGAACTACCACGGGGTTGGTGGCAACGTCCTGCAAAGAACATGGAACATTTTCTGTATTATCTTGAGATGTGTTACCTGTTCTCCTGGGCAGTAGCCAGATCGATCCAGCGAGAGGCTGGCAGTCAGTGTTCCAGCGTTTCCTATCCCCAGAGCTTTAGACAAAGGCTTCTCCCCTGTGACACACACGGGTCTCTGCAATAGTACAGCTTGTTGAGTTAACAGTTGTAGGTTCAACAGAACAGCTTGTTAAGTTTACAGTTGTAGATTCAATAGAATAGCTTGTTAAATTTACAGATGTGGATTCAATAGTACAGCTTCTTAAGTTTACTTGTGGATTCAATAGTACAGCTTGTTGAGTTTACATTTGTCGATTCAATAGTACAGTTTGTTAAGTTTACAGTTGTAGAGTCAATAGTACAGCTTGTTAAGTTTACATTTGTAGATTCAATAGTATAGCTTGTTAAGTTTACAGTTGTAGATTCAATAGTACAGCTTGTTGAGTATACCCAATATAGAAAGATATAGAACATACGTTAAACGTTAGTTGTACGTTCTTTACAGGACATTGCAGTCAACGTCCTGCAGCATTTGCCATGTACTCGTATGGAAATATATATGTGACATGGCACAGATTGGCTCTTATGAAAATGCATGTGTGACATTGCATACTGGGACACTTATGGAATTTCGTGTGTGACATTGCATACTGGGACACGTATGAAAATAAATGTGTGACATTGCACACTGGGCCACTTATGGAAATACATTTGTGACATTGCATACTGGGACACTTATAGAAATAAATTTGTGACACTGCACACTGGGACAGTCATGGAAATGTGCCCTGCCAGCTGGAGTAGTCGTTCATGCATCTTCAAGCATCTCGATCTTTAACGTTCTGGATGAGATTTTTCTGTGGAACCGTCGTAGATGGTTAGCACCATGTCTCTCGGCCAGACTGTACCATTGATCTGTCAGTAAGCAATGTCTCTCGGCCAGACTGTACCATTGATCTGTCAGTAAGCAATGTCTCTCGGCCAGACTGTACCATTGATCTGTCAGTAAGCAATGTCTCTCGGCCAGACTGTACCGTTGATCTGTCAGTAAGCAATGTCTCTCGGCCAGACTGTACCGTTGATCTGTCATTAAGCAATGTCTCTCGGCCAGACTGTACCATTGATCTGTCAGTAAGCAATGTCTCTCGGCCAGACTGTACCGTTGATCTGTCAGTAAGCAATGTCTCTCGGCCAGACTGTACCGTTGATCTGTCATTAAGCAATGTCTCTCGGCCAGACTGTACCATTGATCTGTCAGTAAGCAATGTCTCTCGGCCAGACTGTACCATTGATCTGTCAGTAAGCAATGTCTCTCGGCCAGACTGTACCGTTGATCTGCCAGTAAGCAATGTCTCTCGGCCAGACTGTACCGTTGATCTGCCAGTAAGCAATGTCTCTCGGCCAGACTGTACCGTTGATCTGTCATTAAGCAATGTCTCTCGGCCAGACTGTACCGTTGATCTGCCAGTAAGCAATGTCTCTCGGCCAGACTGTACCGTTGATCTGCCAGTAAGCAATGTCTCTCGGCCAGACTGTACCATTGATCTGCCAGTAAGCAATGTCTCTCGGCCAGACTGTACCATTGATCTGCCAGTAAGCAATGTCTCTCGGCCAGACTGTACCATTGATCTGCCAGTAAGCAATGTCTCTCGGCCAGACTGTACCATTGATCTGCCAGTAAGCAATGTCTCTCGGCCAGACTGTACCATTGATCTGCCAGTAAGCAATGTCTCTCGGCCAGACTGTACCGTTGATCTGCCAGTAAGCAATGTCTCTCGGCCAGACTGTACCGTTGATCTGCCAGTAAGCAATGTCTCTCGGCCAGACTGTACCGTTGATCTGTCATTAAGCAATGTCTCTCGGCCAGACTGTACCGTTGATCTGCCAGTAAGCAATGTCTCTCGGCCAGACTGTACCATTGATCTGCCAGTAAGCAATGTTTCTCGGCCAGACTGTACCATTGATCTGCCAGTAAGCAATGTCTCTCGGCCAGACTGTACCATTGATCTGCCAGTAAGCAATGTCTCTCGGCCAGACTGTACCATTGATCTGCCAGTAAGCAATGTCTCTCGGCCAGACTGTACCATTGATCTGCCAGTAAGCAATGTCTCTCGGCCAGACTGTACCATTGATCTGCCAGTAAGCAATGTCTCTCGGCCAGACTGTACCGTTGATCTGCCAGTAAGCAATGTCTCTCGGCCAGACTGTACCGTTGATCTGCCAGTAAGCAATGTCTCTCTGCCAGATTGTACCATTGATCTGTCAGTAAGCAATGTCTCTCGGCCAGACTGTACCATTGATCTGTCAGTAAGCAATGTCTCTCGGCCAGACTGTACCATTGATCTGCCAGTAAGCAATGTCTCTTGGCCAGACTGTACCATTGATCTGTCAGTAAGAAATGTCTCTCCTCTCATTTCACAACTAAATAACGTTGTTTGTCTCTTTCTTGTGGTTGTATATTGTGTTCTATCTTTGTTAGCCTTTTCCCGACACCCGTTCATAGTTGGCATTGCCAGGTATACCCAGCATTCTTCTAGGAAACCAAATCAGCCTTACCTCCAAGTTCTTCCTAAGTTGTTCGTTGACATTCCGCGATTAACTGTCATACAACAGTTTCTATACATCATTTCATGCTCTCTTTCTGGCATTCAGTCTTATTGCATAAGATACTTTTCATTTATTGCTTGGTCTATTCTGCTTTAAATCTATGTCACACATATTCCATCTAGGTTATGATTGTGACTATTATGGGGATGCAACGTAAAATGGCTACCAGGAAAATTCTTGGGAAATTAAGGCGGTCGGCCTGATATTGACATCACCTGCGGAGTACCGATTGCAATATAAAATATCAGTCTAGAAAAATATATGTTTACTTTAATTACATGGGATTTTAGTAATATCAAAAACAGATCAAGCAGTGGAGAAGGAGAAATATCACCTTTTCACGGCCCGCTTATGAGTCTTTTCCATAAAGTTCTTTAGGAGAGAAGATGACAGGTGTAATACGAAGAGCGGGTAGAAGAAGAAGAAGAAGAAGAAGAAGAAGAAGAAGAAGAAGAAGAAGAAGAAGAAGAAGAAGAAGAAGAAGAAGAAGAAGAAGAAGAAAAATAAGAAGTCAGGTAGTCTGTTAGTGGAGGTTTCAACTTCACAGCAAAAAAGAAGAAGCAGAAGTAGTATTATTAGTATTAGCAACAGCAATAGTAGTAGTAGTAGTAGTAGCAGCAGTAGTAGGAGTTGTTGTTGTAGTTGTAGTAATTGCAGTAGTATTCGCAACAACAGCAGCACCAGCAGTAGTAGTTGTAGTAGTAGTAAGTATACGTTAAAGAAGTAGAGCCTCAAGAACACCACCAACAATAACACCACCAACAACACCACCAACAACACCACCAACAACAACACCACCAACAACAACATGAAAAAAGACACGATAATTAGGATCCTACCCTGTGGACTGCCTCATTCATGTCCAGGTTGGATAGAACAGTGAAACATTTGTAGAACCTATCATTGATACTCGGGAACGGCTTGTCCACCTCCAGGGTAATCCAGTACCTGATGGCGCCACAAAAACCCTCAAACGACGACGGGATTCCTTGGCTGGGCAACAAGAACGAGAAGTTGTACTTGTATGTCCCTGTTGGCATTAATGCCGGAGCTGAGGTGGACACACAAGGCAACGAGAAACATTGTTACAGTACTACATAAAACCTGTACTTTTGTATGGATGTGAAGCGTGGACAATGCGCAGACAAGCTGAAAAACATCTGATGGCTGTGGAAATGTGGTTTGTGAGGAAAATGCAAGGGATACCAATGACCAAGTCCTACAAGAAACACATGAAAACCGTAAAGTAATAAGAGAAATCAGACATAGACAGTCGCAGTTTTTTTGGACACGTTATGTTAAGAAATGAATTAGAGAACTTGGTGGCAACGGAAGGGGACGGCAGTGAAGTAATTATCTAGATGGATAGATCACGTGACATGATCAAGACAAAAACGCAGAGTTGATTCACAACTCTGCTGGTCGTGTGAGATGGCAAAACATAACCGCCGCCCCCCCCCCCCCCCCACAGACACTTGTTGATAAACGTTCGTATCATCATTTACATAGCCAGAACACAACGACAATTAGAATGTAGAGTAGGAGAACACATACACAAATGGATTAGAAACAACATGGGAACATTCTGGTAATTCATCTTCAATAAAGTGACATTTAATATAATCTGGACGTATGACAGACCAAGGAAATATATTGTTCACTCATCCACATGTACCATGCCGGTAAGCGTGGTCGGTTATGATTCACTATTTCAATCGATCACCAGAGTCGTGGATCAGCTCAGTGTTCTTGTCAGGACCATGCAAAGTGATCACTACACAATTTTTAAAAACAGTTGCTCAGATATGACGAGGCGTTTGCTATACACGCTGTTAAACCACAATTAGGTAAATAAATAGGCATGGTTGTTTCTTTACAATAAACTACAATGTATGGCTATGACCCCATGTAAGAATGTGGTCTTGCGTGCATATACTAGTTGGAAGAATTCGTTACGCTACATCATTATACGCTCTGTGTCGAAAGGGTTACTGAGGCAGTTCGTAATTCCGCATACCGCGTTCGAAACACAGCTGCAGGCAATTTGGCAACTGACCGCCTTGCATTGGTTTTATAAAATTGTATGTGTGCCAGGCGTTTAGATAGATATGGCAAATTACCGAACGTAAGCTTGACAAGACATTACAAACAGCCAAACAATGCTGGGGTTGACTGCGGCGTCAAGTAAAGCGTATACAACTAACTTAACTTCATTATATGTCGAAGTCTTTTCTGTAGCATGCTCCTGGCGAGATACAGCGAAATATGCCAGGATTACATTGCGCTGTATATCGTTTAAGTCTTCATTATTCAAATAAGGCTATTGCTAGATCTTAAGAAGTTCGTATTATGCAGGATCATTATGAAGAGATTAAAATATGACATTGACAAAGAATTACGTGATGAACAGGTATGCCTTCGATCAAACGTCCTGCACTGACCAGACATTCAAATAGTAATAGGGCAAAACACTGACATCAGACGCTTGTGTGATTGTTGACTATGAACAAATCTTTGTTCAGGAATCTCTTTGAAAATCGATGGGGCATTATTTGATTCCCACAGACGTTCATTAACGGCCACATATAAAGATATACAATGCAGTGTTTTTCATAAAGGAAAATTCACGTGCGAATAAGAACGGGAGTTCTAAATGGCACTGAGACTCACCACTCACGTTCGGAGGAAGGGATCATGAGCTAACACGAGACGTTGTTAAATTCGTGGTCTTGGTTGATAAATTTTTGGTACTGCAGTCACCGCTTCTAACCATACTAGTTTCGAGACTCATTCCACTCTAAGTTACGGCAGTTCCATAGCCAGCACGAGGCCTTTTCGGTTGCCTCAGTCAGTTGTGTTTGGGCTCGGGCTCTTGCTTGTCCTTTCATGTCCATTCCCTTCAGCACATCAAACACGGAGTGGGAGACAAGACCTCTGACGCCTACCTCGACGGCGAACAGCCTGACGGTGTACTCTTCCCGTCTAAGACTTGCGACAATGACATCGTAATTCGCTAATTTGTACCCGTGATGCTCCTTAATATTGGAATCGTTATGGACGGTCAGCACGATCAGCATTAGCTGCATGGCTGACGAGGAGCTAAATACAATGTCTGGTCGCAAGCCAAACTTTCGGATCACCTCAGGGTATCTGCCACGGCCCTTTAGGTCTACGGTCAGTTCCCAGTCCATCGCACCATCGAAGACGGTAGCAAGCGGAAAGTCGTCAGCCTTGCCATTTTTGCGCCCTTCTCCGACGAAGGAAATCTCCATCGGCCTCGGCCTGTACCCCTCTCTGTTCGCTCTCATTCTTGCGGCGTCCACTATGGCGGCCAACTCAGCCAGGACTTTGTTATGGCGTCACGTAAAACGATTTTTGCTCAGGTCGATCTTACAGCCAGACAGCGCGTGTTCCGCTGTCTGGACTATTTTGGCTTTCGTACAGAGGAGACAGAACGGGTCGGTGGTTTTCCTCCACTTGACCAAGTTTGCACCTGATGGCAGGACATCGTAAAGGGATCGGACAACGAAACCTAGACGCAGTGGTGCCATGCGCCAGATCTCATTCAACGTAATGGATCTATGCACTACCGTCTCCTCCCATGACATCCACTGCGCCTGCTGTGCTTGCTGGGCAGCCTTGCGGACTCTTCCGTCATCTTCCCCCTTGCGGATCTCCTTAACCACCAGGTCCCTGCGTTCCTTGGCCGTCGCCCTCAACCACATCGGATCATTCACTTAGAATCCGAACCCTTTCTTGCCAAGCTGGGTGTCGCCCATAACCTCCTTCAGCCGGAGTGCTGCCAGAGCTTCTTCGACAGCGCTGACGACTTTCCACTTCCTTCCCTTTTTCAAGGCGGGAACCGAGGAACTGACCGTTATATCTGGCGACTGGTTTTTCCGGCTTTGAACTCTATCACGAGAGACAGGAACGGGAGGACGAGCTTACTCTGCTTACAATACAATGCGACAGTTGTCAGGCATGTGGGTACTCCAAGCCACTTTCGTATGTACCTGCTTGTCTTGCTTTCCATGGTGCTCACTGTGGTCACGACAATATCATATATCAGCAGCGGCCACAGGAGTTTCGGAATAAGCATAAATTGGAGGACCCAGATTTTGATCTTGCCTATCAACCTGGTTTTGTCGATGGTATTCAGGCCGTTAGTCAGCATTGTTTGCATCTCTACCACCTCGTTCCTGTCCGTCAGGGTTGTGTCGTACACGCGACCGAGACTTTTCACGGGTTCCGCTATCACCGTGGGAATCGCTTGTCTGGCCACCGTGAACACTCTCTCCGCCGCTTTACCCTTCATGATCGACAGACTTCTTGATTTCTTGGGCTTGAAGCTCATCTTGCACCAGCGAATCAGATCGTCCAGTCTGAGGAGAATGCTGCGAACATCGCTCTCCTTCGGTGTCAGGATTTTCGTATCGTCCATGAAGGCCTTCAGCGGTGGCGTGCTCTGCCCTTCGATAAGTTTCGGACCGTGTGCACAGTCGGATGCCGCATCCAGTATGACATGCATGGCCATGACAAATAGTATCGGCGAAATCGTACATCCCATGGCAATACCCACTTCCAGGTCGATCCATCTGGTCGTGAACGTTTTGGTCGAGAACCGAAGAGAGAAGCCCGAGAAGTACTGCACCAGCATTTCCCTTATGTTCTCGGGCACGTGATAAGCCTTGAGTGCATGCCACAACAACTGGTATGGTACTGACCCATAAGTGTTGGCCAGATCCAACCATATCACGTGGAGTTCCTCCTTCGTCGTCTTCGCTCTCTAGATAGCATCCCAGATCACGGTACTGTGTTCGAGACAACCGGGGACTCCAGATATCCCCCTTCTTGAACCGCTGTCTCAATGTAGTTATTCCCCGTCAAGTACGTCGTGATCCGACTAGCCATGATCGAGAAAAATATTTTCCCCTCAACATTTAGAAGAGATATCTGCCTGAATTGGGCAATGCCGGCAGAGATTTACTCTTTTGGCATTTACATTCAGTTGGCCGTCTTCCACTCCGTGTTGACATGCTTCTGCTTCCACGCGGATTTCAGTATCCGGTGTAGCTTTATAAGGACTTTCGAACATCTTTTATAGACTGTATAAGGCACACTGTTGGGCCCCGGTGCTGACTTGCCTTTCGCTTGCTTAACCACAGCAACCACCTTGCTCCACATAGGAGGTCTGGCATTGAACTGCAGCGTTGGTTTTGTCGGGATTTTTAGCCCTTCGATCTCTCCGAGTGGAAGGTTTAGTTTGGCATCGGAGTACGTCGTCACGATGTGGTTCTCCAACTCCTTTTTGCTTACACCGAGGACGCCGGATTGCGGCTGCTCGAACAAGTCCCGTGCAAACCCGTATGGTTGCCGGAAGAACCTCTTACGTTCCTTTCGGGTTTTCCGCCCGTTTCTGCAGAACCGTTCCGCTCGGGACAGGGCATTGTGCCTGGCTTTCAGATGTTCCCACACCTGGCGCGAGCCCTCCTTCTTATGATCTTCCACTGATTTCCACGTTTTCCGAGCGGTGTTCTTCTGTTTCCTCACGTCCCCAAGCAGTCTCTGCCGCCTAGTTTTCTGCGGCAGAACTGCTTCCCTCCTCTCGCTGCTACCAAATTGACTCAGCGAGTTAGATAGACAATTTCTCCGAACTTTACCAACTGCTCCTCAAGGGATATGTGTGTTAGCTCTTCTTCTAAAACACGGGACAACGTTGCATCTAATGACGCCCACTCTTCCTTCCTGGTAGCATTAGGGAACTTGATCTTCACCCTTCCGGAAGGTTGCTCGGGTACATCACAAGTGACCTCGACTTGAGTATTATCAGCTACAGAACACTGGGGTTCTCTGTGGGGTTCGCCCTGGCCGATATCCTCTTGCGTCTCATCATTCCTTTCAGGACAGCGCTGCCATGCCTCCTGTTCCGTACTCGCGCACGTCTTCCGTCCATCGTGAATTCTCATTCCCCATTCCCCGGAAGCAGTCGAAGCTTTTACCACAATCGCATGGATAGCCCAACGGTCGTTGGTCTAAACTCATGGTTGATTGGACGGTCCGTGTCGTCTCCGTGTGGTCACCTGTCGCGTCCTCCTTTAAAGTGTCGTCCCTGGAGTGAAGAGAGTCAACACCCACATTATAATATTTTTTCCCTTATCAATATCCCGGAGACTCCACCAGCTTCCGTCCAACACACTCCATCAGCCCATGGACACCTTTTCCTATCACTCTCTCACTGTCGTACTATGCCCCCTTCTCATACTTCCCCAACGCAACATACTCAACAACTCTTGCTTCTAAAAATTAATAAAGATTAATTTATTAAAAGAAAAGTGTAACGTATATGAGACGTGTATGCGAAGACAATGCGTGATGTGTTCTATACTGTGTGTATGATCGGACTTTCAGATAATAGCATAGTTTCTTCATTGCAAGGGCACACCACAGCACATTAAATCATAACCAGTGCACCTCACCCGGTGTCGAAACCCTCTTGCCGGATACTGACTGTCATCTGTAGCCACCTGGTAATCCATCTTCATGATCATCCGAAATAGATACTGTTTGTAAGTACAGATTGATTACGGACTGGTTGCCAACTAACTTTGTAAGTTCCTATCAGTCCTAAATAATGCACAAATCCTTTGTAGTGTATTTAGGTTTTACTGTTAATGTTTCTACACTTGATCCTAACTAGTGTTCATATAGGCTCAAGTATATGTCCTATGTAATATTACACTGGAATCTAGCACACGATGTGACTTATCCGTTAATGTTCTCGTTCCTTAAACAATGTTTGTCTGATGTGTGATATATCAAAATCATCACCCATCCTATGTGAACCATACCACGCAGGAGTCGTTATATTGGCTGCTCTTCTGGGCCATGCCATGGTGAACCCTTCTGAGTATGAGTCCAGCGTAAACATATACCATCTTTCTTCTCGGACGTTATTCCTTTTCCGTAAGAATCATTTTAGAGTCCAACTGGTGGTCGTCCAATTGGAGTGCACTTCTTCAAAACCAGTGTTGAGTTTCCTAGTAACTGGTGGGGAACCTGTGGGAAAACCAACACATCATGTGAGAGCACTAGTCACTGATCCTACCGGCTGGGTGTAAGCTTATTACCCTGCTCTGTTATTATACAGCTAACTACTCTGTCAGAGAGCCTTATAGCTTCTCACCTATGTCCGAATCAGGCTATGATAAGGAAAGACCAATAAACAGAGGGCAACCTCAGTATTCTATTCACCCTAGCAGAGCCAATATCACTATTCTACTCTAACTAGTTTTCCACTAACAGTGCTAATCATCACACTATAGTTTTAACAAGGCTACAGTCTATATTAATTAGAACTAATAGACTATATTGACTACCTTATGCAAAACCGCCTCATTCCCGGGATGGCTACTACACTTTGCCATAACGACACATGCTAGTTAATCTTAAATTAATCTAACACTGTAGAGCTCTCCCACAAACACGTCCATCATAATCCACGGTTTTGGTCAACTCTCTTTCTCCCAATCATGGTTTATGGCAAAACCTAAAATTCGTCACGTGACATGGTTGATGTCCTGCAGGTGTTATTTGGGCATATCATCCATTGTCAAGAATCGATTTTCCCTTGCCTAGTCACTGTCAAAGTTGTCATCACTTGTTTTGACTCCCCCAACAAACTAACGAGTTACTGTATGATCCCAACAACAGTTGCCAATAACAAGCCGTCAATCTTCTGTCGACTTGTGACAATCACCGCTGCCATTTCTGTTTGATGTCTGGAAACTCTAATGACAGACGGACTGTTGTCTTCCGAGCTGAGTACTTCCGCTTCCAATCCGACTTGTTTATAATCTGTCAAAGCGATGTATGATTCAGCTCATTCACTTCCTCTACACATCTGCAACTGTTAATTTTGCCCGACATGTGATGGACGACATCCGATTGCCACCATGATCCCACGGGTTCCATCTGTATTCAAATGTTGACAAACTGTCAAAGCGATGCCGGGATTTGTCTATACTGTTAGTTAAAATAGTTGTCGCTGGCAGATAGTCCGTTTTATCAGAAAGCCTCTATAATAATCAACTGGTTAAACCCAAGGTTTTATTTTGTGACATCACCAATGGATCCTTCATGTCCCCTCACCTACCTCCGCTTTCGCATGATCCTGAGGGTATCTTTCATTAAGTTGTACTGCCATTATTATTTGTGATAAGGTTTATTCAGCGTTAGGGGTAGTCAGCCCGGTCCGCTGTCGGCCCCAACGGTGGAGCCAGTATTACTACTGTACTGTAGCAGCCGCGGCAGCATTCCGTCTCTCCGGAAATGTCTGGTTGACTAGCCACACGTTTTATCGTAAAACCTCAGACGCGGAGCAAACACAACACGGGGCTTCTGATCGTCAGAAGTAAACTCCCTTCCCCAAGTATTTCGGAATATAATGAATAGTATAGTATAGACCATATAGTATATTTCGGAGTAAACATTTAGCTATCACCAAAATACAACCAGCTACAACCAGAAATGCAGATCATAAGACCCTAACAGAGCATAATAATTATCTAGACTTCGCAGAAGTAATTGTCCTCTTTACTGTGCATGGGATCATATTTCAGATAACTTAAACTCACTGAGGTAAAGAGATGAGAATTCGGATTAAAGATCTATAGTGGAAATAGAACGATATTGAGAATAAAACCCGAATAAAAAGTGACACATCACTTCATTAAGTGGAATCGCACAGATAATAGCTAGTAATGCATGTCAATATGTATCTTCTTCTTCAGTGTTCCGAGCCATTGAGGTTCTTTGCTGCAAATACAATCCGTCTCCATTCGTCTCTCTGGTGGACCTTCTCTTGCCAGTCGTTGATTCCAAGTGCTTGTAGGTCTGTACATGTATTATCTCTCCACCGCCTTCTTGGTCTACCTCGGGGTCTACGGTCATTTATTTCATGAGTGTAAGCGAGTTTTGTTTCCCTATTATCTTCCATTCTTTCTATATGCCCCAGCCATTGTAGTCTATTAGCCTTCATGATACCAGTGATTAGCGGGGAGTTAAACAGATCATAAATGTCTTTGTTGCTTCTTCTTTTCCACTCTCCACTTTGTGTATCCCTAATGGGTCCAAAGATGCGTCTTAAAATTTTGTTCTCAAAGGTTTGTAACAAGGCTTCGTCTCCTTTCGTTGTACTCCAGGTTTCAGAGCCAAACAGCACAACTGGTCTGATCAGTGTTTTGTATATTGTGATTTTGGTGTTACGAGATAGCGCCTTTGATTTTAGTAGATGTTGTAGTGCATAGTATATCTTATTTCCAGAGTTGATTCTAGTTTGTATTTCTTCCCTTATGATGTTGGAGCAGTTGAAGATTGTACCCAGGTATTTGTATGTTTCCGTTCTTTTAATGGTCATATTATCTATTTGTATGTGGCCAGAGTTTCTAGCCATTCCGTCTCTTGAAATTACCATATATTCTGTCTTATCTTGGTTGATAACCAGCCCCATCTGTTGGGCTTTTCCCTTTAAGTGAGTCAATATTTCCAATGTCTTTTGGTCACTTGCCCTATAATATCTATATCATCTGCATAACCAAGCAGCTTGGATGTTCCTCCAATATCACATTCCTCCTTTACCTTCCTTACAACTTTCTCTAGAGCCAGATTGAAGAGTAGCGGCGATAGTGCATCACCCTGTTTCAAGCCAGATGTTATTTGGAAGGGGTCTGATTTCCTGCCTTTATATGTTACTATATTATAAGTATCTTCCATGCATAGTCTGGTCATGTTGATTAACTTCCTTGGTATTCCAAATTCCTGCATAGCATTCCATAGACTATTCCTATGGACACTATCATAAGCCTTTTTAAAATCCACAAAAATGTTATGGAGATCTCTTTTATATTCCCAATGTTTCTCGGCTATTTGTCGTAAGACAAATATCTGATCTATTGTTGATCTGTTTTGTCTAAAACCCGCCTGGTAGTCACCTAATATGTCTTCTGAATATGGTTTTAGTCTATTTAGTAATACTGCGGATAGTATCTTATAGCTTGTGGACAGTAGTGATATTCCTCTATAATTTCCACATTGGAACTTGTCTCCTTTCTTAAAGATAGGTATCAATAATGACTCTTTCCAGTCATGGGGTAATTCTTC
>OY992894.1:76967738-77127738 GCA_963921405.1 Cepaea hortensis | reverse complement strand
TCTTTGACGGCTGTAAGGATATCATACAGGAATGTAGCGTCACAAAATTATTGTCTAATTGGTTTTAGGATATATGAATAGGAACGTACCGTCACAAAATCATTGCCTTTTGCACGTCAAGATACCATACAATTATGTATGATATCCTACATATAAATTGATTGTTTGATGGCTGTGTGGATATCATACAGGTATGCAGCCTCAAAATATCATAGACTGATGGGTTGTTATTGTTTGTGTGTGTATGTGTGTGTGTGTGTGCGTGAGTGTGTGTGTGTGTGTGTGTGTGTGTGTGAGTGTGTGTGTGTGTTTTTTTTTTCCTCGCTTTGATCTCAAGCGTTATCCGATTACATGCAACTATATCTTGTGCACTGGAATTAATTTTGCGTGTGGATTGGCTGTCGCTATTACAAGTGTCCCTCGACATCAGTCGAACCCACTCCGACTTCAGAGGTACTTGTAATTTACATCCCCAAGTCAAGGACGTTAAGTCAACATTTAGTCTAACTCACCGGTGTAGGGGTGTAATACATTACCTCGGAATCAGCACACCGGATATATAAGAACTAGCTATCTTATCCATTTGGCCATGCTACACTCCATCTAATGTGTTTTAAGATATCATTAAGGAATGTAGCTTACTAAATTATTGTTTTTAAATGACCTAAAGATGTTCAGGATTGCTGCTTACTAATTGTTTGTTTTTAATGGGGTCTAAGAATATCATACGTGTATGTAGCCTCGCTAAATACATGTTTGACTGCTATAAGAATATCATACATATATGCAGCCTTGTAATTATTTCCTGACTTCTGTAATAATATCATACATGCATGTATGCCTCATAAATAATTGTTTACTCACATCAAGGTGACATAGTCATCTACACCGATGGGTAGTGCTGAGAAACATACGTAATGGTTGGGGTTTTATTGCAAAGGCTAATGGACGAGTCTTGAAAAAGGAGAGTCTGGGATATGAGACTACGACCTCCAGCATGAGAATGGAGGTGGAAGCAGTAACAGCGGCATCTCAGTTGGCTGGAGGAGACTACTGCAACACACAGTGTATGCATTAAGGATTCAAAGAGTATGCTTAGTAAGGTGGAGAAAGGAATGTTTCGTGTCGGATGGCTATCGTCGCTTCAGAGGTGACAGATTGTGAGAATTGTATGGATATTTTACCCAGGACATGCGGGGGTGCGGGGGAATGAACTGACTGATAGGCTGGCAGGGAATGCACCCCTTGGAGGTAGGTTGCTTATGGAAAAGGGGGAGGTGGTCGTGCGCTTGTGGGACCAGGTGGAGAAGGCGGGGAACAGACTGCGAACCCGTATGTGGAAAGAACGAGATTGCGGGGGATCGGCAGGGGTTCTGGAAGAATCTCAACACTGAGAGGGAAGACCATGAGAACTTTAAATCAGATAGCGGTGGGAGCCATTAGTAGTATGACTCTTCGCTGGCTGTTAAACGAGGGGACGAAGCACGCATGGGAATGTCCTGGGTGCAGTGATGTCGGTTCTTAACTCAACTCAACTGTTTGACAGCAGTAAGGATATCATACATGCATGTTGCCTCATAAATGATTTGACCGCTGTAAGGACATTCTAACTGAATGTAGCTCGATACCTCTCTTGACAACTGGCTCAGACATAAAAATCTTGTCCCCAACATGTTAACGTCAACAGGAAGATTGACTGGTCCATTCACGTTTCAGACGGTGTGATATCGATTCTGTGTGTATCCTGATACTTGAAGCACATCCATAAGTAGCCTTTATGTGTTTTAAAAGCCGTTGTATATTGTTATTTAGTTGTATCAGTGTCTGCGTGTTTTGTATCTGCTAATGGATTCTCTAGCCTCAACATCCATTAAATTACTTGTTGTGCTCTTCTGTAGCTGACCAGTTCAACTTCTTGTTCACTTCTAGTAACTCATTGTGTACCCAGTTCTAGTTTGTGTGTATGCTTTTATCGCTGGTTGATGACGCGCCACTCTCATAATCTATTGCAGGTCTTTTGCAGATCGCTGCGATCAACCCCTAACTGATGTTCTAGTTAATGCTAAATTATAATTGATCGGTGTATGGAATGAACCCAGTACCCCGCCATCATCGCATGTAACATTTAAGCGCGCGTGAGATAAACCCCTCGGTCACGCTGACCACCTCATAAGAAGTCCATAAGATGTGTGTGTGTGTGTGTGTGTGTGTGTTTGTGTTTGTGTGTGTGTGTGTGTGTGTGTGTGTGTGTGTTCATGTCTATCACACAATGTTATATTTTAAATAATTCTTCAAGTTGTCTTATTATTTTGTTTGTGAAGTCTCACTACACATTATATGTATAACATCTGTTTGTTGGCGAGTATGTTTTCCGTTTGCAAGACAGAATACATACTCTCCAACAAACAGCTGTTCTACATACAAAGTGTAGTGAGACTTTACAAACACCCTGTAGAACATGTAGTGTTACACGTTACATATTGAATATTGTTAGATAATAACATTAACATACATGCACCAACTTTACATCGAACAGTGACTCAATATATCAAGCAATACATTTGTATAGTTTACAATTGTCCATACACAACAACACGTACAACGTTGACGTGTATCACACAGCACTAACCAGAATACGGTATGTTTCTCTGCCAGCTAAAGAGGCTACTGACAAATGTGTATTTCTGTCCTTGGTTTCTTAACATGTAGTTTAATGAACTGCTTATGTAAGGGTATATATAAACAGTGTGGGTGCGTGCTGAGTGACGAGGCTGGTATTTTTAGTGTGTTTCGAAATTATGATAACGATTCATACCAATGTTAGCGACATAACGTTCTCTAGTTGTTGCTGTTATCAGCAGGTTGCGCAGTATGGAAGATAAAGGGGTCACAAATGAGAGGAATATTTCGCAAGTAGGTCTTTCCTATGTATGTAATACGATACACTCATGTAGTGGATATCCCTCATAAGGAATCAAGGATTACCGAAGATGCTCTGTGAAGGAAAACTGTATAAAGAACAGTAGAACGCATGACCTATAATCCAGTCACAAATGATTGCCATCATTCACGATCATTTTTTTTTTGCAGACTGTCTGTTGCATCGTTATGAAAATTTCCCTGTCGTCTTAAATTTACCCCCACCCAAGGAATATGTCTTTGATAGGTCCAAAGGCAACTTAATCATTGAAAGCGGCGACATTTCTTTGATGTTTTGGCGAAAAACTAGTGAATTCACGCTACCAAACTTGTTTTACAGTAATACCCGTCAATTCAGGTGACGACACAAGGCGTATCCAGATTCGTATGGGAGTGGGTGAATGTGTAATATTAGTAAAGACAGAGAATTTACACAGGGGTGGGGTAGATAATGTGGAATCGAAATGGAAAAGGACAGGAAAGTAGAATATTTCTTACCTTATTTTTCAATTCCTTCTTGTTTCTTCAGCTTCTTGTTAATAATTTGTGCACAAGGAGTCATGTTACTAGGATGAATTTAGCATTTTATATGGAATTCATGAAAGCTTCCAAACAGCTGTGTGTTAATGTGCATTTGGAGTGACCATAGATGATACCGCAATTTAGTCTTGATGTGTCAATTTGTAAGGATCTGTTCAGCTGTCTGTGTAGTTTGTTCACACGTGAAAGAACCGTTTTGAGTCTTCGTGAAAGATTGTCTACTCTGCTGAAACGGAACATGATTACCTGTTTTGCATGACGAAAATAGTTCAGAATGTAAATGTAGTGGGCTTCCGTCTTACCAACCGAGATGTTTGTGCTCCTTTTATTGAAGTTTATAGATTGATTCGTATGTTCGTGTGTTGTCCCCTCATTTGACAAAATGTTTGTTCTCACGTTTCTTTTTATGCCACAATATGTCAGTTTCCACCGCATTATTACTCTTCTGTTGGTAATCAATGCGTTTAGTGATTTTTTTTTTTCCAATGCCAATTATTTGTCACCGTTAAGGGCTTGTGGAACTGAAAATCCATCGCTGTGGATTACACACTGTTGCCATTGACAAGTTGTATTGTTGTGCCGATGCTGTAATGTTTAGGGCATGCAATTCGTGTGAATTGTTGGAGCAAACTTATCAAATGACTGCGATCTGCCCAGACCGTAATCTGTGTCAGGCGATTCCAATAGGTTGATGACTGCTCTCGGTTGCATAAAATTCAATCCATCGTTTCTCCAATAGTCATCCTTCTCTTTCAACACATGGTCTTCACATTTTTTCCGCTAAATTGTTTTTTATCAATATACATAATAGCGCGGACTGGGTTAGTATCTTGACGTCAGACCATTTGAATGTAGTATTGTCAGCTGCCACCTGTCCTTTAATTTTAGCCCACACAAGTACTATGGTGTTAAAATGAGAATTGTACAGCGGAAGTCTCGAGCACCTTTGGCCATGCTCTTCTATTAACTTGTCAATTTGATATTTCTTGCTTTTCTGGCGTCTATTTTACAAGGGACAACATTTCTAGCTTAAAATACGTTTCTGGAAATGGTATATTTTCCCTTCGGAGCCATATCTTTATTGCTTCCTTTGTGCTTGATGGGCAACAACATTGTGATATGATGCATTGATTTATTTGGTTGTTTCGGGATTTGAGATTTAAATATTGAGCACAACCCACTACTGGCAACGCTGGTCGTATTCTGGTATGAACCTAAGGCCTATCCACGTCAATGTGGAAGCACTAGACTCGAGTTTCGCTCTCGTTTGAGCTCGTCAGTAGTGCATATCCTTGACCGGACCCGGAAACAAACCCCGGATCACTGGCGTGTGAAGCGGGTGTGTAATATGATGCATTGTCCATAATTAGACAAGACAGTATATCTGGGGATGGAAGCACTGTATTCTCGAGCCAATCTCAAATTCATTACCATTCGTCATATTATGATAATCCCTATTGTCAGTGTGCTTTGATACGAACACGAGTTCAGCATTCTGTAGTAAGCCATTATGCGTACTACCAGCATGGGCTATGACCAAATGCTGTCCTTTACTACTGGGTAGATATCGCTTTATCTTTCCATCCACTGATTGCCATTCCTTTTCATTTGTGTGGTGCGCATTGATCCAGGTTTCATTCCAATACTCTATGCCATAATATTCTTTTCCTTATTTCACGTAGGTATTTGCTTCTCATGGCTCTCAAATGTGATTATTCGCAAATGATATTTCTACCTCACATGTACTTTCTAAACGTGAAGCCTAATGTGCTTATAGTTTCCACAAAGTTTTCTGGAATTGCTCTATGTCATTGTTCTTTCTCAACCAAACCCACAATGTTCTCACAATCACCGTTTCTTTGGTATCCAGCATTTTTTTAAATATTAGCTCGCCTAATGACATCCTCGTCAAAGCTGTATACCTACCGCTTGCTTATTGCTTGGTGGTTTCATTTCATATTCTTGTACTCATTGACGAAATGACCGTTTACTCAAACACAGTGCATGCACTGTTCTTTTCACGGGATTTGAAACTATGAAACAATTTCTTGCGATCAGCTTCTTGATAAAAATATGTGTACAACTTCATAGCGATGCTTTGAATTGTACTTAATTTCGCATTAAATCCCATTCAACAATGCTCACACATTCAGATATTAGCGATAAATGGTAAGATTTATAAAATAATCCCGTTTCATGAAAGCACACACTATCGGTAGAAATATTGGCGACACATCTGAACACTCCCGTTTCACTACGCGACGTTCATGTCATAAGGTCATTCTCGTGCTGCACGAGATATTCCACTATTGAACGCTGATGTTTTCATGTGAAGTGGTAATACATTTTATAATACGCACTTCATCTGTGAACCATAAATTATATACCGCATATAAACAAACACTGAAATATGCTGTACAATCTCCAGAACATAAATTTTGTTTGTTGGGTAGACATAATTATAAGGTTATATGCTAAATCTCATCCTTTTCCTTCAGTTGGTTACTGATATATGGATATTTATATATGGGTAAATAAATGCGAATGGACTATAGTGGTGAGATAGCGTATCATTATCACCATCAAGTGTCTTGCTGAATGGTGTGGACGAAAGTGCATAAATAATTAGATAGTTAGTATATAATTGCCGGTCTGTCTGGCCGAGGGGTTACAACACTTTCTCCGTAATCCCGTTTATCATGCAGAGTCTCGTAGCGGGCGAGAGCTGGAGGCGGTTCGACCCCCTCTGGTGACTTGCGGGATAACTGAGCCGGCCGCTCAGAAAGCAATGGCAAACTACTGAGCGTAATCTTGCCAAGAAATCAACAGACAGCTGAAAGATGCTGCTGTTGACAGCGATTTCCTGTAAAGGATATGCGAATAAAAAAAAAAAAGTATATAATTACGAGGGCGTGTCAATAAGTAAGCCACACAATTCTGTAGAATGACAGGTAAATGTCGTTGGTATTTTCTACATGTGTCATTAGGTGACAGAAACATCTGTCATTTAACTGTCAACTGTCATTTACTGCCAGTATAGTACCTTGCGGTATATTGCAGGGGGAGTGGGGTTGAGGGTCTTTCAGCCTGAGGAATTAAGGCCACCTGGCTAGTGCAGTCGCCGCGAACTGTGCGGGTTAGGATTTTCTTTTTGCCCTGGACAGAAAAAAATCCCTCACCTTACCGAAGATTCGAGCCCGGGTTTCCCGAAGAAGAATCTGGCGTTCTAGCCATCGGCAAGCCGCTCCTCACTCGGCCAGCCGCTCCTCGACATCAACATCGAACTTTATATTCTCGTTCGTCAGGTGGCGCTAGGTGTCTCATGCGCATGCACAGCGCATAAACAAAATGGCGACTGTACTTACGGAGTGTACAACCAAAGAGCAATGTACTGTTGCGCGTGTTTTGTGGGCAAAAGGACATCCATAAGGAAATGATTCATGTTTATGCCGACCACCAGCCAGAATCATAGGGTGCTTCAATGCAATGGAAACATCCTTCTTTGCATTGTGTCCAAAATTCAAGGTTACGCCATCAGCAGGGTAGGTTATGCTGACAGTGTTCTGGGATTGTCAAGGACTGCTTTTATGCAATTTCAAGAAGAAAGGTGACAATGTGAATTCTGAATCGAACTGTGAAGTTCTGTCAATGCTTCATGATGCAATTCGAAGAAAACGTCCAGGACTGCTGACTAGAGGAGTGTTGCTTCTTCATGACAATGCCAGACCACATTTGGTTCGATTAACTCAGTTAACCAAATAAGATAGGAAGTTCTGGAACATCAACCTTACAGCCCCAACTTAGCCCCTAGCGATTTCCACCTTTTTGGTCCACTAAAAACCCACCTTAGCGGGAAACATTTCGCGAATGACGCCGAAGTTGAATGTGAAGTGAAAAGGTGGTTTCGAAAACAGAGTTCTATGCAACAGGCTTGGGGGGACTGATAAAACGATGGGATATATGCATCAATGTTGCTGGAAATTATGTTGAGAAATAAAGGGACAATGTATGTATACATATAAACTGGTTTCAAGTTGTTATCGTATTTAGTTATTTTTCTACATACATTTGTAACTTCGTACAAAGGACATCACTATAGCGATAAATGAAGTTGTTTGTCGTATTCTCGAGGCAATTAAAATGAATGTTGTCTTCTTTTTCCTTAGCTCTCTTTTAAATTTCCCGCATTGTCCACACACGTGCTACTACTGTAAAGTGCACTGCACTAATTTTTGCCCGTGGGTTAGAGTTCCCATTACCAGGTACCCCGCCATCGGCGAACACACTCTGGGACAAAAAGTCAACGTTTAACATCAACTGACTGGCCCAAGGAACGAACTCCCTTACGCGGTCACCAGAGACAGTTTTAGCGTGAGTACTTCAAACTATTTGGCCACTTCGACTTTGGTATCCAGTGAAGTTGGTTTAAATATTTGACCGTGATAATAGACACCTGTTGTAGCTCTGGGACGATCAATGCACGTCATATTGCAGCTTGTACATTACATATATAACCGTTTAAAAAATAAGTTTGTCATTGCTTTCCTTCCCAGCATTGACCATACTGGTCGATGACTGTAGCCATTGTCTCCAAAAGAGATTCTCTGCTTACCGTCATGAAATTGGGGACCATAATATACTTTGACCTTAAAATGAATAGAGAAATTAGGCACAGACAATCAAAATAATTTTGGAGACTAAATAAAAAGAAATATATTAGAGAACTTGACAATTGGCAAGATTGGAGAAAAAAGAACAAGGGGGAGGCAGAGAAATATATATATGGATGACTTGGCAATGTGGCATGGTTGAGACAAGAACACTGAGCTACTCCACGGCTCTGGTGATTGTGCGAGATTGGGCTGTCCACGCTTATCGGCATGGCACATGATGATGACCTGCATGTATAGTTGCATGAAATAACACACACTATTTTGGTAATAATAATAATAATAATAATAATAATAATAATAATAATAATAATGTTGAGTTGAATTGAACTAAGAACCGACAACACTGCAATCAGGACATTTCCATACGCTCTCCTTCCACTCGTTCAACAGCTAGAGAAGAGTCACACTACTAATCGTTCCCACCGCTATCTGATTGAAAGTTCTCCTGGCCTTCCCTTTCAGTTTTGAGATTCTTTCAGAACCCCTACCGATCCCCAGAATCTCATTCCTTCCACATAGGGGTTCTCAATATGTTCTTCCGCCTTCTCCACCTGGTCCGAAAGGCGTACGACCACCTCTCCCTTGTCCATATATAAACATACGACAAGTTACCCACATGGGCCAAACGTGGCGATATCAGTATTACTTGCACGTTTACATTGTCTCCAAAACTGGCGCCGTAACTTAAGGGATACAGAGACGCGCAGTTGTATAATTAGCTATATACAAATTCGAGGTTTAGAAATCAGAGCGGACGATCTGGAAGCAGACTTCTCTGTGTTGATTTCTATGGTGTGAGGCGTTGGCTGTTCAGAAAGCATGATCAATCTACAGTAGTGTAGATTGCATTATTTGGCCAAGTATATAAATAACAGTCAATACATGCTAGAGTTGCAATGGTCTGCAAAGGACATGCAACTAAAGTTTAAAATATAATATACCCATGATTAATGGAAACATTTCTTTAACAACCAAAATGAATAATCTACACGTTTTGAAAGAGGCATAGACACAATTTCATCTAATCACAAACACAAAAAAAATGCAATTATAATTGTTAGCCACATTATGAGAAGACAAAACTAGGAACATATTGCGACAACTCTAAAGAATAGTGGAAAGAGAAATAGAAGAGGGTAACAAGATACAATTCTTGATTGTCGTGTGTCATTGCACAGAAGTGTGACAGCACAAAGCCGTGGGGAAGCATGATCGCCCTCGCCAGTCGGCATGGCACTTGATAGTGATAATGATAATGATGACGATGATGATGATGATGATGATGATGATGATGATGGCATACGTCCTACGGTTCTTTAAACAGCTCTCCTTATACAGAGTGTCTTGAGGTGATCCTTAATTATTGATGCAAGATATTCACGACATGAGCGCATTACTTATGAGCATAGAATTAGGTTGTGATCATCTCGTTGTTTTGGTAATATTAGTTGAATAATTTGAGCAAGCAATTATGTGATCGTGTGAGATGAATAGATGAAGTACAGAACATAATTAAAGATGAGCACATTTTTCTTTTAAAATCAATTTATGCCACACAAAAACAATGCACACAACACAAATATACACCCGCACTCAACACACACATGCACACACACACACACACACGTATATATATATATATATATATATATATATATATATATATATATATATATATATATATATATACCGGCTCCGTGGCCGAGGGGTTAGCAGCTTTCTCCGCTAACCCCGAATACTCTCGTCACGTGACGCGACGAGAATTAGCAGTGGTTCGAATCGCAAAAGTGACTTATGAGAGTATGGAGCCGGTCGCTCAGAAAGTCGTGGCGTGCTGATGAGCGTAATCTAGCCTAGGAATCAACATACAGCTGAAAGATGCTGGTGTTGACCGCAATATCCTGAAACAGGATGGAAACGCGGGAAAAAAAAAAAAAAAAAAAAAAAAATATATATATATATATATATATATATATATATATATATATATATATATATATATATATATATATATATATATATAAGCATGAACATGAGCATATTTAAGTGTGGTATAAATGAGCTTGCATCTGACAAGGCTCCATGTAAGGATGGGATTCCAGCAGAGGTAATCAGGAACACACTCACTCTACAGATCTACCAGCTAATAGAGCTATGCTGACGAGAAGGACAAGTCCCACAGGATTTCAAAGATTCAAACATCATAACGCTGTACAAGAACAAGGGCGATCGAAGCGACTGTAACAACTATAGGGGTATTTCACTTATGTGTACTGTTGGTAAAGTATTTGCCAGAATTGTTATGCGCAGACTTCAAGTCCTATGAGATCAAGTCTACGCCGAATCACAGTGCGGCTTCCGATAGAACAGGTCTACTGAGTGAGTGGCACCTTGAAGTCTTGACTCACCAAAGTATGTGAGTTAGAATGAGGCCAATATTCCATCACAATGCCTGGGCAGAGCTTCAGAGAAACATGTGGCGCCCAAACGACAGGTCCCCTCTCTCGGCCTAGTCTTGTGTATTCCAGAGGAATGGGTACCAATACGTCTGGCACAAGGTAGGCTGCATACGCTGGCGGCTCATCATCAAACCTCCGAGGCCTCGCCACCACGAGCAGGTGGCGAGTGATGGCCAGACCCTGGAACCCAAGGGACCCGGCTTAGAGGCATTCAGCCAAGTCCCACAGGTGAGGGCCTCGTACGCGGACCATAAGGACGCGTACATCTGTCAATCACAAGTGTCCGGACCTGTGTAAAGCGTGCAGTATCGTCAGACTCCCCGCCTGACTTTAGCGGATCCCGCAACCAGCGGGAATAGGATCGCCGGAGATACCGCAGGAGATATTGCTCATCTATTGCGAGCAAATCTCCCATCCTTCCACCGGACTGAATAAGTAAAGAAACGATTAAAAGTAGTGGTATTTCAATTTTCTACTATTGATATGATATTCTGATTGCGACAAGTGGAGATGAGTTGAGTTGAGTTGAGTTAAGAACCGACATCACTGCATTCAGGACATTCCCATACGTGTTCCATCCCCTCGTTCAACAGCCAACGAAGAGTCACATTAGTAATCGTTCCCACCACTATCTGATTAAAAGTTCTCCTGGTCTTCCCTCTCACTTTTGAGATTCTTCCAGAACCCCTACCGATCCCCCGCAATCTCTTTCTTTCCACATACGGGTTCCCAATCTGTTCCTCCGCCTTCTCCACCTGGTCCCACAAGCGCACGACCACCTCCCCCTTGTCCATAGGCAATCTGCCACCAAGATGTGCATTCCCTGCTAGCCTATCAGCCTGTTCATTCTCCAGCACACCCGCATGAACAGGGCAAAATATCCATACAATTCTCACAATCTGTGACCTCTGAAGCGACGCTAGCCATTCCACACCAAACATTCCTTTCTCCACCTTACTAAGCATACTCTTTGAATCCATAATGAATACAACGTGGTTGCAGTAGTCTTCTCTAGCCAACGGAATGCCGCTGTTACTCCCTCCACCTCCATTCTCATACTGGAGGTCATAGTCTCATATGCCAGACTCTACTTTTTCAGGAGTCGTCCATTAGCCTTTGCAATAAAACCCCAACCACTACGTTTGTTTCTCACCACTGACCCATCGGTGTAGATGACTATGTCACCTTGATGTGTGTTACTCTGTATCAGGTGTCGCACTTCAATCTCAGTGCGGGCCTCTGTCCATTCTCTGCATTCACGACCCAGTCTTTCTTTATCCTTCGAATTTCATATTTAGCTTTATTTCTTAGTCTCCGGTAGCTGACTAAGTCTTTATTTTTATGTGCTGCATCTCGGTCTCTCATGATTTCAAGAACTTCACTAGTGACCCATGGGGATTTCTGTTAATTCTTGACACCAACTTCTTTGACTGGTGCGTGTTTATTAAACGCACCGTAGACTGTCTTTGTCCAGAAAGCTAATGCATCGTCCGAATCAGAAAGTTGGTAAACGTGATCAAGCGCTGCATTTTTTAAGTCTTGTAAAATAACTCTTGTTTGAACGCTTTAAAATTTCTAATTTTCATGCTTACATGTTTATTTTTAGGAGCTTTGAGCCCAATTTTTGACCACGTGTAGCATACAGGGTAATAGTCACTAACTGTGCTAACAGGAACAGAACATTCAATAATATTATCTGGACAAGTAACATATATATGATCAATTATAGTTGCGGATGTGTCTGTAACACTCGTGGAGCGGTATATTAGTTGCTTTAAATTGTAAGATAGAATGATATCGTCCCAGGTCTGGCTGGATTTACTAATGTCTATGTTGAAGTTACCAAGTATAATAATTTCTCTACCTGCTGTAAACACTGTATCCATCATTGTAGTGAAGCCGTCATACCAGCTGTACCCGGCACAAGGATTCCTATATAGGTGTCCAATGAGAAAAGGTTGCTGGCTGACTGGCTTCACCTCTAACCACGCTCTACGGTCTCGAGATCACTTCTGCGGGAACAGTTGAGGGAATTGGAAATGTATAAAGAAATACCTGTCTATAATTTTTTATTTGAATCAGAGGGAGAGCGCGCGGGGGGGGGGGGGGGGGGAAGGGGGGGGGGGAGAGAGAGAGAGAGAGAGAGAAAGAAATGGTCAAATATTCATGCCATCTTTGTATGCTAGAGACTCTTTAGACGACATGAGGAAGTTAGGTTTATGATGCTATACTCATAATTTTAGATCCGTCGGTACTCGATAGGCATGTGGTCGATATCGTGTAGGTCTCAGTCACTTCTCAATTAATTTCCTGATGCCTATGTCTAGCTCGGTCAGCCAGGGAATTGGAGTCATTACAACCAAAATCCGGCAGATATATATAGATAGTATGTGCTCATATTTGCTAGATCAAAGGACAAAAAACCTGTCATGTTTTCAGTATCGCGGAAATGGGATGGCGTTTAGGGGTTTTCCTAATAACAAAAATAAATAAGGATAGTCCTTTACTCCATTTGACTACCCTTGGGCAAAATTAACTCCAACCACACTGGGAACGTCGCATTTGGCGGACTGAGCTTGGAAGCAGCCAACAGCTAGTTGTTGGTCATGACCTCATATTCTTGACGTTAGGCAAATGATCCTTTGTAGAGACTATCTTCACCGAGAATGGTCACTGCCAGGTAAGAAAACAAAAGCAGATTGTCTTCTCTACAGCTGCCTAGAACAATAAAACAGTCAAATAAATCACATAGAAAGACGGTTATCTAGGCAAAGTTTCATACAAGACAAACCGCAATATGGAAGGATCACACCGCAAGCCCATCATCAAATAAATTATTCAACTACCTATTGCATGAGCTTGAATCGACCCAGGACCTTGTAGCCATCTATCCGACACGTTTCTGGTTGGTCTTCAATACAAGAGGAAATACTTGTAGCTCAATTCACTAGAAGTTAGCTACATAAATGCATAGGTTAAGTTGGATGAAGAATAACTTGCGCAATGAATAGGATTAAAGTAAGGAAGAGTTGCGCAATTCATTGACCACACTCTCTCGCCTGATTCCATCTGAATCCAGCGGGAAGACATGTCAAGACACCTGGGAATACAGGTGCAGGGGATGACTAGGGTGCTCTACGTGCCTTGCCGTACTCATTGCTTTCCACAACTCTTTGCAGGTAAACTCCGTCTTGCCCGTTGAATCATCAATGATTTCTTGCATAGGTCAAACATTATTGAGAACACATCACACAACAATAACAAACAAAAGAAAGAAAAAACAACAATATGAGACCATGAATATTTCCTGTGGCAATGCGTGAGCCATGGATCATATCGCAATCACTAAAGATGAAAATAAATGTTACAGAAAAGTTCTTGGTAGATCGAGGTCCAAGAAGAAATAATATAATGACATTCAACAAGATCTGAACATCGAAGAAAACTGGTTACAACATAGCTCCATGTCTCAGAAACAGAAATACGTTGTCCAAATTAAACACCAATGATTTGGAGAGAACAATGATGAGAAGCATAGTTCCCGAGAGATGAGGCAGACTTCAACTAGCATGAAGACGGGCAATGGACATGGCATATACCTTGACATAACAAAACATCGAGTTAAAGAATGAGGAAGCAATGAAGATGTCTTTTCTGTGACGAATATTGCGAAAACCTTGAACGACAAGAGTAGCCAGCAATGAGTGACTCGAGGAGGCTAAAGAAAGTAGAACAATATATACAACCATAAGAAAGAGGCATATATTATTATGTGATCATGTAATGAGAGAAAGACATTAGATAAAATCGTGACGGCTGGTTTTAAAAAAAAGTGCGAGAAGCAGTAGACCGAGGCATTGACACTGGATCCACTGAGATTGTGTGGTATTGTGGTATATGATCAGAGTTGATCCAGAACACCAAAGACCTAAATCTGTGGACATACATGAACGCATATGCCAGATGGCAAGTAACATGATTACGTCTTGGCAGGATGCTCATACAGTCCATCTCTTCTAGTTGACTGCGTCTTGACGGAGTACTCATACAGGTTTCACACAGTCCATCTCTTCGTTGACTATGACTTAATGGAACCTATAAACAGGAATCCAACCGTCTGGCTGTTATCTTCTGCATGTTGAAGTAGTTCCCTTTCGCCGAATTCAGATGCATTAATTACAGTGCAGTTTTACATGCTATGGCATAGCCGACGTTGTTAAGAAGGGATTACAAACACGATTCACATTCTCGCAAACCCCTGTCGAAACATAGTTTCGTGCGATTCGGAAGCAGACCTTATTGCGTTGGTTTTCATAGAATAGTATGAGCGTCGGCCTTTCAGAAAGCAATGGCAAACTTCTGAATTTTAACTTGCCTAGTAGATCACAAACAGCCAAAAATTGTGAGGTTGACTGCGACGTCCTTTAATAGAAACTTGTTTCCTTCCAAGTTCTGACTGGTATCTCCAAATTTCAAACCTCGCTTGATTTCTTTTCCAGTCAAAGAAGTTCGAAAAAGTCGGATGTTTTGGAATAGGCACAACACAATTTCGCCCAAAGCATACGATACCAAACGATCGAAGGAGAAGATTAATGGCAGTCTACATTTGCATCTACATATATTATGTTGAAACACAGAAGCAAAGGTATTCAAAAAATGAATAAGAAGACGTTGTCATCATCATCAAGTGTCTTGCCAGATGGCGTAGGCGCTAATGTCTCTCCACAGTTCTCGGTGTTTCGTGTTCTGGATCAATTCTGTTGATGCTATTCCTCCATGTCTCCGTCTCATTCCACCCAGCATCATTTCCTTCCCTCTGCCCCTGCTTCTCTTTCACTTGATCGACCCAGTCAGCACGATATTCTCCAATGCCTCTCTTCTCATCACATGACCAAAGAAAGAAGATGTATCACGTACTAAAACAGAAATAAAAACACAATTACAAATGTTCACACAAGAAGCCGCGCATTTAATTGCAATCAATTTTGCTAAATATAAAACTGTAAAAGTTAATATAATAGTAGCAAATAGCCACAACAAAGAACACATCTGGTTGTTTCTCGTGACGAGTATGGTAAATAATATGTGGTTAAAATAAGATGACTGAACTTTAGCTAGATTTTACAAGTAACACGAAATGCATACTCAGCTTTCATAATACCTTGTTGCTATTTGAAACAGAAATGCACACGATACAACAGAAAACACACCATTTTAGTTCTATAAGCTTATGAAGTGAACGAAAGAACGAACTTTATTTTCAAATAGTTAAAAATTGGGTACGCAGGCCGTTCTGACATTCTGTCCTTCTTATGCCTCTGCCCTCATGCATTATTTCATTCATATATCACGTATGAAACTAATGTAAGACAATCAACGACAACAATAAAAAAAAATGCACTATAAACACATATACAGTAACGCATGTTCAGTAATCAATAAGATATGACTCAGTGAGACTAATTGTTGACATGCCAGTTATAAATATCAAAGATAAATGTATCGTATCACAGGTAGGAGACTGTTTATTCTACAACTTGTCCTTTGAAATTACTTTTTTTTTAATCGAGGGAATATTAGAGGGAACGTATTCAGATATTGTTCAAATAGGATGTGATTGTATGTATAGTTATTAACGATATTCATTAGTCGTGAAAGACGTCTAGGTGATAAACACGCCTATGGACAAGGGAAGGGGGTTTCGTGCGCTTGTGGGACCAGGTGGAGAAGGCGGAAGAACCCATATGTGGAAAGAATGAGATTGCGGGGGATCAGCAGGGGTTCTGGAAGAAACTCAAAACTGAGAGGGAAGACCAGGAGAACTTTTAATCAGGTAGCGGTGGGAACGATTAGTAGTATGAATCTTCGTTGGCCGCTGAACAAGGGGATGGAGCAAGTATGGGGATGTCCTGAGTGCAGTAATGTCGGTTCTTAACTCAACTCAACTCAACTCAACACCGGTATTACCTCTCACTGAGGCGAACTTTAAAATTACCTGGATTTCCAGGTGGGGCCAGCCTAGACGGGTACCAGGCAGAGTTCTGGGAAGTAGCTGTGACCGGCTGGTTATAGACCGCATGCCCCATCGAGTGCCGATTGGTCTGACCAAATATGGCGCTAGCACCATATAACCTATAAGCTCCAAGACGTGGCAAGCGTTCTGTAGTTTATAATCTCTTATTATTGGATCTGTCTTAATTGTTGCCCGCTCCGAGGCAAAGGAATTTCGGAAGCAGTTCGTAATCTCACATAACGCGTTCCAAACGCAGCTGTTGGTAATTTAGCAGCAGAGCGCCTTACGTTGGTTTCTTATGAAATTGTATGAGTGCCCGTCTTTTCCGAAAGCAGTGGCAAACTACTGATCGTAAACTTGCCAAGAGATGACAAACAACAATAAAATTCTGGAGTTGATTGCGACGGCCTGTAAAGGATATGCAACTAACATTTTAACTCAATTGCTACATGCAAGATAACATCTAAAATAATAAAGGCTTTAATATATTTATAAAATAAAGGTGCAGTTGGCATGCAATAAATGCAAGCGATGAAGATGACAGTTGAGTTAATCATGTGCAAAAATAAATCTGAGTGATGATGACAAGTAAAATAATCATAATACAAATGACGACTATGATGATAACCAGGGCTATGATGATGATGATGATGTTTCCTGATATTGTTCTCCCTCCAGCCAATGATTGGTTCTCCGTAAACGGAATCCTCGCACCACCTCGCGCTGGAATAACCATTCTCAGTGATTATGTCATGGATTCCGTTATTATTCTGGTGCGCATAGTGAAATATTGTATTCAGCTGATAAATCTGTAATGGTTATTATTTAGACGAAACACATATTAGAGGAATACCAAAATATACACTTTCTAAACAATTCTTCGTCCTGTAATAATTTAAGTTTTTGTTCAGTCATTATTATCTCCACCATATTGCCACATCTAAAGCTAACATGTGAAATAGAATGGCAGGGAAGTGGCAGAACATTTAATTAAATTATCATAAACTTATAGTGTCCCTACTCTCAACCAGGAGGTCGGCGTATCTGCGAGGTTTAGCGCGCTTAAACTCTGTCTTCTGACGGCGTTGTAGTGAGTTCGTTACAGACGCCGGTCAGCTGGAATTAGATGGTGAACTATGCTTCAGAAATCATTGGCGAGCTACTGAACTTAAAATTAGATCGTGTGAATACTGGTGATTGTAGCGTCCGGCAACAGACGTGGTGTTAGTTAAAATTGACCGTGCATCAGTCAACCACACGATTATTTGTTCCTGTTTTGTTTTGTTAGATCACACCGAAGAACGCTGGCAACATATATATTGTGTACAAACTATACAAATGGGAGTATATCATGACACATATTGTCACCTGTATGAGTTTGATCATGTGGAAAGTATTCTTTTGAAAGTAGTATTTGGTTTTTGTGTTGTCATTAGTTCTCTCCCTTGAGTAGTAGCAATAAAACATTTTTTCCCTCTGAAAACGTTAAATCACATTATCAGCACACCCAGGGGACGAGTTAGTGTGGCTAGGACGTTACGTTGACATTGGCATGATAGGGATCGGACGAGGTTCCGTGCCTGCACCCGAATCCGAATCCACGGAGATAGACTTTCTTATTCAGTGTGACAGGAAGCGTAGAAGAGTGAGAATTGCTATGAGATACTTGTGTTAACACAAGGTACTCCCTCAGAAAACTAGTATGTAGTCTTGCAGGCCTGATACACACAGGAAATCAGACTCGAAAAACATCCTCCGTAGACGTACACAGTTAAATAAATCAAACTTGTTAAGAAAACCGCATGATGCCATGGGATTATAGGCTGTTCTGACACATCAGAGCTAAGATCTCATATAAGAGTTAAGTTGTGATATTAAGCGTTAAGTTGTGATATAAGCGTTAAGTTCTGACATAAGCGGTAAGTTTTGACATAAGCGGTAAATTCTGACATAAGCATTAAGTTCTGACATAAGCGCTAATTTCTAGAGATGACAATTTTTGTGAACATTGTATATAAATACGTATAGCACCCCGTGTATTATAGACCATCGTATCTCCAGGAGTCATGTAGTCAATATCATGCAGGCCGCCTTTGTTTCCTAAGACATGTCGAGTTACCCATTTTAGGTTGGTTCGACTTAGGGTTCCAGGTCAATCTGAAAATTCCACTTTGATGCAAATTCCAACCTGTAACCGCCAGATCGTCGGGCAAGCTTGCCAGCCACGACACCACAGCACCTTTCATTTCCGAAAAGGCCATATTAATATTAAACTCTGCAGAGTTTTGGAAACAACCCATTCTAATTGAAAATATTGTTTCATAGTCGCATTCTAAAATGAATCGGCATATATAATGCTTGTTATATAGAATCTGTTAACAGGTAATTACACACATTTTATACAAATTGATGTACAAGTTACAAAATTCACAACAACTTGTCGATAACATCACACAACACCATACAACAAACAGTATCATGTTGACACATTGCTTCAGAAATTAAACATAATTAAAGTTATAATTGAGTGTTGCAATGTCACATCGAAACCCGCCGTTGAATCGTATTCTTGCAGACATAGAAGACTGTTATTTAGGCGTTACGATCGATTTTAGTGAAACGAACTTGTTTTAGTCTTCGCACATTCAGCAACTGATGTTTATTTCGTCTACGGCTGTCTACTGTTAATTACACGTTATTGAAAACCACCGCACTTAACTGCAACGGCCCCAAATCACACACCTTGGGGCGTATCGGGTATATGGTTCTAGTCCCAAATTCTTCTAGACCAATCAAAACACGAGCTGTGATACATAATTAACAGCTATGCGAACAGTTGTTACTTAATAGCTAGTTTTCAGTTCCACTAACAAATCAATTCTTCTTTTAACCCAACTTTTTTTCTCTCACAATGGTACTTTTCAATGTTATAATTATTTTCTCACACGGCGTACAAGCAACCGAAGTAATGACCCACCATTTCAATGTAAACTATGTTTTTGAAATCGATATCCCCGATTCGTGCATGCATTATTTAAAATGCACTGCTTGATGTTTTATCTGAAGGGAGAAGGGCCTTTCCCAATCATTACCGCTCGGGTATTTCGAATTTACTTCAAAACTATATGTTTCCCAATGATTATTTTCTGAAATCTATATTTATGTTTATGAAGGATATTATGTACACGTAAAGTAAAGTACTTTTCCCCCACATCAGTAGGCGTATTCAGTATGTGGTTTACACAGTTAGTTGAATCCTTTATAGGACGCCAGAATTACCCCATGTTTTGGTTGTTTATGATTCTCTAAGTACTTCTACGTTGAGTAATTTGCCATTGCTTTCTGAACGACCGACACTCAAACAATTATTTAAAATCAACGCAAAACTGTCTGCTGAAAAAGCAGCCTGCTGTTGATTTCTAACCTGGTATAGGGGACTTAAACGGATTTCGCTACTCCTTAGCCAGATACTCTGAATATATGCTACTAGTCTTATATTATTTATAGACCAATGGGCGCTCGATGGATGATGTCTTCAATGTGGCGCCGGTACCTTTCAAAGATATTCCCGTTTGGAAGGGCAGGGGCGGCGCTTCATAGGATAGATCAGAATAGGTGAAGGAAAGGGGTTGGAGATTACAGTGAGTTGGTTGAGGGTGCCCCAAACAAGTATGGAAGGCAAAAGAAGAAGCCGAAGAAGTTTTCCATTTGTTTTTAAATTACTGTCGTCTCATAACATCGAAATAAACGCAAAGCGATCTTTATTGGGATACCCCCCCCCCCCCCCCGACTGTGTTCGAACCCCCGACTCTGTATGTCGTGGGATTATAAAACGGTTTCACTTACCCCTAAGTCACAGACGCAGACTTTAAGATTTTAACCTAATTAAGTGCCATGGGATGATTTATTGTGTTAAGCGACTTCCAATATCTGTCATGGGCTTATATATAGCTGAAATGTTGTCATTGTATTATAATACAACATGTCCGTTACCATATTAAAAACGTTTAAGTAATAACTGTGACACACCCTTACTTGCCATTTCCCGTCATTGATTCTTGTGTAGTCCAGCAGTACTTGTTGTTTGGTACAGCATCTGTTAAGTAATACAGGTAGCAGAAATGTAGTCTTGTACCTACACTGGTGATTACTATTTTAACCACTGACTTTTCTAACAAGAATACAATATGTGTGATATTCGTGAAGCTTTTGATACACGCTCATATAAACAGTAGGAGGTGTGTCAATAATTTATCACACGGCTATTGTTAACTTATGTTTCTTCTTTCTGAAAAGACATAATCTATACCTTTGAAAGTATGTCTTTGACATTAGCGGACTGAATTTTGTACAATACGAAATACAGGATGCGCGATTACGTTAAATAGAGCCTGTAAACATGTTATTCATACTTTGCGATCAATTGTGAGTCTTACAGTACGATTCTGAGTATGAATATGAATTTTAAAAGTTCAGAATCAACATCAGTGCATTCGGGTCTTTTCTACACGAGTTCGGTCCCCGTCCTCAGTAGCCACAGAAGAATTTCCCTGATCGTGGTACCAGTGACAGTCTGAGTTAACTTCAATCTGTGTTTTCCCATCGTGGTCCAGACCCTCTGACAACTCTACACTGAAAACACGATTGCAATGGTGGTGATAATCCACCTGCTAGATGACATTATGGTTATTAACCACTCATCTTCGGAGCCACCTTCAGAGGAAGACAAGGTTTATCATGCTTCCATTAGCGACGAAGCGAGTCTAATCTTCCAGTGGATTAACCACGCTGTGGTCTGCCAGATCATCGATGTGTTTGGCGTTGTGTTCAACATCATCAACATCGTCTGCTTCGTCAAGCAAGGCTTTAATGACCCGGTCAATGTCAGCCTTCTAGGTAAAGGTTTGAGCTCACTTGTTAAAGTAAAAATTAGGTGATTCTTGTACATGTCTTTACACACACGGGTACACAGGGATAACCCCATAAATGTAAAGACCAATCGGTACTCGATGGTAAAAATGTTAGTTGAATATCCTTTACAGGACATCACAGTTAACCCCATTATTGTTTGACTGTTCGTCATTTCTTGACAAGTTTACATTCAGTAGTTTGCCATTGCTTTTTGAACACAGGAACTCATACCTTTGTATGGGAAACCAACTCAAGGCTGTCTGCTTCCAAATTGCCCACAGCTGTATATTGAACGCGGTGTGCGGGATTAGGTGGTGCATTCGTAACGCCTAATCCTTATCTTTCCTAATCATTGTCCTAGTTCTTGTCCTAGTCCCTGTCATAGTTCTTATCCTAGTCTTTGTACTAGTTCTTGTCCTAGTCCTTATCGTAGTGCTTGTCCTAGTCCTTGTCCCAGTCCTTGTCCTAGACCTTGTCCTAGTCCTTGTCTTGGTCATTGTAATAGTTCTTGTCCTAGTTCTTGTCTTAGTCCTGGCCTTAGTCATTGTAATAGTTTTTGTCCTAGTACTTGTACAAGGTTTTCTATTAGTCCTTGTCCTGGTCCTTATACTTGTCCTTGCCTTAGTCCTTGTCCTTGTCTTGTCCTTGTCCTACCCTTGTCCTAATCCTTTTTCTAGTCTTTGTCCTAGACTTGGCTGTATTCTAATGAGTCTTCCAGCAGATCTGAAGTTCCAGTAACGATCTCACTGATTTATGAGCTAAGAGACGGTACAGAAACCCCTGCAGCAGTCCTTGAAGATGGTACTTCTAAACGGCGTAGAGAAGGTAGGTGTCTCTACACTAAGCTGACATTGATAGATTCACACACTTTTCGGGGCTCAGACGACCAAACACACTGTACAGCACATAATGTATTCAGGAGATTTACCACCCAGCCACCAAGCCAACCAACCAACCAACCAACCATCCAACCAACCAACCAACCAACAAACTAAACAACCAACCAACAAACCAACAAACCAACCAACCAACTAGTGGGCGGTTTAGCGAAGTTGATCTACGAGGATACTGTCATAAGCATGGTCAGGTGAGTGTTCGATGTCTGGTCACGTCGCCTGCTAAATGAGGCAACGACTGGCCACCAATTCCTCCGTGCATTCAGACTTACAAAATGTGATAACCCTAACACATCATAGACACATACAGAATTAAAAACTAACTAAGGAACAAAATTGCATACAACCAGTTGCATTTAATACGCTATTGCCTATCAACCTCAAAGTCGTGCACAACCACGTTATTCACACATTTATTTTCAAATTATCCGCCATTTAGTGCCGTCACTGGAGCAAACATTCACTGAATTACCGCTACACCTCTGCCACTTGGCGCTGTGGAACGCACAGCGTGACTCATTGGCACTTCTTACCAAACTACGCATAATGTCCCAGACCGGAAGTGGAAATCTAGCCAGCCGTAGCAGGCCAACAAAAGTTGTGTGAGAATTGCTTGACCCGAAGAAAGATCTCTTGATATTGACCCATGCTGAAATAGAAGACGGACACCCATTATTCGATGAAAAATAGGAGGAGTAAAAGGAAGATTAGAAGAAGAAGAAGAAGAAGAAGAAGAAGAAGAAGAAGAAGAAGAAGAAGAAGAAGAAGAAGAAGAAGAAGAAGAAGAAGAAGAAGAAGAAGAAGAAGAAGCAGAAGAAGAAGAAGAAGAAGCAGAAGAAGAAGAAGAAGAAGAAGAAGAAGAAGAAGAAGAAGAAGAAGAAGAAGAAGAAGAAGAAGAAGAAGAAGAAGAAGAAGAAGAAGAAGAAGAAGCAGCAGCAGAAGAAGAAGAAGAAGAAGAAGAAGAAGAAGAAGAAGAAGAAGAAGAAGAAGAAGAAGAAGAAGAAGAAGAAGAAGAAGAAGAAGAAGAAGAAGAAGAAGAAGAGCAACAACAACAAAAACAACAACAGCAACAACAACAACAAACACAACAACAAGGAGAAGAGTGGAAAGAGAATACTAATGAGGAGAACGAAGAAGAGAATAAAAGAGTGTTTGGTAACGAATAGCCTGCATATGTACATTTAACTATATGTTGATTTAACTTCCATATTCTCAAAATTATACAATCATGTAATCAAAATACCAATATACTTTTATATATTCAAAGAATAATTGCGTGTCTGTATGCTGTCGTTTTGTTTATTGAAAGGTTTAGCTATTTCTGACCTCGGCTGCCTGGTGACACTCATATGGCTGAACCTGGCCTTCACCCCCGTGTTCCAGCATGCGGATCTGCCCTTTGACGCTATAGAAGTGAATCATCTGACAGCCGGCTGGCCTCATGTCGTGTTTAGCAGGGTCACTAGCTGGATTACAGCCTTAATCACGCTTGAGAGATGCCTATGTATAACCGTACCACTAAAGGTATATGTACTTGTGTCTGTATATGGCTGTACAGTTAAAGGGTGTTTTTGTTTGCGATTTAGGACCCATGGACGGACATTCAAGCGAAAGAGAGGTCCTTCAAGAAAAACTAAAACCAATAAATAGATAATTGAAATTTTACATACAGTCAAGTTTTTTTTTCTCTTGGAAAAAAGGAAAAGGGGGAAGGGAGGGTGTAGATGCCATAAGGAGTAATAAACTTCAAAACTTAGTGAAAACTGGCAAGGATGTTGATAAAAGAACTAGAATACGACAATTTAAATGCCTTAAGGCTTATCAAATGATTATCTAGATAAGAACGTACAAATGATCATAGACTTTGGTGATCATGTAAGATGGCGAACCATACTCATCCACGCCAATCGACACGGCACATGATGATTGTGAATATATAACCTACTGTGTCATTAAAGGCAATGATTGTCCGTTAAAATTTAACTGACTTTGACATGACAAACTGACAGACGTTCAGCAGTACATCAAATCTCTGTTATGTTCCAACGTGTATCGTTGCCCACTTCCTGTATGGCGCTCTTAAACTTATCTCTTCACTGGTCGATTGCCTGTCGGACCGTGGGTTCGAATCCACAATGAGGCTTTTCTGTAAGAGTGATATGGGCTTCCAGATCGACCCAACATATCATTGGTGCCATTATACATCTTAGGAAATAAAGGCGGCAGACGCGATTTTGGCCCCATCAATCACTGAGTGTCAATTTGCCTATAAAAATATGGGTCTAACAAAAGCCCAATGCGCTTCAATGTATGTACACGTGCTCTTAACTATTTTACTTCTTTGTTTTCGTCAAATCATGAAATCAGTATTAACATCTAGAGAGATTAACAACGCAATAAATATGAGAATTGTCAAATGTTACGTTTATTCAACACTACTGTATAGCGTGGAAGTCTGGACATTGAACAACCAACTAGAAAGTCGAATACAGACCCTGGAGATGAGGATATACAGAATAATATGTCGTATTTCATGGACACAGAAACAATCAAATACGGAGATTCTAGAAAAAGTGGGAATGAAACTAGAGTTGGTGAAAGAAATAAGTGAAATATTTCGGCCACGTTAAAAAGAATAACGCTATTATATATAAGAGAGGAATGGTGTCTTTGGCGTCCTAAGTCTAGTACGGGAGACCAGCAGAAACCTGAATAAAACATAGAGGTGGCGAATGTTTCCTAAATCTATACAAGTGCAGCAAAGAAAACATAGACTGTGGCAGCTAGAAATACTCAAGTAACTTCAGAGCCAGCTAGAGGTCTTGTAAACTGCAACATAATTGCTGTTGACAGAAATGAGAAGTCAGTAGTCGCAATAGTCAGGAGTGTCGCGTGGTCCGCTACTGTTGAGAGAAGTCTCACAGGTACAGTAGAAGACAATGAGTCTAACCACTAGGAAAGACTCCCCACTGAAGAAATAGCCGACGAGTGGCTCGTGAAAACAAAGGGAGTATGACAAATTGTCCCAGAAAAAGAAGATTACTATTCTTACAGTGGCACAGGACTGCAGATAAAGTTGTACAGCTATACACACAAAGATGACAGCAAACTTAGTTAGCAACGACACGACGATCCTGTGGAAAAGAATTTATCCCCCAGACTTGACTTGAACTATGCAGCACAAAGAAGTCGATACAGATGAAAGATTCAACTTTCGTCCTACTCTCACACTTGTGTAATCTAATTAAATGTTGGATATGAGATAATAACTAAGAATTCTTATTTAGCAATAAGCGACAACAGCGCTTATCACGAGTTTATTAATGGAAAAATAGAAATAAGTTCCCACAAGGAACATACAAGGCAAATACTTGATGAGAAGTATTTAAGAAAATAAAACAATATATAAATCAAACAATGTTCTCGGAGAGGTATTAATCATAAAACGGTATGGTGGTATGTCAAGCAAAGTATGGCCGTGACTCCGGGACGGTGTTTAGGCACTCAGCTGCAAATGGTGTTTCCAACGGTGAAGATGGTAGTCTCTCCGTCGTTCCTCTTCGGGTCACAAACAATGTTCTCGGAGAGGTATTAATCATAAGACCATGGTGGTATGTCAAGCAAAGTATGGCCGTGACTCCGGGAAGGTGTTTAGGCACTCAGCTGCAAATGGTGTTTCCAACGGTGAAGATGGTAGTCTCTCCGTCGTTCCTCTTCGGGTCACAAACAATGTTCTCGGAGAGGTATTAATCATAAGACCATGGTGGTATGTCAAGCAAAGTATGGCCGTGACTCCAGGAAGGTGTTTAGGCACTCAGCTACAAATGCTGTTTCCAACGGTGAAGATGGTAGTCTCTCCGTCGTTCCTCTTCGGGTCACCCTATTCTACAGTGGTCCACAAATCCTTTCAGAGTTGCGGATGCGCAAACTGAATCTTATGTTACTGGTGAGTTATGCTAGTTGATGCTGCTGGTGAGTTGCTCTGGTAAACCACAACACTCTAGTTCCAGAATCAGATTCTCACTACGGATCGGGGCACTTGTTCAGTAAAAATTTTGTGAGGCTTATTACTTGTTTAAGTAATTTAATTGAACTATTACTTGTTTAAGTAATTTACTATTAAAAAGGTTGCTTTTCGAACACCACAATTGGCCCCGACCGTTGTCTGCGATGTCTAGCAGAAAAGTGAGACCGGATATGGAAAAAGTATCAGCAAGTGGCCGTTTCCGGGCCCCGTTGTCTGTTGGTTGTAGTTGGCCTGGATAAGTAAGCCAAACTAAATTACCCCATTACTATAAATACAAAGTAACCATAACCTGAGTGTAAACATATATTAAAGAATCTTTATAATATATTGAGAACTAAGCAAGATGAGAGGGTGCAGCCAGGCTTTCGCCACAAGGAGCAGAAACAGTGCAGAGCTAGCAGATCTAACAGCAGTACTCGGTGAACTAGATCAGAAACCCAGATACTCAGCATTTACATGTAGACGAACTGGCAAAGAAAGGCGGATGACTAGCTCAGCCTCATATATAGATACAATCTACAAAGTTAAAGTCAAAGGATTGATTTCATTACACCGATTTTCGTTTTAATACATCTAGCTCCATCTCTCTCCTTATACTGAGAAACAATTCGACTGTCGAGAGTATCACACAAAGCAAGAATTCCGTAGCTTAAATGATGACACCGTGGATTTTCCATGGAAAAACAAATTGCACTAGTGGTTAGAACAAGGAAGGTCGCAAATGAACATGAGACCGTCAGAGTGCTAGGCAGCGAGCTTAACCGTTTCAGAGATTCTCTGAGACATAACAGATGAAGTTTATAAGAACCACTTGCTGAACAATATGAGAATAAAAAGCACCCCCGCTACAGTAAAGATATTTATCATCAAATCTACCAAGTGAACAAATCGTCTGATTCCTTACAGGACATAACAGACTGTAACAGGATTTCTTCAGTAAACTAAATATATGAGATGAAGAATGTAACTGTGGAATTGGTAAAATTACTGCTGAACCGTTACTTCTAGGGAGGCCAGCATAAGCTGAAGAAGGGAATTTATTTTGACCTATAGCCGATCTCATCTCATCTCATCATGTTCCTCTTGTACTTTGCGGTGTCGAGGTGAAGTATAAACAGCGGGAGAGTGCTCGCTTATGGGCTTCATGTATCGATATTTCCATGGACTCTGTTATTCCCTACATCCATCGTTTACGTGGTCGGCCTCTTCCTCTGCTTCCCTCTGGTCTGTACATCCTTGTTTGTTGTGGTATACTGTTAGTTGGTAACCTACTGGCATGGGCAAACCATTTGACTTGCTGCCTTCTTATAAAATCGAGTGCAGCTATAACCCCCACTTTAGTCCTGATTTCTTCATTTCTGATGTTATCTCTTCTTGATACATTGAGTATTCTTCTCAGGAATCTCATTTCAGCTGTCATTTTTCTTGTCTCTTTTTCTGTCATTGTCCAGGTTTGGCATTGGTAACATATATAGTTGGTAGGAAGATTGTGTTGTAAAGTGCTTTCTTAGTAGTTATTGATATATGTTTGTTCTTTAGTATTGTGCCATTTGTCCAATGAGTTGGTTTGCCTTATTGCATCTATTTTCGATCTCGTCTTCTGATTTGCCATTTGATGATATTATACTTCCTAGGTACTTGAAGCTCTTTACTTGTTTCAAGGGATGTTCGTTTAGGTGAATTGTTGCTGTTTGTTCTTCTTTAGTTATAGTCATTACCTCTGTTTTGCTTGTGCTAATTTTCATGTTATGTTGCCTACACATTTCGTTTAGACTATTCATGTGGTCTTGCAATTCAGCCTCTGATTTTGCTATTAGTGCTTGGTCGTCCGCAAACAGGAGTTCTCTAATGGTTAGATTTGCAGATGGTTCTTCTTCTGTGTTCTCGTCATGCGGTGTTCTTGCGGTTTCTGTTTGGCTGGTTTCTTTACATATGTTGTCTATATATGTTATAAACAAGAGAGGGGACAGGACACAACCTTGTCGTACTACGGATCTTATGGTGAATGGTTCTGAGTGACCGCCAGTTGCTCTCATTATGCATTCACTGTTGTTTTATACGCTTCTACATAGGTTTGTTAGATGTGTACTCACTCCATATTGTTTAAGGATTTTCCTCAGCTTATTTCTATCTACTCTATCAAATGCCTTTTCTTGGTCGACAAAGTCTAAGTAGAGTGTTTCATTGAATTCGATTGTTTTTTTCTTTAAGTTGTATAAGAGCGAAAATGGCATCTGTGCATCCTTTGTTTTTCCCCCCTAAATCCAAGTTGTGTTTCGCTTAGCTGGGGTTCTATAATAGTCCGTAATCTTTTCTTAAGAATTTTGCAAAATATTTTCCCAGTATGACTCAACAGTGAAATGCCTCTGTATTGTGTGCAGTCTCTTTTGCTACTTTTGTTTTTCCAAATTGGGACAAATATGGCTTTTCCCCAGTCTCGTGGTGTCTGTTGTTCGACCCAAACATGGTTGAATAGTCTATGTAGTCATGATGTTCCTACTTCTCTTGCTGCTTTAATTAGTTCATTTGGTATTTCATCTTGTCCTGGTGATTTTTTCATTTGGGCTAATCTGATGGCTTCTATAATTTCTTCTGTCAGTATGTCTGGTTCTAGTTCTTCGGTGGCATCTGTGTTGGTTTCTTGAATTCCTGTTACATCTGATAGGATATTGTGAAGTTGTTCGTAGTACTGTTTCCATCTTATTAGGATTTGTTTTTGTTCATTTATTGGTTCTCCATTTTCACTGGTAATTATTTCAGTTGGATCAAAGGGTTCTCCTCTGGTTCTCATTGCACTTATATCTTTTATAGAAGTTTCTAGTTGCCTCCTTGTAGTTTTTATTTAGAGTTCCTCCATACTCCTCCCAGTGTTTTTGTTTTCTCTCTTTACTATTCTATTCGCATGTCTTCTCGCTATTCTATATTCTATGTAATCGCATTCCTGTTTGCTCTTCGACCACTTTTTATATTTTTCCTTTTAGCCGATCAATTGAAGAAAAAAATCTATGAAGCTTTCAACAGTCATATATTGAATTTTTTCATCTATATTCAGGTTGACACCTCAAAGTGACCAAAGGAGAATACGTGATGTAAATCCTTAAGTCGATTACAATTATAACTTTATCTTTGTGTCATCTCTTCTCTCCACAATGTCTTTTACGTCACAGATTTCTAATTAAACTAGATGTTGACTTACTACAACATCGATTCTTTTCTGTTTGAATATAGGTCAAGAACATTGTTACACCCAAGAGGGTACTGGTAATCATCAGCAGTGTCTTCGTCGTTCTCATCGGCAGTGAGACACCAATTTACTGTGTGTACGGACTGGCAAGCAAATTTTACCCAGACAAGAATAAAACGTTAGTAGGAATGGTGTCCACGAAAGATAGGGATATCGTAGAGAAGGTGTCTTTCCCCATTAACAACGTTTTCGTTCCTACATCTGCATTCGCAACCGTCTCTGTCAGTACGATCATATTGGTTTATGAACTCAGAAAAAAGGCAGCATGGCGGAAAACGGTTACAGCAGAAACTAGTTCTACCTCCTTGTCAAATCGCGATCAGAAGATAGCAAAGATGGTTGTTATGATATCTGTACTGTTTATCACCTGCTACCTCCCAAGTGTTATGAACTTTCTGGCCATGTTGTTGGAACCACAATTTGCGATAGACGGCAAGTTCAAAAGCATATTTCTAGTAATGTTTGGTTTTTGTTTTACTCTGGAGTCAACGAATTCCTCCATGAACATATTCATATACTACCGCATGAGCAGTAGGTACAAAGCTGTATTCCGACAACTCTTTCACCTCTCTGACGTCAGTGAGTGAGCAGCGGTCAGTGAGTGAGCAGCGGTCAGTGAGTGAGCAGCGGTCAGTGAGTGAGCAGCGGTCAGTGAGTGAGCAGCGGTCAGTGAGTGAGCAGCGGTCAGTGAGTGAGCAGCGGTCAGTGAGTGAGCAGCGGTCAGTGAGTGAGCAGCGGTCAGTGAGTGAGCAGCGGTCAGTGAGTGAGCAGCGGTCAGTGAGTGAGCAGCGGTCAGTGAGTGAGCAGCGGTCAGTGAGTGACCAGCGGTCAGTGAGTGAGAAGCGGTCAGTGAGTGAGCAGCGGTCAGTGAGTGAGCAGTGGTCAGTGAGTGAGCAGCGGTCAGTGAGTGAGCAGCGGTCAGTGAGTGAGCAGTGGTCAGTGAGTGAGCAGCGGTCAGTGAGTGAGCAGCGGTCAGTGAGTGAGCAGCGGTCAGTGAGTGAGCAGCGGTCAGTGAGTGAGCAGTGGTCAGTTCGCAAGATATGTATCGTGTCAAATGTTCCAGAAATATTCTTAGATTACCGTGGACCAAGAAGAAGAACATTCTGACAGTCTACGGCGTCCGGACATCAAAGACGGGTGGCTTAAGAACAGCATTGTTCTTTAGAAAATGAAACACTTTGGCCATCTTGAAGGTCACTCTGCATGGCATAGAGCTCTTATAGAAGATATGGACAGACCACCGCGAACAGTTACACTCGACATTGAAGACACCTGGGCATGAACACGCAAGAGGCAGGGGAACTGGCAACGGATCGAGGATATTTTCGGCGGAACGTGATCAGGGCGACGTTCTGCCACGAACAGGCTACATGATGATGTCTCCTTCTAAGTTCACTTAGGACACGTACATTATGTGGCATACATCATATTGTGATACTGATCAGTGTATGCCAGATGTATATTTCATACAGTATATAATAAACATATACGTGCATCATGAGGATGTGTGTTAGTGTATTGACATATAAGTCATGATGTGTTGTACTCCACATGAAAGAACACTTCAGAAGTTCACTATTTCTAATACTAATTGCGTATAATAAGTGAAGCAGCTGACCGAGTGGCTAAGAGTGCCGGGTTCTCCGCCGGGAGACTCTGGTTCGAATCCTCGGTAAGCTATGTAATATTTTATGTCGTAGGCAAAATGAGAATCCTAACCTGTACAGTTCGCGATGACTGCACTGGCCAGGTGGCCATAATTGCTCAGGTTCAAGATCCCCCCCCCTCCTCCCGCTCTATACTGCAAGGTATTTTTGATAGTAGATGACGGTTTGCTTTTGGCATCATATATTAAATGGGTGTGATAAGACACGTAGTTACCACTATTGCTTTTATTCTAAATTTGCACCATCTATGCGTTTATGTCACTTATTCTTTATAATATATTATAGCTTCTTTTGTCTCACAATCGTTTGAAACTATCTTCTTCTTATAATCCATGTCATGTAGCGTTCGTGATCATGTCTGTTCACAGCCTTTACTGCCAATCTTCTTATAGCCCAGGCTGTGGCGTTGGTGATCATAGTTAGTTAGTTAGTTAATTAGTCGACAGATCTCCCTTATTGCATATCGAACCATTCAGTCTATACGTGCTCGGATCCCCTCCTCAGTAAATCCCCAGCGTGTAGCGGCTAACGACACCAGTTCTGTGTTGATTTATTAATCTTCTTTGGCTTCCTGAGTAGTGTTCTTATTTGGCGACACCTCTTTTAACTTGCTGTTCTCGCAGCCTGACCATGGTTGTAGATTCCCAGTCATCGCTCGGTTCTCGTAAACGACTTACTTCTCGTAAAGCATTCAGAATGTCTGCCTGGTCCATGGCTCGTCCGCCTTTCACGGTAGCCCTACCTGAAAGCCTGTCAGCCTGCTCATTCCCTTGTTCACCCACATGCCCTGGCACGAAGATGAAACTAATCTTTGCCAGCCGAGACCGCTCCAGAGACAGCAGCCACTCTCTTCGGACCCACACCATCTCTATCCTCCTGGGCATACTCACTGAGTCACTAAGGTCACATGCCCGATTGAATGTCTGTGTCTCGAGCCATGTTATTGCTTTACTTATTGCATGACTTCCATAGTCAGGATGCTTGTGGTCAAAGCAAAAGCGACTGTCTCTTCCTTCACACTTTCCCCCCGGCCTAGTCGTAAAGGCCCATGAACTTCTCACTCCTTGGACTACCGATCTGTCACGGAACCACTGTAATAAACGATAAGATGATAAAATAACAGAGACAATTGTATTCACAGCTGCAACTGTTTGTTACTAGTGGGGACACACTCACGGCGGATCAAAGGAAACCGCCAGTCTTTGAGAATTCCCTAGGAAATGGGAAAATATGTCGGCCTGTTGTTTTGCCGAATCGCAAGTTGAAAGGAAAGACGGGTGCGTTAGTTGTAAGAAGAGAGACAACTCTTCTTGTGAAGTTAGGGACGGATTGTCTGCCCCTGGGGACACATGTTGTTGACATCGAATGACGTCACTAGGACGATCCCAGGATGTATGAAAACAAACTTGTGCCGCTAGTGTGAAGAATGTGATTTAACTAGACTGACGTGTTGGCTGGCTCGGTTCTAACATTGAAAAGAATCTCGTGTGTTCGGTATCAATTAACGTTGAGGAACATGTGTCTGTCATGAGAAAGTGTAGATTCATTTCAGGATTGAGCTAGGATTTCATAAGGTATTTAGAGATAGCCTTTAGATGTAAATAATGTAGAACAGTCTAGTGATAAATAGAGTGTAGGACTTTAACATAGTGTTGTTGCGTTGTGGTTAGGTATTCAAGGAGTGTCGGCGACAGTAGGAAGTCGCATTGTTAAAATTAACTAGTATGAGACGTCAATTAACTCAGCTGGTTGGAAATAGTGAAGTGGGATGATATATAGAAGGATTGAGGATGGTTTGGGGATAGGGGAAATGTCCAATGGTGGGATCTTCCAGTGGGGGTCTACTGGGGTTCTGCACTTTACATTTGGTCTTTCCTTGTCTTACCCTGATTCGGACCGATGTGATGAGCTCCTCTGTCAGATGGCAGAGTTTGGTTCACTGTATATATCTGAGTGAGGCCATCGGCCTACACTCATCTAATAGGGATCAGTGTTCGGTTGCTCTCACCAGGTGTGTGTTCTCTCTCTTTCACAGGTTCCCTCAGGTTGTCAAGAAAACCAATTGAAACATCACAATTTTCAGATCATGGATATACTAGTTCAGGAAGATGTATTCAGTGGCCTTTGCACTGGGCCTATAATAAAAAGGGTCTGAAGAAACAGGGCTCTGTTGAACCGATACATATAAATATCCGACAGGATGACTTCAGAACGATAATGATTGTGTTTTCACACCACATGTGAACAGAACGATAAAGATTGTGTTTTCACACCACATGTGAACAGAACAATAGTAGTTGTTTTCCCGTCACATGTGAACAGAACAATAGTATTTGTTTTTCCACATCACATGGGAAAAGAACAATAGTGAGTATTTAGGAAATTAGTATATTCCTATGACACTATGTACAATAACTGTGTAAGGGTGAAAACTTTGGGACATTGTTTAGAAGGGAATAATGTTATTTCAAGGGACAGTGTTCCATGTTTTCACGATGCAGTGATTGTGAAGTCTCCGACTCTAAGGACATTTATGGAACATTGTGTATGATCAATTTGGGATCAGTACCGAACTATATCTGAGATTGGTGACCAGGTATCGTGGTTATCAAAAGCTACTGGAGATAGTCAACATCTAGCAGGAGGGACACATCGTTTGGTGAGGTCATTTTGTGCTGACTCTGATGATGTGGTGTAGTCCTTACCGGGATGATAGGACCTGGCTCCTGAGCTGTTCGGTCTGATTCTGCAGACACACTAGAGAAAACGACATACATTCTACACATACACTTCTCACATACATAAACCTTTCTTCATTAAATTAATGTGTTATTAATTTTAGAAGCTAGAGTTGTTTAGTATGTTGTCTTGGGGAAGTGTGAGAGGGGGCATGATCCAGGGGTGAGAGAGAGAGAGAGAGAGAGAGAGAGAGAAAGAGGTATCCATTGACTGAAGGAGTGTTGTGGTGGATTCTCCAGAATAATGATATGGGGTTACAAATAATGTGGGTGTAGATTCCCCTCACTCCAGGGACAACACAATAAAGGAAATCCACGACACGATCCATCCGTATAAATGATAGCATCATCCTCTAAAGAATTCTCGAAGATTAGAGCCTGTACTTCCGCCTCCACAGCAGGATTGTCTTGTCTGTATTTCCTGCCTAGTTGGATGCACATTAAAAAAGGATGAACGGAAATCTGTTGGCACTTGTACCCACTCCTCGCCAGGTTCTAAGTCCTCAAGTGAACACACCTGCTTAAGAAAGTCTTCGGCGTGACTCATCCACGATTTTCCTCTTTTTAACCTGCTGTCCTTTACCTTCTTAATCTCGCTATGCAGTGGATGTTGTGTGTTTGCGTTGACTCTGAGATAGGTACGTGCTTGTCAGATTTGTATTGTGTCCTTCATGGCTGGAAAATAAGGGAGGTAGCGCATCGCCCTGCATGCTGTTGCTCTTGTACATCCAAGAATAATGCGCATAGCTGTGTTCTTCTGTGTATCCTTTCCATCCTTTCTATAGTCGTGTGAGGTTATCATATCTCTGGATTGCTGAAGGAAGAGTCAGTGATCGTAAACAACGTTTTCCACGGCACATGATGATGATAAATCTTCTCCCTCTCACACTATCCCGAGTATGGATTTAAGTTACATCGTTTAGAATAAGGAAAGACATGGCATAGATTATTAGGCCTATACACGATGCCTGCAGATGGATTCCTTTAATTATAAGGCTGAAAAATTATTAACTTAAGTTCAGTACCTTTTCTATTTTCTTGGCAAAACCCGCTGACTATAACTATTTTAAAAACTTTTGAACAGCGCATGCGCACTGCTGATCATTCAGAATAGGTTATGTTTTGAGAATGCTCCTTTTCGTACCCTGCGTATCACAGGAAGACAAAAGTGGGAGAGTTGCGTTTGCACTCATAAATATAGACATTTTAGACTAACGACAATAGCATCCCCGAGAGACGGTGAATTAATCTTTATATAATTCGTGCCTCATTGCGGGTTAGAGAATAAATCCTTACTGAGTATGTAGAAAGACTTAGAAAGTCCCTTCCGAAATTCTCGAACTTTTCCCCATTTATTTAAGTGGGTAGTGACACGACTGCGGATAGGTTGGCAGCTGGCAGCATATCCGGGTTTTGTTAAAGAGTCCCGCACTTTAAAAGGGAACTCAGAACTTTTGTTCCCAAGGAGTTCCATTCTGATCAACTACCCAATCTGGTCACCTTCCATGATAGGATAACGAGATAGAAAGTCATTCCTCCACAATTTTCTTTCCAGTAATATAGTCTACCATGAAATGATAGTGTTGTAACAACAATGACTATCTCATTAGCTTTGCGTTCAATTTCTTTGATGTTGCTAAAACGATCTGGGGCTGATTATCACTTTGAACCCTAAATGTAACCCCATACAGATATGGTTGGAATATTTGCACCGCACATATGAGAGATAAACAATCTTTTTCTATTGTTGAGTATTCTTCTCAGCATTTAATAACTTTCTACTCACTTAAGCTACCAGACATATAAGAGTAGGAAATAACCTTCCTTTCATTTGTGAAAAGAGCTACGATTCCGATATTACTAGCATCTTTACGGAGTATAAAAGGCTATGCTAAATGATTGTAGAATCAGTTTATTGAAACAATAGTAATACTTCAGTTTGGAATAAGCCTTTACGCACTCGACTGACCAGATGATCCTGTCTGGGGCCCCCTTTTTAAGAGTTTCCTTTACCGGAGCAGCTACTTCATTGAAGTATTAAATAACTTTCTGGTAAAACCCGCAGACTGAAATAAACGATCTGACGTCCCATTAAGTTAGCGGTCTTGTGGCTAGTTTTATCTTTTCTAAGTTCTTTTGCTCAGGTACCATATACCATGGGGTGAGGGTATGTAATAAAAATTCCAAATTTTCGAACGTCACCTGGCATTTTGTAGGCCGGGCAGTTAATTTGACCCCTTTCAACCACATAAATAACTTATCTAAGGAAGTTAAGTGGTCTTCTTGCTAAATGTAGTGCTAAATGTTAACATAGGGCTGACATCTAGGTTTACTGGAATCTAGTAGTTCTCGGCTCTGATCCACCTTAGAAAAGTACTTCGCCGTATTTGGTTTGCAGAAGAGTTGGTAATGATCTGGCAGAGGTTCTACATGAAACTATGTAAATCTGTTCAACTGTCTGTCATCCATGCATAAGCGGCTTTCTCCGTTTGGTTTTAGCACGACACCCGCATTGTAAGGTGGGGTAGAAGGAGATATTACATGATATTTTAACAATAGATGAATGTCGTATTCGAATGCCTTTTTTAGCGAAGGGCACAGGGTATACATTTTGGCGGATGGGTTCTCGTGTCGTCAGATTCATATCAAACTCGACTAACCCAGTGCACTATTATTTATCAGTGAGTATCTGACTAAGGGATTGTAACTACATGTTAATTCTGTCTCGCTGACTATTAGGGGGATCAGAATTAATTTTGACTTCCCTGTAGGATTCCCTTGAATATAGGGGATATTCCAATCCTGTATTTTCAGCCACTCCTTTTTCCATGGCAACTACTATCACCATTAGATTGAAGGGATTTTCTACTGATCTCTCCTCATTCTTGGGGAGAATTATAAATTATATCTCATCTCATCATGTTCCTCTTGTACCTTGCGGTGTCGAGGTGAAGTATAAACTTCGTGAGAGTGCCCGAGTATGGGCTTCATGTATCGATATTCCCATGGACTCTGCCATTCCCTCCGTCCAACGTTTACGTGGTCGGCCTCTTCCTCTGATTCCATCTGGTCTGTACATCATTGCTTGTTGTGGTATGCTGTTGACTGGTAACCTACTTGCATGGCCAAACCATTTGACTTGCTGTTTACTGATAAAATCTAGTGCTGCTTTAACCCCCACTTTAGTCCTGATTTCTTCATTTATGATCTTATCTCTTCTTGATACGTTGAGTATTCTTCTCAGGAACCTCATTTCTGTTGTTGTGATTTTTCTTTTCTCTTTTTCTGTCATTGTCCAGGTTTGGCATTGGTAGCATAGAGTTGGCTGGAAGATTGTGCTGTAAAGTGCTTTCTTAGTAGTAGAACGTTTGTTCTTTAGTATTGGTGCCATTTGTCCAATGAGTTGATTTGCCTTATTGCACCTATTTTCGATCTCGTCTTCTGATCTGCCATTTGATGATATTATACTTCCTAGATACTTGAAACTCTTTACTTGTTTCAAGGGATGTTCGTTTAGGTGAATTGTTGTTGTTTGTTCTTCTTTAATTATAGTCATTACCTCTGTTTATCTTGTGCTAATTTTTCATGTTATGTTCCCTACACATTTCGTTTAGACTATTCATGTGGTCTTGTAATTCAGCTTCTGATTTTGCTATTAGTGCTTGGTCATCCGCAAACAGGAGTTCTCTAATGGTTAGTTGGTTCTTCTGTGTTCTCGACATGCGGTATTCTTGCTGTCTCTGCTTGTCTGGTTTCTTTACATATGTTGTCTTTATATGTTATGAACAAGAGAGGGGACAGGACACAACCTTGTCGTACTCCAGATCTTATGGTGAAGGGTTCTGAGTGTCCTCCAGTTGCTCTCACTATGCATTCACTGTTATTGTATAAGCTTCTACATAGGTTTGTTAGATGTGTACTCACTCCATATTGTTTAAGGATTTCCCACAGCTTGTTTCTATCTACTCTATCGAATGCCTTTTCTTGGTCGACAAAGGCTAAGTAGAGTGTTTCATTGAATTCGATTGATTTTTCTATAAGTTGTCTAAGAGCACAAATGGCATATGTGCATCCTTTGTTTTTCCTAAATCCAAGCTGTGTTTCGCTTAGCTGGGGTTCTAAAGTAGTTCGTAGTCTTTTTTCTAGAATTTTGCAAAATAATTTCCCAGTATGACTCAACAGTGTCATGCCTCTGTAATGTGTGCAGTCTCTTTTGCTGCCTTTTTTTCCAATTTGAGATAATTATGACGTTTCCCCAGTCTCGTGGTGTCTGTTGTTCTACCCAAACATGGTTGAATAGTCTATGTAGCCAAGCTGTTCCTACTTCTCTTGCTGCTTTAATTAGTTCATTTGGTATTTCGTCCTGTCCCGGTGATTTGTTCAATGGGGCTAATCTGATGGCTTCTATAATTTCTTCTTTTAGTATGTCTGGTTCTAGTTCTTCGGTGACATCTGCATAGGTCTCTTGAATTAATGTGACATCTGATGTGATGTTGAGAAGTTGTTCGAAATACCATTCGATTATATAGTGGTATATAATATAATATATAGTAATCATCTTGGTGATCGAGTGAGATGCATGTCAAGGTCATGCAGTAACCGCCGGTATTACCATTAGTCGGCATGAATCACCAATATGTTTGGAAGGTGGTAAACTTTAACATTTGAAAAGTCGATCACCATGCATTCTTACAATTTATTGTTAACATTTAGATAATTATGAATTGACAATATCCATAGGGGATACTGACGAATATAATGTGGAACTAGTAAAACAAAAGCTAATCATTTGCTTAAAGTGTGTCCAATGTATGCAGATAAGAGAAACTTGTTCCGCCTACTTCTGCACTATTTGAGAACACACTTTATGATAATATCACGCTGCTCACTGCTGCTTTTTCAAAATACATTCAGGTTCGATATCTAAAGGTGTACATGGTAAAATATGTCACTGGTCTATACAAATTTTGGTTCCTTACAATTTAATGCTGTTAGTGTGTAATTTTGCATAACTGATTCCACAAAATGCAATCATATTTTTTTCCCTATCAGTTCTAGTGTTGAGATAATTTAGAATGACCTTCTTAGTAGGGAAATTGTTATGTGCAAGCCCAGAAATAGGTGCCACCAGTGGCATTTTGTGTGTAATCTGCATTTATAGTGTATGTAATTACCGTGCATTTACTGCCTTCATATAAAACACCAAAAATGTATTAAAACGTTATCACTAGCATTGTTTTTATTTGTACTCAATACACAAAAAGCTTCTTTTTGAGGGCTTCATGGAATGTGATATGTCCAGACTGTCATGCTAATGGGTCCACCAGTAATCTGCCATCATGTGGGCATCCCGAAGTCCCAGGTATCTCGCTTACATTATTTTTATATCTTGGTGAAATCTTTCACCTTGCTCCTCACGAAAGTCGCCAAGATTCTCGGGAAAGAAATGTAAATAATTATATAGATAGTGCGATTTTATGCTTATGTAGCATCCAAGCTTACAAAAACTGCTGTAAAATTACCCAGAAAATTTTGCACAACTAAAACGAATAATGCCCATACTGTGACTCAGCTATGCTCATCGAATTAATAACTTTTGTATCGTTTATTAACGTTATAATTTGACGTCCATTAAAAATTCCAGGTTTAAATTTGTTTATACTCAATTCAAAAAGCGCTATGCATAAGTAATTAAAACAAGTACCATATTTTGTCTTTACACATGAAAGCTGGCGAAGCCCCCGGTTCAGATAACATCACAACAGAAATGATTAAAGCTTTAGAAGAATTTGGATTAGAGCAAGTCACCAGACTGCTGAACACATTATATGATACCGGACATATACCTTCTGAATTATGTAATTCTGAATTTATTGCAATCCCACAGCAACCACTAGCCTTGGAATGTGATCAACATAGAACAATTAGTATAATGAGTCACATCACACAAATTTGCTATGAATTATCATACACAGAGTGGGGAAGAAAATACAACCTGAAATAGGGGAAGAACAATGTGGGTTTGTAGAAGAAAAGGGTACAGTAGATGCTGTGTATATGCTGCGTTCAGTTATTGAACGTTCTATAGAACGTTTATACATATATTGGAAACAACAAGCTGCCATAAGGATTGATAATGAAGTGGGACAATATCAGCCTATTAAGAGAGGTGTAGGGTAGGGATGTGTAATGTCTCCAGATCTTATTTCCCTATACAGTGAAAATATTTTCAGAAATGTAGAAGATTTAAATGGAATCAGCATTGGAGGACGAACCATCAATAACATAAGATATGCAGATGATACAGTATTGATTGCAGACAATGAGCAGGATCGGCAACAATTAGTAGATGCTGTTGATGCACGCAGTGAACTATTAAGGTTAGAATTAACTTGTAAAAAGACACAGATTATGGTCGTCACTAGAAAGAACGAAATACCACAATGTAATATACAAGTAAATGGGAATATTCTTCAACAATTGAATCGGTACAGTTATCTCGGAACAGTCATAACATCTGATGGGAGATGCCTTGAAGAGATTAGAACACGAATCGCCATAGCGAAAGTAGCCTTTCGCAAGATGAAAAACATACTGACCAATAAAAAGATGTCAATTGAAACGAGAAAAAGAGTGTTGAGGTGCTACATAGAGCCTGTTCTTCTGTATGGATGTAAAACTTGGACAATGACCAGTCAAGCTGAAAAACATCTGATGGCTACAGAAATGTGGTTTATGAGGAAAATACAAAGAATACCATGGACAGACAGAAAAACCAATGACCAGGTACTACAGGAGACAAATGAAAATCGTAAACTGATTAGAGAAATTAGATGTAGACAGTCAAAATGTTTTGGACATGTTATGAGAAGAAGATCGAAGGGAAAAGACCAAGGGGAAGACCGAGAAGTAAATACTTGGATGGCTTGGCCACATGGCATGGACGAGACAGGAACACTGAGCTGATCCACGACTCTGGTGATCGAGTGAAATGGCGAGTCATGACCGCCCACACTTTCAGTCATGGCACATGATTGATTGATTGACCATCTGTTTAGCGCCTTCATCAAGCAAGCTTTATGTGTAATGGTGGCAGTAGAATTCTTTGTCGATCAATGAGAGGCTTGTAACAATATCTCCTTCTCAGAGGCTTGTAACAATATCTCCTTCTCAGAGGCTTGTGATAATATCTCCTTCTCCAACATTAAATACATCCCTCGGCGGCCACTATTTCTTTGTCCAGTGCGTATCTTTTGCCCTTCTATCCCACAAGCATATGAAGCATGGCTATGTGGTGAATTCCCTTTGCTATCCAAGCAAGAAGTTCATCATTTTAAGGTCTATACAAACCAGCAGTTATGTTATAAATACTTCAACTTTTTCCAGAACTGTCCGTATTGTAGCATACTCCTACTTCATTGTATTAGAATGAGTATCAGGGTGTGGGTTTGGTATGAATGGTACTCACACCTGCACGAGAGTTTGTTAGTACGTGACACACGTTTTGTGACGAGGGTCAGGAAAAATAACTCTCGGGTTTCAACTGGGTTGTAACGAGTGCGAGAATGACATCAGTCTAGTGCCTCTGTGTAGAATAGATTTTACTTGCGAGTGATAGTTTTGGTGCGTATTTTAAGTAGAATAACTATGCATATATATATATATATATATATATATATATATATATATATATATATATATATATATATATATATATATATATATATATATATATATATATATCGAATGAAGACTTGAATGTAAATGTGAAGTCGCAGATTAAATGATGAAACCAGCGTGAACTTCTGTTACGTCCTTCACTTAAACATGTAACGTCGGCGCGTGAGTTGGAGAGAGCGAGTGGATTGCAAATATGGACAAGCAATCAAGGCTTGATAACAAAGTATTTAGAAGATATTAATATCATGGCGCATAGATCTTTAGATATTAAAATACAGAGCACAGAAATAGTGCCATGAGAAAATGCTAGCCATGTATCTGACTTGCTTGTAGAAAGATAATGAGCTGAAGCAAACATGAAGCAATGGTCTAAAGTTAGGTCCATGACAATGAGCCATTGGAATTCACCAATATTTGTTACCATTGTGTATCAGAACACCTTTCAAACTTCATTTAGAGCGATAAAAATGAAATGTCGTCACTTATCTGGTGTATAACTTACACCCATTTCGTTTACAAGAACTCCTACATTAGTTCAAAATACACTTTTTGTTTTTCTTACAAAATAATAAAAGGAAACCTTGCTCTCTGCTACGATACAATTTATCATTTGTTTCAGCAGACAGATGAACATTGGCTATCCCTACAAATCCAGTCAAATGTGAGAGGAATATTTGACAAGGACGAACAGAACAGTGTACAGCGCAGGACAGCCACTCTCAACTTCCTTGATGACGAATACCCACAGGATCTCTGGATCCGAGTCTACACAGATGGGTCAGCACAAAATGCTGTTCGAAATGGAGGAGCGGGAGTGTACATAGAATACCCAAATAATACTAGAGACACGGCCAGAATTCCAACAGGAAAGTACTGCCATAACTATGATGCTGAAATTGAGGCAATCAAGATAGCCACAGAGAAATTACAAAATACCAGCCATGGTACACAACCTGTGGTGATATTGACAGATGCAAAATCCGCAATAGAGGCGCTCCTGTCTGGGAAATTGTCAGTTCTAAAGACACTACTTTAAGAACTTAGCAGTCAGCGTAAGATCACCATACAGTGGATACTATCTCACTGTGGAGTCCCCGGAAACGACAGAGCTGATCGATTGGCTAGGGAAGGAGCAAAGGAAGAACAACCTGATGTGCCCATTACATGAACACATTAGTCAGAAGGCCACCAAACCATACTCAAGAAGACTACCACGTTATGGACAGACCAGAACAGGTCATTCTTCTGCGCCTCAGAACAGGACACAATAGATTACGCAACCACATGTATACAAAATTCAAGATTGGTGACTCAGCCATGTGCACATGTGGTTTGGCGTCGCAGACAGCAGAGCACATACTTCAGGATTGCCCAAACTACAACATATCCAGGCGAACCTTCTGGCCTAGAGAGACAACAGTGGGAGATAAACTCTGTTGACCGCTGAGTGAACTAAAAAAGACTGTTAGATTCATACAAGAAACAACATTGCAGCTATAAACATATTTCAGGCGAACGAAAGAAGAAGAAAGAAAAAATGAGAAGAAATTACTTGGAGAACTTGGTGACGACTGGCAAGATCGAAGGGAAGAGACCAAGGGGAAGACCGAGAAGTAAATATCTGGATGGCTTGGCCAGGTGGCATGGTAGAGACAGGAACACGGAGCTGATCCACGACACTGGTGATCGAGTGAGATGGCAGAACATGACCCCCACGCTTATCGGCATGACACATGATGGATTGATGGAAACAAATTAAAATAACACAAAGTAATGCAGCTTTACATAACACAATTACGGAAACAAAATGGGACTTCGTGGCGACTAGCCTTAAGCATCAAACAAATACATACAGAAAACACAACATATAATCACGGAGAAGTGAGACAGACAGACAGACAGACAGACAGACAGACAGACACACACACACACAAACCCCCCCCCCCCACATCTCCCCCCCCCCCCCCCCCCCAGTGGCTACATTAAGGCATAAGAATGGGATAAGAAGAATGAAAACACGAGAACAGTGAAAAGAAAATGAAAATAGGAAAAACATGTGTGCTTCTTATCTCAGACTCCCAGGCTGTAATACTCTAGTTTAGGTTATACAGCACAGATTAAACATGGACAAATCCTACCACAGTCTTGCTCTGTTTGCTGATTAAGGCTGCATTACTTTGTGTTATTTTATTGTTTATAACGTGAGAAATATACAGTTGCAATTTTATGGAGAACGTAGGTTGTGGCCTAGAGGACTTTTAAACATGCAATTGCCATATTTCTCGCCGTGTTAGAATTAAATTGTAAAAAGACACAGATTATGGTCGTCACTAGGAAGAACGAAATACCACAGTGTAATATACAAGCAAATGGGAATATTCTTCAACACGCTCACCCACATGGCATTATTGTAGGCTGTGAGTCTTTCTCAGTATTAGAGACGCCTATAGCGCAAAGGGGAACAACTGTGATAATGACAACCGGAGTTGCTGCCTGACTTTTACAACCGTTGCTGCCCCCTGAACGCGCCGCCCAGGTTTAATAGTCTTTCGTGGCCACAGGTAGATTTACAATTCTCATCGTCATTTACCAGAATGACCTGTGGTTCACCGCTTCCAGTAGTTGAACGCAGCAGATGCCGGTCAGATCAGACCGCAGTCTTCATCTTTACGTGACACCTCGGCCTGGTGTCTTTGACTATTTCTAATTTGTGTCAGTACGTGTAACATTAACAAACGGTAGTACATGAGCGATGCCAAATCTTGCTATATCGTTCTCGGCCATTTAACCGTCATTCACGACTCTGGTTTCTCTTCACAACGTACAACATCCGCCTTATGAATTTCTATTCCTTCCTCAATGAGTTTTAATATAATGACATTGACATCACCGTCTTCTGGAAGAATACACAAAAACTTGTGTATTTTTTCCCGGATTATGTGGTGATATTCGTTGGAGTTGATATTCTGGATATCTCCCCGGAATTATTTATTACCGGAAACAACAAATTTCAAGATGTATTCAAATATCACTGAAGTCGCAGTCTCGGAAAATGACTACGATGTCCAGCTACTTCACCAGTCCGGAACGATAGTGTGTTCCATAACTGGTCCCGAAGCTGCTGCTAATGCAACACCTGCACTTATTATGAGTGCCCTAACTGGTCCAGGAGGTGTACCTTTTGGGGGAGTCGTGGACCTGCATAGGTTCCAAGTTCCCACTAGGTGGTACTTTCACCTGTCAGCAGACGCTCAGAAAGCCGTGTATGACAAGATACACAGCAAAAAGTTTTCTCTACCAAGTCTAGGGATAGACATATCTCTACAGCACCTAGAGAAAGAAAGAGACAGGCTGACCATCCACTGGTTACCCGTCACGATTGCTCCCCAAGGAGTTAAAAAACTGGTGCACAGCATCACAGGAGATGAAAAGGCTGGGGTGTTTAGGACAAAATATGGGGCTGGCAAGTGGGGAGCGCTCTGCAACCCAAAAAAGGAAGTCCCCCATTATATACGGATCTACACTCCTGGTATTACGAACAATAATCACAGTGTTGATCACGATGTTGACGACAACCGATGACACCAACAGCAGCAGCAGTCAGTGTACAAAGCCAAGAAGATTTCCCACCACTCAAAAGAGAATCTCCTCCACAGGGAGAGATTGAACTGACACAAACTTTCAATAGTCAAATCAAGACACAAGAAGACAGGAACACACAAGACAAAGCCACTATAGGCAAGACAAAGGAAACTGAACAAGAACAACAAGAGGAGACACAAGTACAAGATGAAGACGATACATACAGCATACCAGACACTCTTTGTAGACACCGACACAAGTGATAAGAACGAGGATCAAGAGGATCCTCTCGCACAGACTTTTGCTACTAAAGACTTGCTCGCCTAAATGTACCCAGATACTTTAGTAACATTTTCTAAATTGCTTTTTAGTTATATAACCTGCATAGTTGGATACCTCTTGAAAAAACAAATCCAACGATACCCTAATCAAGTCTGTACGTCAGTTGTAAGCTGAGATATTAATTTTTGTATGTCAGTTTGTTATTTAACATTGGCATATTGGTAGAGGATCAATGGGAAATGCTGAAGAATTCAATCAGTTGTGCAGCAGAAAAAACTATTCCAAAAGTAAAGAAAGTGGGCCGTAAGACATGGACGACTGAAGAAATTTTACAACTAATGGAAACAAGAAGACAGAACAAAAATAATCCTGCCAAATATGAAGAAATTCACAGAAAAGTCAGAACCTTATGTAAGGAGGCTAAAGAAACATGGCTTGAGAAAAATTGCAGAGAAATTCAAAAACAACACAACAGTAAAAATGCGAAACTAATGCACAAAAGAATTCAGGAGATTACTAATCAAAGAACAGGTACATCAGCAGGCTGCCTAAAGACAAAAGATGGAAGAGTCATAATAGAAAAAGATCAGATTTTACATGTATGGTCAGATTACGTGAAAAACCTTTATGACGATAACAGAGACGAACAATATATTGTTCAAAATAACAATAAAGGGCCAGCAATTTTGAAGATGGAGGTTCAGAATGCTCTTAATCATATGAAATCTGGCAAAACCAACGGTCCAGACAGCGTCACAACAGAAATGATTAATGCTTTAGAAGAATATGGAATAGATAAAGTTACCAGTCTGCTTAATACAATATATGCTACTGGAAATATACCTCATGAGTTATGTAATTCTGTATTTATTGCAATCCCAAAGAAATCAGGAGCCTTGGAATGTGATCAACATCGAACAATTAGTATAATGAGTCACATCACACAGATTTTGCTAAGAATGATCATGCAAAGAGTTAGGAGGAAAATACAACCTGAAATAGGAGAAGAACAATGTGGGTTTGTAGTAGGCAAGGGTACAGTAAATGCTGTGTATATACTGAGAACCGTAATCGAACGTTCTATAGAAGTAAACAAAGATCTACACCTTTGCTTTATTGACTACACAAAGGCTTTTGATAAAGTGAGACATGTCAACATGATAAGGATGCTTGAAGATCTACAAATTGATGGGAAAGACCTTAGACTTGTAAAAAACATATATTGGAAACAACAATCGGCCATAAGAGTTGATAATGAAGTAAGCCAATATCAGCCTATTAAGAGAGGTGTGAGACAGGGATGTGTAATGTCTCCAGATCTGTTTTCCCTGTACAGTGAAAATATTTTCAGAAATATTGAAAATATGGAAGGAATCAAAATTGGGGGACGATGCATCAATAACATTAGATATGCAGATGATACAGTCTTGATTGCAGACAATGAACAGGACCTGAAAAAATTTAGTAGATGCGGTTGTTACACACAGTGAACAACAAGGGTTAGAATTAAATTGTAAAAAGACACAGATTATGGTCGTCACTAGGAAGAACGAAATACCACAGTGTAATATACAAGCAAATGGGAATATTCTTCAACAAGTGAATAGGTACAATTATCTCGGAACAGTAATAACATCTGATGGGAGATGCCTTGAAGAGATTAGAACAAGAATCGCCATGGCAAAAGTAGCTTTTAGCAAGATGAAAAACATACTGACCAATAAAAAGATGTCAATTGAAACGAGAAAAAGAGTGTTGAGATGCTACATAGAACCTGTACTTTTATATGGATGTGAAGCTTGGACAATGAGCAGCCAGGCTGAAAAACATCTGATGGCTGTAGAAATGTGGTTTCTGAGGAAAATGCAAAGAATACCATGGACAGCCAGAAAGACCAATGAACAAGTTCTTCAAGAAACAAATGAAGATCGTAAACTGATCAGAGACATTAGACGTAGACAGTCACAATTTTTTGGGCATGTTATGAGAAGAAATGATTTGGAGAACTTGGTGACAACTGGTAAGATCGAGGGGAACAGCCAAGGGGAAGACCTAGAAACAAGTATCTAGATGGCTTGGCCTTGTGGCATGCTCGAGACAGAAACACGGAACTGATCCACGACTCTGTTGATCGAGTGAGATGGCAGAACATGACCGCCCACGCTTACCGGCATGGCACATGATCGATGGATATTGGTAAATGGTCAAAATCCCACTCTGGAAAGTGTGACCACAAAACACGTAAGCTAAGGGCAGATAACTGCTCTTGGTTTTTTTTTCGCTAAGGGGGATAACTCAGGTTTTTATTTTGAACGCAAAATTCTAATGAAAACCTCAAACTCCCTCTTCCTCCAGCCTCTTCCTCCACTCCTAAATACTAGAATGGGTGGTGAATGTAAACGTGCATCATTATAATCTCGTCGCTCTGAATAATCCATAAGAATATTAAATGATCATCGCTGTATTATGACACGGAAAACCGCTATATTCCCGCCATTAAAATTTAACATGACTCATCTTAGCATACGATGTTAATAATATCTGTTTGGGATTACCCCACCGACTAAAATATTTGAAAATTTCACAGTACGCGTAAGAATGGATGCTCAATTTAATTATTTATATTAAATCAAGCGGCAACGTCTATATAACGAGTACTATATATATCCTTAATATCGGGGAACAATAAAAAGAAAACGTAAATCGCCGTTGGAAACATCGCCGGCAACGTTCGGTAACTGAAAATGTAGTACCTACATAATGTACCCATCATGGATAACAACTTTGCGTGTGAATCGATATAGTTATTATATCTCATTTATGGTTTTTACTTAAATTACAATGACTAGTGATTTAATTATTATTACTTTAAACATTTGTGGTATACGTACAACATTACAACACATTATCACACTAATAAACAAACACATACCAGACTATACTACTACAAGAAAGAAACATATGTTCCAAAACATTCGCACAATATATCACCACACAGCTAGGCCTCAAACATTCATGCTTTAGTTTAGGCACACACACAATTGGGTCAGGAACAGCTATTCTGCAGACATCAGACAGGTGGGATATAATTAAAGCACACTCGGATAACCAGAGACGAATCTCCATAATACAGACTGAAAACACTATACATGCATACACCATAGTGAACATACATGCACCATCTAATTACAATCATCAACCAAATTTGTACCAAGAATTAGACACCTTACTTATACAAACATACAGAGGGCAAAATGTTATCCTTGCAGGGGATTTCAATTTTGTACTCTCAGATTTGGATATCGTAGGGGCAGGCAAAGCAGGAATCAAGACACAATTAAGGAGAAATGACAGAAATGGAATACATCAACTGGATATACTAAAAAATTCCTTAGACATACACAATTTAACAGACACTTTCAGATACAGACACCCTAATAACATTGCAACAACACACAAAAATAGGGCTTACAATAGATCCGCCAGACTAGATAGAATATACACACCTTCAACACACCACATAATACTAGGTACTTTAGTAACATTTTCTAAATTGCTTTTTAATTATATAAGCTGCATAGTTGGATACCTCTTGAAAAAAACAAATCCAGCGGTACCTTATTCAAGTCTGTAGGTCAATTATAAGCTGAGATATTAATTTTTGTATGTCAGTTTATTATTTAACATTGACATATTGGGAAATGATCAAAATTCCATTTGGAAAAGTGTGACCACAAAACACATACGCTAAGGGCAGATAACTGCTCTTTTTTCCCTCGCTAAGGGAGATAACTCAGGTTATTGCGAGAGCCACCGTTAGAACACAAAATTCAAATGAAAACCATAAACTCCCTCTTCCTCCTGCCTCTTCCTCCACTCCAACCCCCTCCTCGGCCTACTCCTTCTCACTCTTTCTCCTCCTCCTTCCTCCTAAAGCCATTTTAATAATATGACATATTTTTGCAAATGCAAAAATATGCACCACGACTGTCATGCAATAATAAAAATTGTGAATAATGTAATAAGTATTAGGATTTATGTTGACTTTCAACTTTTATAAAATGCCAAATCATGCACTTTAGAAAAAGCAAATAACAAAACCATGAGTTATTTAGTCTGCATATTTTTTAGTTGCATGTCCTTCACTGGACGTAGCAGTCAACCGCAGCATTTTTGGCTGTTCGTGACTCCTAGGCAAATCTTATAGTCAGTAGTTTGCCATTGCTTTCTGAATGACTGGCACTCATACCTTTTTCGAAAAAAAACCAGCACCGCTGTGTTTTGAACCTGGGTATACAGGATTACGAATCGTGTCTGTAACGCCTTCACCACGGAGATTGATAGTCTGCATATACAAAAATATTATTCTAAGTTATATTAATTGAGTAATTATTATTAATCAACTACATTATTAAAGCCAGTTCATTGGCAAAGAGGTAATGGACGCATTTCGTAACCTCGCATACCAGCGTTCACAACACAGCTGTGGGCGATTTGGCAGCAGACTGCTTTGCGTTGATTTTGTTTTAAAAATGGTATAGGGGGCCGGTCATTCAGAAAGCAATGACAAACTATTGAATATAAACTTGCCAAGAGATCACAACAGCAAAATATGCTGGTGTTGACTGTGACATCCTGTAAAGGATATGCAACTACCATTATTAAATCTTTCACGGATTCAAATCATGGTTTCGAACGCGTGATATGCAGTTCACGAATCGCATTCGCAATCCTTTAGGTCACGGAGACTTGCGTTATATATATATATATATATATATATATATATATATATATATATATATATATATATATATATATATATATATATATATATATACACCCAATGTATGTATGTATGTATGTATGTATGTATGTATGTATGTATGTATGTATGTATGTATGTATGTATGTGTGTGTGTGTGTGTGTGTGTGTGTGTGTGTGTGTGTGTGTGTGTGTGTGTGTGTGTGTGTGTGTGTGTGTGTGTGTGTGTGTGTGTGTGTGTGTGTGTGTGTGTGTGTGTGTGTGTGTGTGTGTGTGTGTGTGTGTGTGTGTGTGTATGTATGTATGTATGTATGTATGTATGTATGTATGTATGTATGTATGTATGTATGTATGTATGTATGTATGTATGTATGTATGTATGTATGTATGTATGTATGTATGTATGTATGTATGTATGTATGTATGTATGTATGTATGTATGTATGTATGTATGTATGTATGTATGTATGTATGTATGTATGTATGTATGTATGTATGTGTGTGCGTGCGTACGTGCGTATGTATGTATGTATGTATGTACGTACCTACGTACGTACGTACGTACGCGCGCACGCACGCACGCACGCACGAACGCACATATGCCGTCTCCTTGGCGAAGGGGTTAAGGTCATTGTTCATAATCCTGTATACCCAGGTCAAATACATATATACGTATATACGTATATATATATATATATATATATATATATATATATATATATATATATATATATATATATATATATATTGTAATAAGTCTTAGGATTTATGGTGACTTTCAACTTCGCAATCTAATATTAAATCCCATATACCCAGGTACAAAACACAGCTGCACGAGATTCGAATGCAGATCGCGTCGCGTTGGTTTCTTACGGAAAGGTATGTGAGCCGGTCGTTCAGAGAGCAATGGCAAACTACGTAACATAAAACCCTTACAGATACACACACACTCATATATATATATATATATATATATATATATATATATATACACACACACACATATATGTGTGTGTGTGCATGCTCATCCATATATATATAAACATAAAACTAACTATATAAACTATTTTATAAACACTCACACTCAGAGATATATGATATATATGCTGTGATGACGTCAGTGTTTATGCAATGTCATTGTCTGCTGTCTGCCGGCGCTGGTAGATCTGAGTGAAGTCGTGATAAAAAGTTATCCAAAAACAATCGACCCCGCCGCGTAGAGTGATAAAAATTTAAACCTAAATACTAGAATTGGCGGTGAATGCAAACATGCATTCATTATCATCTCCTCGCTCTGAATAATCCATAAGAATATTAAATTATCATCGTTGTATTATGACACGGAAAACCGCTATATTCCCGTCATTGAAATTTCACATGACGGCATCATAGCATACGATCTTAATGATTTCTGTTTGGGATGACCCCGCCGACTTAAATATTTGAAAATTTCACAAGACGCGTAAGAATGTATGCTCAATTTAATTATTCATACTAAATCAAGTCGCAACGTCTATATAAAATGAAATTTACGAGTCAACCTACGTCTTAAGAAGACAGTCTCTTTATCCCCGTTAGAAGAAACATTTGAGAAGCCAAGATGTATACATTTGTAGACAATGAAGTCAAAAACAATACTCAGTAGTCGGTTTCTGTTTTAATGCGATCTTGAAATAATCTGGGAATTTAACGTCACATGTACTCTATATATCCTTAATATCGGGGATACAAGAACATCATCATCATCATCAAGTGCCGTGCCGGCTGGCGTAGGCGTTCATGGCTCTCCATAGATCTCGGTCTTTGGTTTTCTGGATCAACTCTGGTGCTGATATTCCTCCATGCCACCGTCTCAATCCATCCAGCATCACTTCTCTTGGTCTACCTCTGCCTCTCTTCCCCTCGATCTTTCCAGTTGTTACGATGTTCTCCAATGCCTCTCTTCTCATCACGTGATCGAAGAAAGATGTTTGTCTCTGTCTTATTGTTGTATATAATGTTCTAGTTTCATTAGCCTGTTTCAGGCAGTCGTCGTTAGTTACTCTGGCAGTCCAAGGAATTCGCAACATTCGTCCCAGGAACCACATCTCTGTTGCTTCTAATTTCTTCTTAATTTGTTCATTTACGTTCCAAGATTCACTGCCATACAGCAAAACTGGTTCTACATAGCATTTCAGCACTCTCTTTCTTACATTCAGTGATAGTGACTTATTGCATAAGATACTCTTCATTTTCTGAAAAGCGGCTTTTGCCTGCCCTATTCTACTCCTAATCTCTGTTGTACATCTTCCATCTGATGTTATAAATGCCCCTAGGTATCTAAAATTATCAACTTGGTTAAGGATTTTCCCTTCTATTTCTATGTCACATTTTGGTGTCACCATTTTCTTTGATATTACCATTGTTACTGTTTTCTTGATATTCAAGGAGAGTCCTTTCCTTGCACTCTCTGTTACTACAACGTCTAATAATTGTTGTAGGTCTGTTGAATTATCCGCCACCAATACTGTGTCATCTGCATAGCATATATTATTTATATTATAACCTCCAACTAGTATTCCTGGCATCTCTTTGATCTCTCTCATTATTATTTCGCTATACAGGGAGAAAAGATCTGGTGACAAGACACACCCTTGTCGTACTCCTAGCTTTATCCGTTCGTAACTACCCTCTTTATTTCCCATTTTAATTGCTGCTACTTGGTTCCAGTAAACATTCTTTATTATTCTTAAATCTTTTCCATCAATGTTGATATCTTCCAACATTTTAATCAGTTCATCATGTTTTACTTTATCAAATGCCTTAGTATAATCTATGAAGCACAAATATATGTCTCTCTGTTTCTCTATTGACCTTTCTATTAGTGTCCGTAATGTATAAATTGCATTGTTTGTGCCCTTTCCTTCCACAAATCCATACTGTTCTTCACTAATTTCCATTTTTATTTTCTTTTTGATTCTTCTCATTATGATTCTGAGTAGAAGCTTAGTGATATGGTTTATAAGGTTAATTGTACGAAAATCTTCACAATCAATTGCTCCTGGTCTTTTTGGTATAGCTATAAATAAAGATTTCAGCATATCACTGGGTAAATATCCACTGCTGTAAATATCATTCAACATTTTGGTTAATATATCTACTCCAAATTCTCCCAATACTTCTAATTCTTCTATTGTGATTTCATCTGGCCCAGCTGTTTTTCCTTTCTTCATACGTTTCATAGCGTCAGCGACTTCTTCTTTCAGAATAGGTGGACCTTCTAAGTTACTATCTTTTGTTAATTCTTCCTTTTCTCCTTCATATAATTCTCTTATATACTCATTCCACCTCTTCATTATAGCATCTTCCTCTAATATTATCTTTCCTGTTTTTGATTTCAAACACCCTGTATTTATTCTTATTTTCTTCCTGTAAGCTCACTGATTTTTCTGTGCATATTTTTTGTATCTTTAATGGAATTTAATTCAATTTTTTTGCATTGCTCGTTTAACCAACTTTCTTTAGCCTTCCCACATGTATCTTTTATTTCTTTATTTATCTTAGCGTATTCTTGTTTGTCATTTTTACTCTGTTTTCTTTTGTCCATCAGTTTTAAGATATCTTCATTCATCCATTTTTTCTTAGCTATTTTGCCTCTCTCCGGTAATACTTCTTTGCTAGTTTGATGAATGGAGTCCCTTAACATTTCCCATTGTTCATCTATACTCTGTATTTTAGTTATTGCATTGTACCTATTTTTCACAGTCACTCTGTATTGTTCTTGCATTTCTTTATCTATTTTCAGAACCTCTTTATTAAGTCTCATGTTCTTAACCATTTTTTCCCTCTCTTTAATCTTACCTTTATTTGTCCACATAGTGGTACATGATCACTATTACAGTCAGCACCAGGCATTGTCTTTACATTAATTAAAGCATTTCTAAATCTTTTATTAATTAGTATGTAGTCAATTTGGTTGCGTATTTTCTTATCAGGGCTTATCCATGTGTACAGTCGTCTTTTATGGTGTTTAAACCATGTGTTTCCAATTATCATCTCATTGATATTTGCCCATTCTATTAGCATTTCCCCTCTTTCATTTCTTGTACCTAAACCATAATTCCCCACTACATCCTCCATTTTTCCCTTTCCTACTTTTGCATTAAAATCACCAAGTATTATTTTTATTTCTTGTGATCCAATTTGAGCCATCGCCATTTCTATTTCGTCGTAAAAGTGTTGTATTTCTTCATCACTACTGCTTGCTGTTGGTGCATATACTTGTATAATATTTATGTCTGTTGGTTTGCCTTTGATTTTTACCATAATAACTCTATCTGAAATACACCAGTATCCATTAATTGACTTGGCTGTTTTTTCGTCTAATATTATTCCTACACCTTTTTCATGTGTTTTCCCTCCAGAATAAATTATTGTGTGATTGTCAGCTATAATTTTCCCCGATCCCTTCCATCTCATCTCACTAACGCCTAGTATATTCATTTTCATGCTATCCATCTCTCTTAGAACATTGGTCAACTTTCCTAGCTCATTTAATGTCCTAACATTCCATGTTCCTACTCTAAATTTATTTATTTTAGTTATGATTTTGCCATCAGTAGCTGGATGACGGTCTGGTGTCACCTGTGGCTCATGACTGTCCCTACCGGACGAGGATGCCCTAAGACAGCCATTAACGTCCTTCACTAACTTTGATTTATGTTTTGCCATGAAGTCTTGGGAAGATAATGTGGTGGTTTCCCCTTGCCTTCCACATTCACACGGTGGTCTTTTAACTCTGCCTTTGACAGCCATTTCCGACTGTAAGGACAATTGAGTGCCCTGCCCTGCTCAGGTGCAGAGTTGTCCACTTATTCCGGTGGATACTCGGTCCCCAGTGCTGTGTTAGCCACACCGTGGTGTGTTTCCATCCTCTACCACGGGGAGGTGCAGTTGGGATTTTCCCTTCATAAAGTTATGGTCTCTGACCAAAACTCTCCAGTACTTTTAGAGGACAAGAACAAGAAAGCCAAATCGCCGTAAAAACATCGCCGGTAAAGTACGGTAACACCAATATGCAATAGCTACATAATACACACAAAACATCTACAAGAAACATTACAATATACAGATCACAAAGCAGTACTAGCACATATCACTACAGACACTACAAATACAAGGCCATCAAAAAGAATACCACATTGGAAATTCAATAACACACTACTCCAAAACACAGGTTATGTACAACACATGACACAACTTATTCTAACATACACTAATAGTACACACAGTAATACAACTCACAAAACAGACTGACAGGAATGCACTACACCTACACACACTAGAATCACAATTAGAACAACACCAGCAACACATATTCCGTGGTGCACTCATTCGAACTAAACTTACTAACATATCAGAAGAAAATCCCAGTAAACAACACCTTGCATTAGAAAAAAACGTTCAAAGTAACAGACAAAAAGGAGCAATAACAGACATGCAAGGAAACACACAAACAGAGGCACTACATATACTAGAAACATTCCAACAGTACTACACTGACCTATATACATCAGAACCCGCCAACACACAAACACAAAATAGCTTCTTACAATACACAAAGAAACTGTCAGACACAGATAAGGACACACTAGACACAGAGCTTAAATTAGCAGACATAACACATCCATCCATCCATCATGTGCCATGCCGGTAAGCGTGGGCGGTCATGTTCTGCCATCTCACTTGATCACCAGAGTCGTGGATCAGCTCCGTGTTTCTGTCTCGACCATGCCACAAGGCCAAGCTATCCATGTACTTGCTTCTAGGTCTTCCCCTTGGTCTGTTCCCCTCGATCTTACCAGTTGTCACCAAATTCTCCAATCCATTTCTTCTCATAACATGCCCAAAAAATTTTGACTGTCTACGTCTAATTTCTCTAATCGATTTACGATCTTCATTTGTTTCTTGAAGGACTTGTTCATTGGTCTTTCTGGCTGTCCATGGTATTCTTTGCAATACCATGTATTGCGCATGCACTCATTCAAATGCAAAAAGACAAAACACCAGGACCGGATGGACTCACAGTAGAATTCTACCAACACTTCTTTCCTATCCTAGGCAATTTCCTTCTAAAAGTCTACCAAGAAGCTTTTCATAAACAAGAACTCCCAAACACTTGCAACATGTCATATATAACACTCATACCTAAAGACAACACAGACAATACACAGCTGAAAAACTATAATCCCATCTTATTATTAAACACAGACTACAAAATTCTAGCAAAATAACTTGCAAACAAAATAAAAAAAATTTCATGCTATCACTTATCCACCCAGACCAACAGTGCAGTATTCAACACAGAAACATACACCAACATACACATTTCATTAGAGATTTCATTACACACACCACCAGAAAGACTGTCAATCCTCCCTTTTATCTTTAAACCAGGAGAAGGCCTTTGACAGAATTTCACACTCATACTTACACAAAACACTAGCACACTGTAACATAGGACAATACTATAGACAGTGGATAGAAATATTGTATACAAATCCTGAAAGTAAGGTACTGGTGAATCATTCACTCACTGCCAGTTTCAGAATCACAAGATCTGTCAGATAAGGGAGTCCACTATCACCAGTCCTATATGTACTCACACTAGAACCACTCTTAGAAGCAATTAGACAAGACACTAAGATTAAAGGTACATTTATACAAGGGTCTGGGGAGCGGAAATTAATTGTTTATGCAGATGACACCGCTTTCTTCCCTACAACCTACACTTCCATAACGAACATACTTCACTCCTTCAGACAGTTTGGTGAAGGAAGTGGGGCCAAAATAAACATACAGAAGTATAAAATAATGGGTCTGGGGAAGTGGAAAAATAAACCAGATTTCCCCCCGGATCTAACAGTCACAGATAATATGAACATTTATGTGATCACATTTCCATCCAATCCCAGAAAGACACATATAGAAACATGGCAATCACTGACAAAACAAATTGTAGACATACTACATAGGTTCACATACAAGACATCATCAATTTTTGTAAGAAGCACAATTGAAAACACCTTCATCATTCCAAAAATAATATATTTAGCCACAGTGTTAGACCCTCAAAAACAAACAATCACAGACAATTCATCTTCAGCAACACAATTCACAGTATACATCACAAGACATTAATTAAATACAAGATAAGAAACGAGGAGGTGTAGCTTTACAGGACCTACACACAAAAATACAAGCATTAAGAATCAACCAAATAGGACGCACCATCATTCCTCCAGATCAACACTCGCTAGCATTATGCTATATTGCAATTAGATTACACAGAATTAAGAAAATAGACAAAACAACACCACACTATTACGGCACACTACCGCACTTCTACAGAACATGTATGCATTCAATTCAAGGCAATGCACACTTAATACAACAGACAACGAAGCAGATATACAAATATTTAGTGAAACAACAAGACCCACCACTACATCTGAGAATCAAAAGAGGATACACATATTATATGAAAGACATAGCTGCACCTTCACTAACTTACACAACAAGCATATCACATCGAAATCCAAAGAAGTAACATACAGGCTAATTTATAATATGACCCCGACAACAGAGAGAGAGAGAGAGAGAGAGAGAGAGAGAGAGAGAGAGAGAGAGAGAGAGAGAGCAGCACAGACATCCAAGCAAACAGCCCCATGCCAATTATGTAGACACAATATTCAGGAAACAGAGGACCATCTGTTTTATGGATGCCCAACAATCACAGCCACTAAGACTGCACTACAACAGTTAATAGAAACACACACAAACAAGATAACTAACGTATACAAAGCAATATTCCTAAATACAATACCTACAACCACAAAAGACACACTAAACTTCTCGTAGCACTAGAGGAGTATAGAAACATAATACGGTCTAGTCGAAACTCGGCCACTCACAATCACCACACAATACACCAACACATATTATCACAGATTTTTCAACAGAAAATCTCCCAGCTATTTGCAGATTAAGCAAGCGCCACTCCCATTAGTTTTACACTACATAACATACATGTTCAAACACACACTCTCACATATAGTTCTATACTCCTAATGTGTACCACTGAGCTCAATCATTGCGGAATAAAGGGCCAAATAACTGATTACATGTTCCTTCTTTGTTACTGAGTCTATTGGCCCAACCTAGACACGATGGGAGGGTGCCCTTTGTGAGTCAGTGGTTTTGTCAACCGAGGTTTGACTTTCCCCAGAAGCCAGCTTAGGTAAAATCTTTGTAGTGGTGGAAATTTTGCCATCTTGTGTAGCGAACTAAACAAATTCCAATCTACGCGCCCTCCCTTTCTCTCCCTCTCCCCTTCTCTCCCCTCCCTCCCCTGGCTCTCTCTCTCCCTCTTTGTTGACTGCTTCCCGGTCTCAACCCAGCCCGCCACAAACAAATCCTTTGCACTTGTGATTAAGGGAGTGATTGTGATTCAGTAATACTATTGAACTTGTTTACAGGAAACTAAGCTTGCATGAGGTTGCCTGCAGTGTGAAAGTTTAAATTAAATAGTTTGGTATGTATGGGAGCAAATGATTACTACACCATGCCAAGAATATAACGTCACATGTACATGAATGTATACGCTGTATTCGCAAATGTAATAAGACACTGTTTTTGTACATAATAAACGCGGGGGGGGGGGGGGGGAATAAGCATTCCTAATGCACGCGCATGTGTGTTTGTGTGTGCGCGCGCATGTAGCAGCCTTTAAACCAAGGCGATATCCCAAGTATTAAAATGATGTTATATGGTAATGATATTTTTGAAGAAAAAAAAATATGCACCACCATGTATAGCAAATTAAATAAACCCTTTAAGTACCCTAAGCTAAAGTGGCTTGTAGTGGTCAGATTTTAAGTCCTTCCCATTGTATCTGAAACCCAGTCACTATCATAGCTTTGAACCAACTACCTCTCTGGGGACAGGCCATGGTCTCTAATTGCTAGTTATAAGTCCCTGATTCTTGTCCCCCAAACAAAAGAGGTCATGGACATTTACAGGACACTAGAGCGTCATCCTGTAATTTGACATCAGGCCAACAATACCAACAATATGAACCTTCACCTCGGTAGCTAAGTGACCCAGAAATTACAAAGAAGCCACATGTTAATGGGAATGGTAATTTAAAGATTATTGCCCAAGCTCACGGCATACAATGTACTGCTGTCTCCAGAAAGCATGAGATAGATCAAGATAAAATGTGTGTGAGAGAGAGAGAGAGAGAGAGAGAGAGAGAGAGAGAGAGAGAGAGAGAGAGGAGAGGGAAAGATGGACAGGTGTTACATACATTCCGCTTGTGTAAGTGGAAATGAATCATATGCAAGGCATGTGTGTTTACATGCACAATGCCATAAATGTTATATTATCATAACTGTATATATGTATGTATTTGATTTATTCACACATGTGACACCTAACACTAACAAACTGCAACGCTCTGTAATATACACAAACAAAACAAACACACATTACACCTTGTAGATATACATTGCTTTGTATAAAATAAACGTTTAAAAAAAATAATGAAGAAAATAATAAACGTTTAAAAAAAATAATGAAGAAAATAATGTCCCTTTTATCGTTTAAGGATTCTTCCTTCTATTACTCTTTTCGCCAGGGTCTTCCTGATCTGTCTTTTAATACCCTTTCGGCTGGCAGACCCAGTAAACTAGTTTATAAAATAACATTCAATGTCTTTGAATGGTATCCCTAATAACTGAAGCAAAGACTTCATAGCTTCAAGTACTGATGGTAAAGTAATAAGCCTAGACCAGTGGTTCCCAAGCTTTTCAAGCAGAGGGCCATATCTGCTATTTTCGGTAGTTAAGCGGGCCACAATGTTATAAAATTATAAAAGTATTGCAATATAATTTTTACCTTTCTTAACTTTCGTCAACAAAATTCTAAAACTTTAATGGCAGTCAATGTCAGTACTACACTGCGGTAATGTTTTGGTTTAAAATCAAAAGTTCATTTAACAATAAATGTTTAATCAATTTCGAAAATCGCTGTTAATGTAATTAATTTTAACTGTTCTTCATAACCAGTTACTTCAGTTCAGATGCCAGTTTATCAATGTCTGGGCACAAGTCAGTCTTAACCAAAGTCATAAGCACAGCTAGGTTACTTATTTGCTTATTTTGTTTTTATAACGATCATTGCGGAAAAGGACTGCTCGCATCTGTAAGTCAAACCAAAACGACAAATGTATCTCAGGGCGAAAGAATGCAAGTGTTCAAATTGTTCAACCGGCAATAGTCGCCAGAATGAAATCATATGATCAGCTGAAGGTGAAGCAGGCAGCTCCAGAAATTTACATTTCAGTGCAGAATTGCATTTCAAATCAATTACTCTGTGCTAAAGGTTTTGCTGTAATTGACGGATCTTGGCTTCAGGAAATACGTACGGATTTATGAAGAAGGCAGAATTATCCTCCTCTATTGTGAACTCTTGAAATCTCGACTGAAAGATATCCAGAAGACTTTCAACTTGTACTTTGTACTGTAACAAGTGACATTTCTTTTCCACCACAAGCGTCTTTAGAGTTGGAAGCGACTCTACAGTCCCTTCAGTCAGCTGTCCGATAAACAGTCGTAGTCTCATTTTAAATGAAGAAATGTCATCACACAAATTTGTGAACAGTTTTCCCCCCTGGATCCTCGCATTTAAAGAGTTTAAATGAGACGTGATGTCCACCAAAAATGCCAGGTCATTATGCCAGTCACCGTTCAGCAAACATTCCCGTTCTGTAGGCAATTCATTTATTTCAGACAGAAGCAGATAGGCACTATTTTTTAAGTGCCCAGAAACGTGACAGAACTTTCTCTTTAGATAGCCATCTGACATCACAGTGTAACAGTAGCTCACTGTATTCCTAGTTCAGGTCTGATAGAAACTATCTGAACTCACGCCTGCGTTGAGTTGAGTTAAGAACCAACATCACTACACTCAGGACATTCCAATACGTGCTCCGTCCCCTCATTCAACAGCCAGCAAAGAGTCATGCTGCTAATCGCTCCCACCACTATCTGATTAAAAGTTCTCCTGGGTTTCCCTCTCACTTTTGAGATTCTTCCAGAACCCCTGCCGATCCCCTGCAATCTCATTCCTTCCACATATGGGTTCTCAATCTGTTCCCCCGCCTTCTCCACCTAGTCCCACAAGCGCACGACCACCTCCCCTTGTCCATGGGCAATCTACCACCAAGTGGTGCATTCCCTGCTAGCCTATCAGCCTGTTCATTTCTCCACACCCCCGCATGGTCAGTGCAAAATATCCATACAATTCTGACAATCTGTGACCTCTGAAGCGACAATAGCCATTCCACACGAGTAATTTCTTTCTCCACCTTACTCACGCCTGTTCAGCGGCTTACTTCGAATTGTGGTCACACATCTCAGAACAACATCGATGACATGTTTCAGATTTAATGTCTTTCCACACAGAGCTTCTTGGTGAATGATACAATGATATTTTAATATGGTGCGGCCAAGAAACTGTTCCAATAATGCTAGACATCCAGACTTTTTACCCGTCAAAGCCGGAGCACCGTCGGTGCATACACTGTCCAATTTGGTCCATTCTATGTTGTTATTCTCTACACACAACTTCAGAGTTTCAAATAGATCAGTCCCTTTGGTAGCTGCATGCATTGATTCAAGTCCTAGAAGTTCTTCAGTGACTTAAAAATTATCGTTTATTGCTCGAACAAAAACTGCTACCTGAGCTGTGTCAGAAATGTCAGTGGATTCATCTATTGATAATGAAACAAACTTACAATTTTTGTGTGTGCTGCTACTTGACGAACATCGTTGGCTAATTCTTCAACTCGCCTGGCCATAGTATTATTAGACAAAGGAATCTGATCAAATTTTGTTTCACACTTTTTATTGCCAAGCATTCTAGAAGCAATTTAAAAGGAAGGCTTGATTATTTCTTCTGCACCGGTGAACGGCTTTTTATTATTTTTTTTTTTTTTTGCGGTTCCAGATTAAATGTTTTTGTAACAAACACAAAATATGCAAATTAAGCAAACATGTTTACCACTACGGCTAGGCATAAACATAAATGTCTCCGTCCATTCGTCGTTGAATTCACGTCAAGCAACGTCTTCACATTTTCGCTTTTTACCTTTGTTTGATTTTAGATTTTCAACACACATGATTATTGTCACATTAACAACTTGAAGGTTTCGATCGATGACAGAAAGTCACGCCAAATGTCTACACACAGTCGGCATGCTTTAATATGTTTGTTGCTCGAGAAGAGACTATAGCGCCATCCGTCTGCAAGGCGGTAGCCATCCTTTGATGTGATAGACGGAATGTCTGGGCAGAAGTGGGCTAGATCTTGTGTTGTGGGGAAATTATTCTCTGGTTCACAGGCGGGCAAGACTTTTAGTTGTACGGGAAACAGGTTCCCAGATGAAAGCAAAATAGACGACGTGTTGTTTCCACCCGGTCTAAAAAAGAGGGAAAAAAATAGATTCTAGACTGTCTAGCGTCTAGACAGTTCTGTGACGTCATTTATACCCAGAATAAAAAACGGTGGAGATAAACAATTGTGGGTTAGTCGACTAAAAGTTGTGAAGCGCTACGGACCGGTGCAGTATTCCTAGTTGTTTCTATAGAGAGAGACTATAGTGTCAATTGTTGATGTATATCGGCGGACATCGATCCAGTCTGTGATTTCATAGTCTCCATCTACAACAGGAATAACTATATGGTTCCACTCAATTGTTCCACGTTATTCTACCAAGAAGCTAGCAACAAAGTCATAGAAAGTGATGGCTCGAGTATTGAAGGCAGAGTTTACTGAAAGGCTTTTGCGCTGGACCCATAACCCAGATGGTCTGCAGGAACCTGGTCTCTGCTGAGCAGGACATGATGATTATACGTGTGTTTTCTTAAGTGATAGTTACATCACAGAAAATTCGGGACACTGTAAATAGCACCTGTACCAGGAACACTAATAGATATAACTACCTGGAACAGTAACATTGTGTGTTAATATTGGGAAAATCTTACAACAAGTGACATACGATTATTTAGGTTTTTCCAAAGGGACATTAACGATATTTGTAGGATTCTCTGATCACAGAACATTTAATGAACAGAGTAGTTACACTGTGTGTGCTAGATCGAAGTTCAATATTGGACTGTTTCCACTATTGAAGACCAAGCATCCGGAGTGTTCACGAGCTATCTGAAGAAATTGACACTTGGCCTGAGAGACACATCACTTGGGTGAGGTTTTCTGTCCCTGATATGGGGTTGTGGTGTGGCCAGTACGATGATGAAGCAGACTGCGCTCCTTGGCTGTTCGGTCTGATTTTGCATACACGCTAGATTATACGACATACATTCTACTTATACACTTCGCACATACACGACACTTTTCTCTTTTAAACTAAATTGTTGTTTTCGTAGAGCCAGTGTTGTTTAGTGTGTTTTGGGAAAAAATATGAGAGGGGGCTTGATACAGTAGTGACAGAGAGAGAGAGAGAGAGAGAGAGAGAGAGAGAGAGAGAGAGAGAGAGAGAGAGAGAGAGAGAGAGAGAGAGAGAGAGAGAGAGAGAGAGAGAGAGATCGACGGGGTTTTGTAGACAGAAATCAAGAAGATCCTCAAGATAGTGATGTGGGGGTAAAAGGATGTCGATGTTGATTCCCCTCACCCCAGGGACGACATATACCATATAAAATAAAATATGACAATTATAGGCTTTAACGGTAAATGTTTATTTGAAGAAGAAAAAAAAATTATTTCAACACGATACTAAAGACTCTGCTAAACTGTTGTAATAGACGACAACATGGCGCCTTGCGCACTCTGATTGGTCGACAAGGCTGAGATATGGGAACTTCATAACGTTTCGTTGCGAACTGAACAGGCGTATTCGATAATATCTGAGCATAATAACCACGAGCAGAGTAAATTATCGCAGCTGATGGGGCACTCTGAGTGTATTTTTGAAATTATTAAAATATATTAAATAACGAGGCCACTTTCTGACAGCTGGCGGGCCACATGTGGCCCGCGGGCCGTGGTTTGGGAACCTCTGACCTAGATGGTTCCATCGTGTCATTAACTCAATGCTCAATGATGTTCAATCATTAGAACGGAAGTGATGTAGTACGCTGATTTAGTATGCCTTGAGCTTGTACATATAACAAATCTAACCAACCTGCTTCCTTGTGTTGATGCAGATCAGTACACTGAATTGTAATCACATACTGAACTTATGCTTCTTTACATGTAAATTGTTGCACAAAACACAGAATAACGATAATTATTAATTATTTGGAATATTTTCATGGATATTTCAATATGCCCGCAGCAAATGAATCCCTCGAGGTTCAAAGTAAACACGTATATTAAATATATGCCAATGCTTATACTACTGCATCAATCATAAACTGTTTCCTACTTATCTTTTATTTTGCTATATAAATGAAGTGGTTTCTTCCTCATATTCTTCTTTTTTTCCACACAGTGGACAATTTAAACGACAAGCTCCTTCATTTTAATTCAGTTTATTTTGCCCGTCTCCGTGTTTTTATTGACTTCCTTGGTTACTGGTGGTTTGCGCAGTGTCAACAACTTGGGGATTCTGTGCGGAACAGATAACAGATACCCGTCCGTTCACTAGATATTGTAGATCTGGGAGTCAAAGAAATACTTTATTTGATAACTTTTTATAACATTTCAACCTAAAGAATGATGTCCTCACGCTATATACCGCGCACCAGAGAGTACAAAGGAATTCAGCCTTATTCTGTCGCTATTAGAGGAAAAAACCCGTTGGAACAACCTGTAGACAGGTTAATCAGGAAAAACAGAGACGTTGACGAGCGGCTGCATGATATGGCAGTTCAAGTCCAGGAGCAGAAATTGCGAGACCTTCCAACAGATTTTGAGTCAAGGCAAAGGCGTATTCTAATAACAAATGTGAAAAGTCGTGTGAAAACACTCATGGACGCTAATGAATGTACATTGGAGTGCAGACGAGAAAAATTGAAGGACATGTTGGCCAATGAGGAAGCTTGTTACATGAAAGAAATTGAAGATCAGAAAGAGACAGTGTTGGAGAGGCAAGCAAAGATGAGGGAGAGGGCAAAGTTTCTGAAGGACAAGCGAGAATCAGAGAGACTTGTTTTTGTGCAACAGAAATATGACCAGCAGTTCAGAAATGAGTGTGAAGAGCTGAGGTCGGCACTAAGCAAGAAGCACTTTGACCAGATCTGCCTTGATCGTCTCGACCAGCTACAGCAAAAGGAAGAGGCTGCTTTGGAAAAGCAAGCCTATGATAACATGTATTCCAGGTTGTAAGAACAGGACATGCTGGAAAAAACAGACAGAAAAGAAAGAGAGGCCAAAGAACTCCATGAGAGAAATCGAGGTGTGCTTGAAATTCAGAGGAAGCAGATGGCAGCTTTAGAGGCTAAGAAAGAAGAAGAACGAAAACTGAAGGAGGAAGAAGCTCAGCTGATGAAAGAGCAGAAGGCACTGTGGAAGCTGGAGGATGAAATGAAGCAGAAGGAAAAGATTCAACAACAGAACGAGACACGAGACATGTTGGATCGTACACTGGCTGCCAAGACTAGAAAGAAAGCCAAGGAAGAGCAGGAGCAACTAGCCTTTGACATGAAAATGTTGGAGCAGCTTCTGCACGAGTCCCATCATGAAAATGTCGAAGCCTTGCAGCGCAAGCGAGAACTTCAGGAAGAGGACAGACGGTACCTTGAGTTCCTGAGAAAGTTAATGGAGCTGGACAAAATTATTCAACAGGAAGTAGATGCAGCTTGGGAAAAAAGCATGGAGCAATGGAAAAAGGACAAAATGGATCTCAAACGTCTCATGAATGATGTGATGGAAGGTCGGGCTAAGCAGCTTCAGGAGAGATTACAAGAGAATGAACGTCGTTAAGTAGAGGCTGCCAGGGAACGAGGACAACTTCTTTATTTGATCGAAGAGAATCTGCTACACGTTCTCAAAAGGGACTCAAGCATCAGCATGACCTGGTTGATCAAATGGCTTGGAATATACAAACCAGAGACGAAAAAAGAGAACTCGAGAAAGAAGAATTTAAGAATTCACAGCAAACAGAGATAGAGTTTCAGGCCGGTAAGCAGCAAGTCTTGAACAACCCACTGAAAGAGAAGATTCATCCGTTGAGAAGAGAAATGCTAGCTCATACCTTGCAATGTTGATGACGAGATTCATCGTGTGTGGGTTTTCATTTGAAGATGCAGACCGTGGTTTGTTGTTTACGAACAAGCTTGGCTGTTGATTGCGTAATTTTATCTAGAAATGTACATTGTCAGTAAAATTAATTCCTTTATGTCTAGCTAGTTCATTTTGTCAATGACAGGAGTTTTGATTAAATTAAAAAAAAAAAAACATTAATTTACCCCCCCCCCCCCCCAAAAAAAAAAATCTGTTCTTATCAGCTTAATATCTGATACGTGGCCGATCCGGCCACTACGATATTCAACTGAATTTTGGAACAAGACGACATACTCGGGGCTTACCTCGCTGTCGTCCCAGTATTGCAGTTCTTCTGGGAATGACCTAAAAATTTCACAAATGTACGAGTGGTTGGTTACCTTTCGGCGCACACAGCGTCGCATGCCAGCGTGCGCGCACCGGACAAACGAATTTAATAATGTGATATCGCATCACAGACCCCTAACTACGTCGGTTTTTTTTTGACGAAGCTCTACATATTCTCATTGTTGCTACAAGTTTTCTCTTGTCCTTTATCCACCATTGGAGCACAGGTCTTCAACCAAGCCGTCCTATCTTTTGCTATCTCTTGCAGTTCTGTAAATGTTCCTCTCACCCATCCGCGTCTCTAATTCTCTGGACTGTGTGATTTAGTTCCCCCTCTGTGGTGGGTTCCAGAAAAAGGACAGTCCAGTTACAGCATGATCTGGTTTTCTGAGAATACATCCCATCCAGCTGCGGCGTCTGTTCTTCATATCATGATTTGCTGGAATGTGTCTAGTTCTTTCCCTGATGTTGTCATAAGACTTTAGTTCTTCTATTCTGCACAAATATCAGGTAATAAATTGTTCTGGTTTGTTTGCGCCAGTGTCTCTCCCTGGCCAGCGTGTATGTGAATAGTCCCACTCGATGCGATAGATACCTGCTAGTAGTCATAAGCTTGACTCAAAGATTACGTCATGCATGCCTTAAGTTCACATTCTCATGATCAAACTGAGAATGGCTCATTAAATCAGTCGAGGTTTCTTAGATGGCACAATCCTACTTGGATAACTGTGGCAACTCTAGAGCTAATACAATTATACTCGTACAAGCTTACCAAGCTCCGATCCTCGTGGAAAGAGCACTTTTATAAATTCAAAACCAATCGTCGTTCCACTGGTGACTGGATAACTTTGTGCTAATTGCATGGATTTGCACACCTGTGTCACATCTTTTAAATGTCGATGGGGGTGCAGAGGTGTTTCCAAGGCACCAGGGCCAGGTTCTATACTGGCCAAGACCTACTAAAATGTCCTAGTCGTGCGTTCTGGGCAACAGGTCTGTCAGAGTCTTGCGTAGAGCAAGATAAGTAGCTCGTTTTCTGGCAAGTGTGAAGCAGTATCAAACTATCAAATCACACGAAGTGAATATCAGAAACTGTTATTTACAAGCTTTATTTACGCGCTGCATTCATTATCGCACAGACATCGCGCAATGACAATCCATAGCAATCATTACAGCATGAACAATATCAATACAATACGTAAGGATACATGCAATCAATATACATATCACTTACAAGCCAAAATACTCAAGCGGTCGAACCAGTCTCCCACTGTCACACAGGCTAGCTCTCAATGCAGATTCAAAACCACTCGCAGACTCATGCGACCTGTCCATACAAACGCCTAACCCGGTCTGTCTGGCCTTTCGTTCTACACGCTAGTTGGCGCTCAAGTCAGCTGGTGTGACCCCTGCAAGGTTCACGGGGTGTACCGCTGACCAGCGGTAGTTTTAGCGTCGCTCAGTTGCTGTGCCTGGCTGCTTATACGGGCGTCGTCGAAGACGCCGCATTCCCTCTGCAGTGTTTAACATCACTCAGGGTTGCGCGTTGTTATGTTGCCTGGCGTTGGTACAGACAACGCGTCGCAACCTCAGATGTGAGACTTTGACAAGGTCCCTTCGCTTACCGATATGGCACATGTTGATGGTGTTGATAGCACAAGATGATGATGCTACGGCTACTTGATTGCGCCACGTGTCGTAGTTCAGATATATACTAGCAAAGCGTGTCGGAAACACCAAAGAGAAAGAAAGCATTTACCGCGGTCGGCTGCCAGTGAGCACGTGGTATGGTTTTCCCATTACAACTTGTGATAGGATCATTCAGCCACGGTGACCTCCTCGCTAATCAGTTTTCCACTCCCTGTCTCAACCACTCAGCCACGACGCCACTTGACCCACCTACATTTTTACTAACGGCAACCTGTCCTACACCCACTCCACAGCCACTCCCCCATTCGTCGGAACAGTACTGTAACCCCATCACACCCATGCGACGACATATTTAATATCTCATAGCCAGTCAGCATTAAAGCTTGACTGCAATATGTAAAAGAAAATGAGACACAGAGACAGAGAGAGAGAGAGAGAGATAGACAGAGAGGGTGAGAGAGACAGAGAGGGTGAGAGAGGGAATGCGGGAAAGAGTGAGAGAGAGAGACAGAGCGGTCTAGAGAGATAGGGAGAGCGACGAGAGAGACAGAGAGGGAAAGAGAGAGAGGGAGGGAGGGAAAGAGCGAGAGAGAGACAGAGCGATTGAGAAAGAGAGAGGGAGAGTGACGAGAGAGAGAAACAGAGAGGGAGAGGGAGGGAGGGAGGGAAAGAGCGAGAGAGAGACAGCGATCGAGAGAGAGAGGGGGGAGAGAGAGACGAGAGAGAGGGGAGAGAGAGACGAGAGAGAGAAAGAGAGAGACAGTGACAGAGAGCGAGAGACAGAGAGGGAGAGAGAGAGGGAGCGAGAGAGGGAGAGTGACGAGAGAGAGACAGAGAGAGACAGAGAGGGAGAGAGAGGGAGCAAGAGAGAGGGAGCGAGAGAGAGTGCGAGAGAGACAGAGACAGAGAAAGAAACAGAGAGGGAGAGAGAGGGAGGGAAAGAGCGAGAGAGAGACAGAGCGAGCGAGAGAGAGATAGTGGGATAGACAGAGAGAGAAGGAGCGAGAGAGAGAGTTAGAGAGACAGCGACATAGAGAGAGACAGAGAGGGAGAGAGAGACAGAGAGGGCGAGAGAGGGAGCGAGAGAGAGAGGGAGAGTGACGAGAGAGAGACAGAGAGAGACGGAGAGGGAGAGATATTGAGTGAGAGAGAGGGAGAGAGAGAGTGAGAGAGAGAGTGAGAGAGACTGAGACATCGAGAGACAAAGAGGGAGAGAGAAAAAGAGAGGTAGAGAGAGAGTAAAAGAGAGGGAGAGTGACGAGAGAGAGACAGAGAGAGAAGGAGAGGGAGACAGAGGGAGCGAGAGAGAGTTAGAGAGAGACAGAGACAGAGAGAGACAGAGACAGAGAGAGACAGAAAGGGAGAGAGAGGGAGGGAAAGAGCGAGAGAGAGACAGAGCGAGCGAGAGAGAGAGGGAGAGCGACGAGAGAGAGAGAGAGACAGAGACAGAGAGAGACAATTCAAATCAAATCAACAACTTTATTAGGGTCACAAATTGGGCGCGCAGGCCCGTCTTACATTCGGATCTTCCAATCACTCGTCTTTCGTTCATCAAGAGCATTATACATTTACATAGGAAGAAAAATAAACATTGTGAAATGAATGTTGTAAACATAAACAAGGCTTATTACCATGTTATGAGGCCCATCTCCCACTTATCCATACATCACCCCACCCACACACACCCCCACCTACCCACACACACGCACACCAGGGACACATACATACCCCACCAACCGACCCATTCCCCTCGCGCACATCCCCCACCATCACACACTACCCTCATCTGATCCCCCAACCAAAACACACTCGCCACCCACAAACATTCCCCCACTAACCCACACATCCCACGCCCATCCACATCCTAACCCACACATCCTCTCCCCACCCACAACACAAACCACCCATCCCCCAGCCACATCTCCATCGACCACATATTCCCCACCCACGCACACAATCCCCTACCAACCCACACATCGCACATCCACTCACACATCCCCAAACCATACACACACATCCCCACAAACTGGCATGTCCCTACCCCACCCCCCTACACACACATCTCCCTAACCACCCATACATCCCCAAACCACTCAAACACACCCCACCACCCACACATACAACTTCCACCCACCCACACATGCCTTAACCCAATCCCCCACCCGCACATCACATACTCCCCCTACCACGCAATATTCCCAACCCACGCACCACACACACACATATCCCTCACCAACACATCCCCACTTACACACCTTACACATATCCCCCACCCAAATACCACACAATATTCCCTCCCACACCCACACAGATACCCGTACCCATCCACCCCACATACCCCCACTCACACACCACAAACCACACACATAACTCACCCACACAATATCCCCAACCAACACACCACACACCTCTCCCCACCCACACACGCATTCCCTACCCGTCCACCAACACACACTCACTCACGCACACATCCTCAACCACGCACTCACACCCCACCCACCCCCAACCAAACATCTCTCGATCACAATACCCCTACCCACACACATCCTCCACCCACTCACACATCCCATCCCGACACATACAACTCCATCACCGACCAACACATCCCTAAGCCACTCACACACCCTCACCCACGCATTCCCCATCCACGCACACATTTCCCACCCCCACACCCCCACATACTTCCCCCAACCACCACACATCCCCTACTCACCCACACATATACCCCACAAATACACACATTCCCCGCACTCATCACACACATCCCTCACACCACCCACTATCCTCCACTATCCTCCACCCACACACATATCCTCACCCATACCACCACAAACATACCCTCCACCCACACATCATGCACACATCCCGCACAACACACAGCACACATATCTCACACCCACACACCATACACTTCTCCCCACCCGTCCTTGCATCCCCAATCCACCCCACACATACTTCCTCAAACCATCCACACATCTCCACCCACATAAACACACATTCCCCGAATCGATCCCATACACATATCCTCCACCCATATACACATCCCCCACACCCATTCCCACACCCCTACTTTCACCCCCACACATCCATCTACACATCCCACCAACACCCACAAATATCACTACCCACCTAAACCCACACACCCCATCCCATCCAAACGCATACTCCCACCCACACATCCCCACACTCACACACATCCTCCACTCACACTCACACCTCCTCACATCTAGACACATACAAAATGTCTCAAGTTAGCATTGAAACTAGTATGAACAAACTCCCACACTTTACTCACACACATACACTGACACTTGTCATGAGCAGTTTAATAAAAATGTTAAACATGGAGAAAAATGTGTACATAAAAAGTATGTGACGTAAAACTAGTGATGCTCACACACACACACACACACACACACACACACACACACACACACACACACACACACAACACACACACACTCTCTCTCTCAAGCTCACTCATTCACTCTCACGCTCACTAATTCACTCTCACGCTCACTCATTCACTCTCACGCTCACTCATTCACTCTCGCGCTCACTCATTCACTCTCGCGCTCACTCATGCACTCTCACGCTCACTCATTCACTCTCGCGCTCACTCATTCACTCTCGCGCTCACTCATTCACTCTCACGCTCACTCATTCACTCTCCCCCTCACTCATTCTGTCTCTCATTCACACTCACTGACTCTCTCACTCAAACTACAGTAATGAACATGAGTATATATTATGCATGATAAAATCAAATGGTATTTAACTGGTAATATGACATATGGGAATACACAAACATATGGATTCACGTGTTACATAACATTCGTGTTACATGACATGCATCTGCTCAGCTCTCTCTCTCTCTCTCTCTCTCTCTCTCTCTCTCTCTCTCTCTCTCTCTCTCTCTCTCTCTCTGTATTCTTTCATATACACACACTCACACGCATGCGCGCGCTCACACACACACACTAACACATCAACTCTCCTACTGTCTCACTCTCTCACACACAATCCTTCACACACACACACTCACTCTCTCAATCACACTCTCTCACACATACATGTACGCATGAACGCATGCACGCACGCACACACTCCCTTACTCACTCTCACACATACACGTACGAATGCATGCACTGACACATTCCCCCACCATTTCTCGCTCAATCACTCTCACCACACACACGCATGCACGTGCACACACACACATTCACTCTCCCCCTCTCTCTGACACCCACTTTCTCTCTCTCTCTCTCTCTCTCTCTCTCTCTCGCTCGCTCGCTCCCACACGCACACACATATATAGTGAACAATTATAGTTAAACAATTATAATGAACAATTATAGATGGAGAGAGAGGGAGAGAGGGAAAGAGCGAGAGAGAGAGAGACAGAAAGAGAGAGAGGGAGAGAGAGAGAGTGACGAGAGAGAGAAAGAGACAGAGAGGCAGAGAGAGGAAGGGAGAGAAAAGCGAGAGAGAGAGAGAGAGCGCGAGAGAGAGAGAGGGAGAGTGACGAGAGAGAGACAGAGAGAGATAGAGTGGGCGAGAGAGGGAGAGAAATAGCGATAGGGAGAGAGAGTGAGAGAGAGACATGGAGAGAGACAGAGAGGGAGAGAGAGAGAGAGGGAAAGAGCGAGAGAGAGAGCGAGAGAGATAGAGAGAGAGAGAGAGCGACAGAGCGAGCGAGAGAGAGTCTTTTACTTTCAATTATATAGACAATTCACAACACGTCTGCCCGCATACACACACACCTGCAATATATTTCTGGCTCGTCTTGTAGTTATACGTTCCTTTACAAACTCTACATGCCAAATTCCACTACGCGGCATTACTTCTACTGACCAGAACACGGCTAGCGTGTCCGAGTGTAATTAATGTCATATTTATCACCCCGTTTATCAGCCGTTGGCTAGATCGTGACCGCTGACTATTGTCGTATTTCTCACGTGTGTGTGCTGGGGGTCAGCGCGTGATCTTTACCTGTTTGAAGTACCAGCTGTTACTGCAGACATCAAGGGACACAACTATTAAGTAATAGTATCCAACTATCCAAAATACGCAAGGGAAATAACTGGGGTTATTTCAAAAAAAATATTATTTTAATGAATCATTTGCATACTCCACTGATTATGTTAATTTACTTAAATGTATACTATTGAGACAGGTCTGTAGTGTTATTTTCTCTAGAATTAATCACTTTCTATATGTTATTACGCATTTATATATATATATATATATATATATATATATATATATATATATATATATATATATATATATATACACCCATATATAGAATTAATAGCCGTAATCTGGCTTCATTCTTTTATCCTAAAGCTGAATATGCCCATGCGATCTTCTGGCTAGATGAAAGTATAGTTTATACTGCCTTTGATCAGGATCAGGACCTTGTGGCTCACAACTCTACTTTCCTCTCAGTAGGAATGGGTTCGTGGCCCCTTTGTGGGGCAAAGGCTAATATCCCGGACAGGGGCCTATTCTCTCGCGCCCCTCACATCGGCCTACTCCTACACACACACCTACCTATACACCTATACACTCATACACTGGAACTCGAACCAGGTTGCCCGGTGCCTATTTCGTCTACTTATCCATATGAGTATTCCACATGCCCGGGCTTGCCTCGCTGTCTTTGAATGGTCTCGTGGGCAGTCGGGGGAAGCCGAGGCGGCCGGCAAGGGCACCTGTTGGCGGGTCTGGCGGTAGGGGTACCCAGGGACCGGAAGTAGTCAACCAGATGTCAACCGGAAATGACACCGGGAGGTCCGTTCTGGAGTCTGTTTTTACGTCATCGATCTGGAGCTATACCCTTCACATAGTAAAAAAATGATGTCACAAATCTGGAGCGGCTCCAGATTTTCGAAGTAGTTACACCCTGACATACTACTTACATATACATATGTCTTATTTAATGTCCCGAAGCAGTTTTTTGTGTGGGTCTGTGATGTCAGAGCACCAATAAATTTTGTATCTCTGAGAACACGGAGGAATAGGTGACCAGTTTTCAATCACTTTGACAAGCAATGAACCCAGGCTTCGAAATCAAGTCCGACTTTGCTGATGACATTACCAGCATTGTTCGCTATCAATATGGCCAGCCCGCCCACCACAAAAATAAATGACGTATGCAATCACTCCCAGGCAAACATTAAGTGACGGACAAAGACACAATTTACTGAAGTTCCTTCTCCTTAAATATCTAACAACCGAAGCCAGGTAGTTGAAGCTGACAACTTAACCGGTAGAATCTTACATTCACTGTTTGTATGTTGTATACCGATTAATAGAATAATTTCACAAAACATCGTTGCATCGTGTTCTCATTATTTTATTCTTATATTGGCATGATAACCAACATTGTACATTTACAGGCGAAGGATGCGTTCGTCACACGTCAGACTGTTGCTGTTAATACACTGTCCCCTTTAAAAAATCAAGCAGAGAATTGTATCAATGATACATGTAAATATTTTACTATTAGGTATACATACCTAATGAGAGTGGAAAAGAATAAGCAACAAAGACATTTATGATCTGTTTAAGTCCCCGCTAATCACTGGTATCATGAAGACTAATATACAGCAATGGCTGGGGCATATAGAAAGAATGGAAGATAATAGGGAAACAAAACTCGCTTACACTCAGGAAATAAATGACCGTAGACCCCGAGGTAGACCAAGAAGACGGTGGAGATATAATACATGTACAGACCTACAAGCACTTGGAATCAACTACTGGCAAGAGAAGGTCCAACAGAGAGACGAATGGAGACGGATTGTATTTGCAGCAAAGAACCTCAATGGCTCGGAAAGCTGAAGAAGAAGAAGAAGAAGAAGAAGAAGGATCAGAGGAAAATAGCAAATTATCCCTAGATAAGGAAATCAACATCAGGATTGGTAAGGCGGCAACAACAATGAACAGGTTAAAAAAAAAGAGTCTGGGAGAACAGGAAGCTTACTGCCAAAACAAAAGTCCTTGTCTATCAAGCCTGTGTCCTTAGTACTCTTCTTTATGGCAGTGAAGCCTGGACAACTTACTCACACAAAGAGAAACATTTAAACAGCTTTCATATGCGGTGTCTTCGTAGAATACTTGGTATTAAGAGGCAAGACAAGATCACAAATACTGAAGTATTGGAAAGATCAGGTTGTGTGACGGTATATTCCATGCTCAATTAGGAGGATGGATGATGGTAGAATATCAAAGGACATATTTTTTGGTGAATTACAGATGGGTAAGAGACCTCATGGTCTGCCTCTACTACATTACACAGATGTGTGTAAGCGGGACATGATTGATACAAGCATTGATAATGCACATTGGGAGCAAGTTGGGGCTAAACGTGTTGCATGGTGGGCTTAAAAAGTCACTTAAAAGTCGACAGGGTCGACTTCATTGCTAGTTAGTTAGCTAGTTAGTTAGTCGACAGATCATCCTCATTGCACATCGAACCATTCAGTCCCTAAGTGCTTGGATCCCCTCCTCAGCAAATCCCTCAGTGTGTAGCGGCTAACGACACCAGTTCTGTGTTGGTTTATCAATCTTCTTTGGCTTCCTGAGTAGTGTTCTTGTTTGGCCACCCCTCTTTTAATTTGCTGTTCTCGCAGACTGGCCATGGTTGTAGATTCACAGTCATCACTTGGTTCTCGCAAAAGTCTTACTTCTCGTAGAGCATTCAGAATGTCAGCCTGGTCCATGGCGCGTCCGCCCTCCACAGTAGCCTCACCTGTGAGCTTGTCAGCCCGCTCATTTCCTTGTACTCCCGCATGCCATGGCACGAAGATGAAACTAATCTTTGCCAGCCGAGACCGCTCCAGAGGCAGCAACCATTCTCTTCGGATTCCTCCCCCCCTCCCCCACCCCATCTCTATCCTCTTAAGCATGTTCATTGAGTCGCTAAGGAAACATGCCCTAGTGAATGTCTGTGTCTCGAGCCATGTTATTGCTTTACTTACTGCCATGACTTCCATAGTCAGGCTACTTGTGGTCTCAGCAAAAGCACCAGAGTCCTCCTTGACAATTCTCCCTCCAGGCCCATGAGCTTCTCACATGTCGGACGACCGACCAATTCGTGTAAATGACAGCATCACCGTTTAGCGAATTCTCGAAAATCAACGCTTGTACTTCCGCCTCCAGAGCAGCCGGATTTTCTTGTCTACATTTTCTGCCTAGTTGGATACAAATTGAAAAGGACGTACAGAAATCTATTGGCACTTGTAACCACTCCTCGCCAGGTTCTAAGTCCTCAAGTGAACACACCTGTTGAAGAATGTCTTCGGCTTCACCCATCCACGACCGTCCTCTTTTTAACCTGCTGCCCTTCACCTTCATAATTTCACTATGCAGTGGATGTTGTGTGTTTGCTTTAACTCTGAAGTAGGCGCGTGCTCTGTAAATTTGTATTCTGTCTTCAATGGTTGGAAAATCAAGCAGATAGCTCATCGCTTTGCATGCTGTATCTCTTGTACATCCAAGAATAATGCGCATAGCTTCATTCTGTATCCTTTCCATCCTTTCTATCTGCTCACGGCTGAGAGTCAGGATTGCCATTGCATACTCAAAAACAGACATGACAAGCCCCTCGTATAGAAGACATAGATGGCGCTGCTCACAGTTTGCTGCCGCCATCACCCGCATCGTAGCCAATCCCCGCATGGCCTTTGTTATCACATGGTCTATGTGCTCATTATAAGCAAGGCTTCAATCAAAACGTATTCCCAGGTAATTCATTGCCTGCGTTTTTTCCACTGTCTCTGAACACAGATTAACAATTGGTGTTGGAGTGTTGACAATATAATTATTCACTGAAAACCATGTCACTGTTGCCTTTGTTGGGTTGACCATTGCTTGATCTTCAACACACCAAGTACTTATGCGATTGAGTTCGGTTTGTAGTTCCACAGCAATTTGATCTCTATCCTTACCCTTACGATACACTAAAAAATCGTCGGCATGTCACAGTGTCCTCCCCGGTCCAGTGATCTTCTCGCTGGTGATTCTCACAGTGCAGGCGTTGAACAGAACCGGAGATAATGGTGATTCCTGTTGTAGGCCAGGATATATTGTTGTTGGTTCAGAAGTCCAAATGCCACATCTAAAAACTACTTTCCGTTGGAAGAGGGCTGCAGCGATCCAACTAAGGAGGAATGGACTTATATTGAGTTCAAGAAGCTGAATCATTAAACAAATCCAATAGTACTCTCTTGTACGCGTCCTCAAGATTAATTGCTGCAGCAAAGATTTCAATGCCTGAGTGGAAACCTTCATAGACATCATCGGCAAAACCTGCTGCATTGGTCCAGGTTTCTCTTTTTGGACGGTACCCACCGTCTTCATTACACCGGGTTGTATCCCATATGGCTCGGTCTCCTTCCGCAGCGCGGGAAGCGTCGCGCAAAGCACGAACTCCGTAGCTCTAGCGACGACCCACAGGTGTTTCCGAAAAACTTTCATTCGTGAACCGAAGGACGCGGCTCGGAATCGAACCCACACCCTTCGGAGCCCGAGTCAAACGGCTTGATCACTTCGCCACGGAGACTCCATATCCATGGACGGTAAATATCAGAAATGGAATAAAGACAAAGGAGAAAGTTATTGCAGATAAGTCTCACACCGAGCATGTGAGACGTAAGATGGTGCATGATGATAGAAATGACCATGAGTTCACATGCATCCACTGTGGACGAACATTAACGGTCACATTCTATGGGTTGTAGTTATTATGCCTTTTTGAAGCACAATGTAACAAACTATCTTCTGTCAAGACGGCAAGGTGCCAATGTAATTTCTAATAAATTTCTTATTGTGGTATAGTTTCAAAGTCATATAAACAACGCCGTCTAAACTGGTTTTCAGGAACGCTACTGTGCCGCAAAAGTGGTCTGTGTGATATTGACTACACAAGTTCCGACTGGTGCTAACATGTGGGACTGGCTCCGTGTATACAATACGCCCCAAAGCCTGGACACATTCTTTAATGTTTACTCCATCCATCAATCACACGATCACCAGAGTCGTGGATTAGCTCAGTGTTCTTATCTCAACCATGCCACGTGGTCAAGTGATCCATTATTTACTTCTCTGTCTTCCCCTTGTTCTCTTTTCCTCGTTCTTGCCAGTTATCATGCTAATGTATTTCTTCTCATAACATGCCCAAAAATGTTTGACTGTCTACGTCTAATTTCTATAATCAGTATACTTCTCCTCCTCCTCCTCCTCCTCCTCCTCCTCCTCCTCCTCCTCCTCCTCCTCCTTCTTCTTCTTCTTCTTCTTCTTCTTCTTCTTCTTCTTCTTCTTCTTCTTCTTCTTCTTCTTCTTCTTCTTCTTCTTCTTCTTCTTCTTCTTCTTCTTCCTCTGCGTTCTATTTTATTTTTTTTTTCAAACGTAATTTTGATGTGTCCTGGTATGCGCCCTTAGGCCAACACATCCGACTTTGGCGGGCTTTTGTTGATCGGGGTAGCCTTCCCGGGTGTTTCTCACTGTTGTGGTGCCGACCACATCCCTGCTGGTCAAGTTAGAACGGTCGAAGACATCACGGTCAGCCCTTACGGGAAGGCACGGGCAGTCCATAAGCATTATCCGCCATCCAAGGAGGCTTCCATAATTGCAGAGCCGACTTATAGCGCTATGGTACTGGCCTCACTAAAGGAATCGCCACGTCCTGCACATGGCTGCTTTAATTCCTCACTTCCATGTATTGGGCATTTCGTTCGCCACATGCCGCTCCAAGCGCAAACCAGGAACAGTCGGTGTGCAGACGACGTCCACTCAGGGAGCTTTCGGTTCAAACTTTTCACGAAGTACATTCCACTCTCAAAAGGACGCTTTTGCGTTGTGCCAATTTTATTTGCACACTTAAGTCGGCACATCCAACTTCTGAGGGCATTTTCTGTTCGAGTTAGTCTTCTCGGAATTTCATGGGAGATTCGACTCTTACTGCTGTGATCTCGTCCACATCTCAGCTAGTCAAGTTAGAAAGGCCAAAGTTATCACGGTCAACCCTCAAGTGAAGGCAGGGGCAGACCATGGAAATTTCCCGCCATCTAAGGAGGATTCCATAATTGCAGAGCCGACACATAGCGCTCTAATGCTGGGCTCACCCAAGGGGTTGATACATCCTGCGCCTGGCTGCTTTACATACTCGCTTCCGTATATTGGGAATTTCGTTCGCTACTGGCCACTCCCCACGTGAACCAAGAACCGCCAGTCTGCAGAAGACATCCACTCAGCAAGCTTTCGCTTCGGACTTCCACGTAATGGATTCGCTAGCCAAGAGTTCTATTTCGTGTTAATGCGATGTTTTCCACCTTTGCTTACGCTCAATAAATGAGTTTTTGATACAGACTTACATCGTAACCGTTGCGCGCGACTGGGACGTTCTTTCCACCTTTAGTAGCGCTCACGAGGTAGGCTGCAGGTGTTTCCGGCTCAACAGCTTACCTCCATGCACCAGAGAGTTAGTAACGGCCAGGCCCTCACATCAGGCGGATATTGACTTAGAGGCGTTCAGCCATATCCCTCAGATGAGAGCTGTAGAACATGTGTCTGGACCAAACATGTAACAGGCACACATCACATCTCCATTCAGCGTTTTCAGTTGTGGAACAATCTTCCACAAGAAATCAAAGACACCACCAATCATTATACATACATTCGCAATCTGTTCTTCGTCTTTCGTTCACTTAAAATATGTCTATAACTGCAATGCTGTCTCTTGTATGAATTGAACTGTTTTTTTTTTTTCAGTTCACACAGCGGTCCATAGAGTTTATCTTCCACTATCGTCTTTCTAGGCCAGAAGGTTTGCCTAGATATATTTTGGGCAGTCTTGGAGTATGTGCTCTGCTGTCTGCGACGCCAATCCATATGTGCACATGGCTGTTTCACCAATCTTGAATTTTGTATACATGTGGTTGCCCTATCTATTGTGCCTGTTCTGAGGCACATAATAATGACTTGTTCTGGTCTGTCCATAACGTAGTCGTCATCTTGAGCATGTTTTGGTGGCTTTCTGACTGATTTGATCATTCTTTTCTTTTGGTGGTATGTAACGGGCACATCAGGCTGTTCTTCTTTGGCTCTCTCACGATGTTCTTATAATAACTGAGTGAGATGGTCGTTGTCTAGGTTACCCTGCTCCTTGTATGTCACTACTGAGTGTAAGTTGAGCTAGTCATCTGTCTCATAATACAACTCACTCCCGCAGTACACATCCACCAGTCATTAAACAAGATTGAGTTGGCGCACATAATCCTTTAATGCAGAAAGAACACGGGCAAACGGAACATAATACTATATCCAGAAAACTATATAATCCATAGAATATATATCTCCTCCTCACAACTTAACCAGCACACATCACTGCCTCCTCTCGGCCTTATTAATCTCAACTTCACAAGGCAGTTATCCAGCTACTATCCACAGCTGGGCCTCAAACAATACAACCCATACACTAGGTCTAGCCTCCACTAACTATCCAACCCACTTTGGGTTCAGGCCTCCATTAACTATCCAATCCCACTGGGTTTTAGGCCTGCATTCAAAGCTCGGCGAACAACACAACACAGGACGGAGCTCTCCTTCTAAATCCACTCCTATCCTTCGACTCCCGACCAGCTCGGAGTCTAAACATCAACTGCCCCCTGAAGTCCCCTGGCTTCACACAAAAATACACTGTCTCTCCCCCATCCACCCTGGGGGTCTCCATCTACCCCCACCATTATTTCTCAGGGCTGGTTGTTTTTCTCATAGCCCCGCTACAGGTCACTAACCTCAATGTCGATGACCCAGGCATATGTCAGGCTCCTTCCTTAGCCAATTGATCAGCTTTGTCGTTTCCGAGTACTTCACAGTGGGATGGTATCCACTGTATGGTGACCTTATGCTGACTGCTAAGTTCAGAATGTAGGTCCTTAGTACTGGCAATTTCCTAGACAGGAGCGTCTCGAGTACTGATTGTATACCATTGCTGGTATTTAGTAATTTCTCTGTTGCTATCTTGATTGCCTCAATTTCAGCATCGTAGTTATGGCAGTACTTTCCTGTCGGTACTCTAGCTGTGTCCCTAGTATTATTTGGGTATTCTATGTACACTCCCGCTCCTCTATTTCGAACAGCATTTTGCGCTGTCCCGTCTGTGTAGACTCGGATCCAGAGGTCCTGTGGGTATTCGTCATCAAGGAAGCTGAGAGTGGCTGTTCTGCGCTGCACACTGTTCTGTTCTTCCTTGTCAAATATTCCTCTCACTTTTGTCTGGATTTGTAATGATAGTCTATGCTCATCTTTCCATGGAGTTTGCTCTGGAATAGTTGTCAGGGGGATAACAACTGTGGGCAGATCGGTGGTTTCTCTGCAGAGTCGTTTGGCCTGGTGGATAAAACTACTACTTTTCAACCGCCCCATAGCTAGGTTTTCAAATCTGTTCTTCATAGGGTGGCCTGGCAAGCTGAGGAACTTTTCTGCTTGTATTAGCGTTTTCGTATCCCTGCGCTTACTCAGTGCTTGTGTCCTCCCCATCTTCTCCATTTCCACTATAGGGGTTGATCTCATCCCTCCTGTGGTGACTCTAAGGGCTTGATTTTGCACTTTGTCCAGCTCTTGTAGTGTGGTTTTTGATGCCGAATACCACGCAGTTGACCCGTATCCCAGGTGTGGTCGTATGTTCTGTTGATAAACTTTGATAAGTATTTTCCCACTGGCTCCCCATGTGGTTCCACTTAGCTTTCTCAGGATGGCTATTTTCCTTCTGGCTTTTGCTACTGCTTTGTTGATGTGCTTTTTCCATGTCAGCCTGCCATCAAATGTTACTCCAAGGTATGTTGGTTCTTTATCTCCTCTTAGGGGTGTTCCATTTATCTGGATGGTCCCTGCCTTTTGTTTTGGAGAGAGGGTAAATAGGGTGGTGCTGCACTTGTCAGTGTTTATGCTGACACACCATCTATTTACCCATGCAACAAATGTCAGGCAGGCAGAACTAACCGAAAACCTATGCCAGTTTACTGACTGCAGGCTCACTACTTATTGAGAGAGAGAGAGAGAGAGAGAGAGAGAGAGAGAGAGAGAGAGAGAGAGAGAGAGAGAGAGAGAGAGAGAGGGCGCATATCGAGACTTTGTCGAATGGTGTACAAAAACTGCTCTTTCGCCCATGCAAACCACGACTCCGGCTTGACGCTACGGTCACATTCTCGAAACGCCTGCTTCGTTAACTTGCGGCGGCTGGGAAGTTCCCTATTGGGTGCACCTCACACAGCCATCTGAGACAACGAATGCCAGACGCAGGACTGATCTTGCGAACCAGACTAGCCCTCATTAATCAGTATATGATTTTCATTCGTTTCTTTTATGACATGGTCGTTGGTTTTTCTGTATACATACTGACCAATAAAAACATAATAACTACAGCCCATAGACGAGTGGCAACAATGTATGTGCTCACTGAACTATGTGCTGGGGTGAGAATGGCCGATGATCAAATGCTTACCACCGACATCTATAATTAAGTTAAGACCTTAAATAAATATGTACCTGCCCCTAATTTAAACATTGGCAGGTTATAAGACATAATATATCTGCTGTACCTGTGCAATGACTACTAAAATTGTATTCGAAAAGGCACCATTCCGGAAAGTTGACTGCATAGTTATTTAATGAAAATTGTCAAATCGAGGGTGAAAATGGTACACATATTAGCGGCTACAGACCCATCACAATATAAAACACAATGGGCAATATTGTGGAGAAAATAATTACTATGAAGACAGCATATGAACTCACAAAGAATCGTGTGTTGTCTAACACACCGGGAGGATACCGACAGAATACATAAACATGGCGCATGCTACAGTCTTTGCATATGACACATATGAAGGCTTCTAGACTGCCTGTCAACATCTTGAATCATACACACAGGCACTCGCTACTTCATCCACACCCAAAGAAACATTCGTTGTGTGGATGGTATATCATGTCTTTAATTCAGGCGGACCTGAAATAGTTACATACATTAACCAGGCGATGACTGCCTAAACAAATATACATTTGTCGCCTTCTTTACAATAATTATGCACAATCACTTATTCAACCTCCGCACTCGTTATCTCTAACTGGCGCCCTAGCAAACTAAACAGTTACGCTCGGAAATACACAAGTGTCCTCTCTAGAAAGCTGTCGTGTCCCGTCTGACGGTTTTCAGCCGGTTGGCTGGCCTTGCCGTCCTAAATCCCGTGCGGTCCGTAAAACCCCGTGCTATTGTACCTATCTCGTAGTACAGCAGTCTGTCCGTGTTAACCTGGGTTATACTAACGTCTAGTCTGTTCATGGTGGTATCCCGTGAACTAGCGTCCCCTCTCTTCCTCGGGGTTGGTCCTGGCGGTGTCCTGTCCTGGTTATGATATGTCCGTGTCCCCACCTAAGTCCTGTCTTATGACTGTTCTAAGTCCTAGCTTGTGTTTGATCTATACTCTATCTTCTCCCCTGTAGAGTCCTGATCTATGTCCTATCTGTCATTACCTCTATTCTGTCCCTTGTCCTATCTATGTCCTCCTCAACATCTTGACAGCCATGTTAACATCACCATCAATCTATAAGACCATACCACAAAGTGCCCTTTCATCTACTGATAAATCTACTGCTGGAATTTAACCTCCATCCACTCCTTGTATGATGGATAGCCTCCATCCAGTTTCAAAGGATAACCGTACACATATGTGGCAGCTGGTCGACGAACCCGGCTGTAATCAAACCTGTTTTCCCCCAATGGTTTCCCCTGTCTACTGTCCTTTCTTATTGTCTATACAATGAGAATAAAAGGAGAGAATAATTACATGGCAAAGGCATAACTCTCTCATATACAGATCATATCCATGTGCACAGGCAATAAAAGATTCAGTTAATGTCACTCAAGAGCTACAACAAGAAGTAGATCAAATATCAATCATAATGGTGAAGCAACGCAGGTGCCAATGTCAATCCATCTAACTCATCCATAACGTGGTTCTCATTGAATAATCGTGCTGTTAGTACACACATGCCAGCAGAGAAACAGGACACTGACAGATCCAGATCTGTGAAATATGTGGGTGTGAGATTCGACCGAAGTCTGAAGTTCAATGATCACAAAAGCCACATTATAACCAAGGTCAGGACATGTTTGTTAACAATGACAGTGGATGCTTGTAATGTTCTATTAATGACTGACACTCTTTCACATTAAGTACGTCATGATCATTCTAACATAAGCAAACCCACACACACACAACTTGAAAAACAAAATAGATAATGAAACCCTTGGGATCAATCTCGGATGCACCAGAGACACATCTTGTTAAAAAGTCGCTTAAAAGTCGACAGGGTCGACTTCATTGCACCGGGTTTTATCCCATATGGCTCGGTCTCTTTCCGTAGCACGGAAAAAGTCGCACAAAGCACGAACTACGTAGCTTTTAGCGACGACCCACAGGAGTCTCCGAAACATTTAACTCGTAAACCGAAGGGCACGGCCCGGAATCGAACCAACAACCTTCGGAACACGAGTCAAACGACTTGACCACTTCGCCACAGAGGCTCCCGACACATCTTGTTGAGCCAAGAGATATTTTCTGGACGTCCCTCTATGAAAAAACAGGTTAAAATTGGCCAGAGCACGTGATTACCTTAAATTGAAGGCCTTATGCCAAGCTGCCATGTCAATACCTGAATGAGATTGACTGTACATGGGTAGGTCATGGATGGGACATGAAGAAGAAGCCATCCACAAATTATGCAGACTCACAGGCACCAATGTTAAAAGGCCGTAGATACCAGTGCCAGCAGTTACCCGTACGACGATGTCGGTTCTTATCACTCTTGACACAAGTCGCACAGAGAAACAACCATTGGCAGCAGACGCAGAGGTTAAATCGCTGTTACACGAACACACTGGGGATGGCGCGTGGTGTTTACAAATGACTCGGTTGGTCGGGATATGCAGAGTGCATAGCCATCTTAAGGAGACTCAAATTGCAAAGTCGCCAAAGAGCCAAATGGTGACTTTTCTGTGACACCAGACAGCTTTACGACAGAACCAATCCCCTATGCCGTGAACTGGCTTGTATTTACAAGCATGCGTACTGAGCGACTCAATAAACATACTCAAGATGGTCCAGGATGGGCTCATAATTAAGATTAGCTCCACACAGTGATCAATCCATATTAGTCAAGCTAAATGCCATTTGTAATACCGTGGCACACAGGCATTTGAGTCAACGAGCGAGCGTATCGGTTAGCGAACATGGCGGTGATCGAGTTGGAAAGGCGAACGGATTGGATATACATTATCAACACTATAAGAGACGTTGGACACACAGCTGACTTTAAGGACGTTTGGGAATCTGCTTCGCTGTCCAGAGTGAGGGTGATATTATTGAAGCGTGGGAGCCGCCAAACGTGAACATATTTTCAAGAGCACAAGACATTTGATTATCCAATGCAGGAATTGTGCCATCAGACTGCATACGCCTGTGGAGGTGTTAACAGATTCAGTGCCAAACAAAAAAAAAAAGTAGGTTTCGTCAAAACAAAAATGGATGGCGGAAAACGGAGAGTAGCGGCGTGTCCCGGTTATGACGTGACAGTTGTTAATAGAGCAGTGTCAGATTCTCACCCGGAGTTGCAGCGCGTTGTCTGTACCAACGCCAGGCAATGCAACCGAGTTCAACGCTGAACTATGTTAAACATACCGTTATAACGCGGCGTCTTCGACAGCGCCAGAGAAGCCCAGCCGGGCCCAACACTGAGCGACACTAAGCAGTCGTGGGTCAGCGGGAACACAGCGTGAACATTGTGGGTCACGCAAGGTGACTCGACCCCAACTAACGTGTATGCTGAACGGCTGGTCAGACAGGGCTTGGGAGCCGTTTTGGACGGACGAGATTGAATGAAGCCTGAGTGTTTGAGCATGCATCGAGAGCTAGCCTGTATGACTGTTGGAGATTGAACGCCTGTGTGTTTGACTTGTAAGTGGATTGTATTGATGTATTCATTGATTGATTGTATTTATGATATAATGATATTGTGAATTATGATTGCGCGATGCATGTATTGTTTCTGATGAGTGCATTGCGCGAATAAAGAGTGCGACTTTTTTCGGGTTTTCACGTCGAGTTATTCAGTAGTAATATTTAGTATCTCACTTTTCAGTAAACGAGCTACATTTCTTGCCTTACGCAAGACCCTGACAAGCAGCAGGCATGTTGTATTATAATGCGATGACACCATTTTGGCGACAGATAAGCCCTTGACAGATACGGGAAGTCGTATAAGACGATTAATCATCCCATGGCACTTAATCAGTTAATGAGGAGATCGAGCACCAATGATGCTGCCTGGAGTGCGACGATGTGACCCTCACTAATCACTAACTACTATTGTTGCTTCCCACAAGGGACCTTGTTATACATGGGTGAGTAGAATAATTAAACAGTAAAGCAAGTTACCGATTTACACGATTTTAGGCGTAGCGGGCAAAGTTTGCTAGCACCATTCTCTATAGACTAAACGACATTCGAGGGGAAAGGCGCTCAATAACAAGCTAGTCGGTTTCACTTCGTTAAGTCATTTCCTGGCACACACACTGGGCTTGTTGAACATGGGAGAATTGAAGGGGAAAAAATACATCTTCGGTGCGACTTCGATCTCATGATTACTGGTCCAGCAGGAAAATTGATATCTCAAGGCACCACCTTGGATCCCCGAGCAAGGTAATCACCAGGTAATAATTACATGTTATGTAAAGTTAAACAGCGGAAATGCATCAATTGTTAGGTGAGGTTTTTAACAGAGGGACAATTGTCTTATTACATACTACACGGGGACAAGCAGGGTCGTCATCATACCTGCGGTCATACTAGAACAAAAGATACCCCATTTTTAAAATGTGTATTGCTACATCCATTAATCACGGGAAAATATGCAGATAGTAGAGAACGCGTTGGTAATAGAGACATCTCAAAGCACACATTAACGAAAAGTCAAATTACACGTATTGCCTTTAATGACGGAAATTGCAGTTGATGTGCTTAAATGCAGCGTGCCAATAGTTCCTTGATGGCTACATTATTAAGTATACTCTCCTGTACTATATATTTAATTCATATGTTTTGTATCGGTCATTGCGTATTACATCAATACTTATATTTCAATATTTTATTCATTGTGTTTCTGTACGCCATACTAGATGCAACATAAAAGCAGTACGATAACAGCAATCAAATAACAACGACATCATAACGACAGTAACATAACAATAGTAACATGACAGCAGTAACATAATAGTTGTTGAGAGTTGTTATTTTAGGTGATAACGTAAGGAACCATGTTACACTCCTTAAGGCGTCGTGGGTATAATGTGCTAACTCCATATTATTATAGGTGTATAATGTAGTGTTATATATAATGACTGGCTGGCACCTTGCCTTCTTGACAGATAACAGTTTGTAAAATGGGTTTATACCTCTCCATAACACAATGTCTGGGCTGCATTTAGAGACCATGTGTTGCCCATGCAGCATGGTTCCCCCTCTCTCTTTCCCTCTCTCTCTCTCTCTCTCTCTCTCTCTCTCTCTCTCTCGCAGCCTGTCTAGTTTACTCCAGGGTAAAGGTAACACAAATGCGTCTGGACCAAGACAAGCTGCAGAAGCTGCCGCATCAGCAAAGCAATGCTCTAACTGCCCGCCTGTCAGAGCTTCCATCCTAGACCAGTTGCCGACCAAGGTGTATAGGCTGGTCTGCCCTGCCATGACATTTAATCTTTAGGTTGCATTTACTCACACTACGATAATAATATATAATCCCAATTGAATAAAAGGATAATACTTTGGTTGAAATACTTACAACACACAGTCGAAGTTATTGTTCGTCTGTGGAGCATTTGTTACCAACAAATTTACACATTTAAAAAAATACTTATGTTTGCACAATGCGGGCTTGACTCACCTAATCTCTATATTTGTAATCATTTATTGTTCTGAGAATACAGTTTACGACACTCTTTTTCTTTGTTAACTCTATAACTGTAGTTTGTGCTCTGTTGAGAAATCGCCTAGGTGGGCGTTTTATACTCACGAAGGACTCACGAAGACTGATAAACTCTCTTGTCCACGGACACCGGTACAGGTAGATACTCGTTTAAGTATTTAAGACAAACATGTATTCATTTATTCACTTCCTATAATATATAACTAAGCATTTAACTAAGTATTAATGTCAGGCAATAAATTATGCAACATATTGTTTATTGCTTCTGTGTTTAAGTTCACTAAGGGCATACATTATTTTGAATAATAACATAATTACTTACGAAGTATTAGAAAATAACATGCTTTGCGTATATATTGAAAGACAGAAGATAAAATGAGTAGGCTATCTTGTTAAAATGCAACACTATCAAGTACAAACACTGACGCTACACCAAAGAAGATTTGAAATATGAGCAAAGATATACCCGAGATGAGAATGGATTGCCAACACGCAAGACATTGCACAACCACATGGAATGATATTAACCAGTTCCACTAGTAGATCGCCGGCTTCGTGGCTTAGAGGGTTATGACTTTTGTCCGTAATCTAGTATACTCTCGTCAGGTAACGTGATGACGGTTCAAATCAGCAGTGGTTCGAATCACATCGGTAACTTACGGGGTATGTGAGCCGGTCGCTCAGAAAGCAATGGCAAACTACTGAGCGTAATCTTGCCAAGAGATCAACATACAGCTGAAAGATGCTGGTGTTGACAGCTAAGTCCTGTAAAAGGATATGCTAAAAAAACAAAAAACTAGTAGATCGCTGGAAGGTCAACTGTACTTCCACACTTCGATTGACTATAACAGTGGAAGATGTATATGATGATGATGATGACGATGACGATGATGATTATTTTAAAAAAAATTTAAAAAAAAAAACCTCCACATTGCAGCTATATATGGAAACTGAAAGTGACCTAACAATCCTGTAACAAATATAAGGACGTGCCTCGCCCACTGAGAATACACAATCGTTCCGAAACGCATGGACACAAGATTTAAGTAAGGCAGTGAAAACATATTGCATAATTTGGTAACGGATCACCTGCAGCACATGGATATCTCCACAAGTGCTCAGTATCTACCAACCAATCACACGATGAGAATAGCATCAAAGTACGCGGACTTCCAAGACTCAATGAGAATCCTAATGTTTGTATGCCAGAAGAACAGAGAAAACATATTATTTACCAACACACGTCGAGAGCAGTGAAACCAAGAAGCGACAGAGTGCTGCAATAAGCCGCGAGAGTGTGTTACAATACTGGCATCAGATATATAGAGCTGTAAAGAAGCTGAAATGTTAGTGTTTTAAATTGAAACTTTAAAATAAAGAAATAACCATACACGATTGTGCTTAAATAATTAAAGAAACTCAGAATCCGATTCCTGAAGTCAAATATATAGACGGTACTGTCCTCATCTCAAACTGATGGTTGTGTCTGTTTAAAGGAACAACAAAGATCTGCACCTTTTTGTCAGAATATACAAAGAAACAGCAAGGATAAGGTCCACAGACATAACCACATGCCACATCAAACATCATAATAAGCTGCTGATAAACTGAAACTCACACACGTTGCCTATCCCGGCTGCCATAATTTGTTACAACCGGGACTTACATACAAACAGAAGTCAGAAGTAGACTGACCCTCACAATGCAAGGGTTCACCAGTATTGTGAGACTACGGCACAACAACGGCAAATAAATGCAAGCGACATTTGTGAGAAACTGCATCTTTCAAAGAGAAACATAAATCTCACATTCATTACAGAAGAAACTATTTTCTCTGATGGTGAAATGTTACACAATAAATGCTAGAATTCATTGGATTAAGAAGAAAAGTACTGACATTTTAGAAGATCTTAATCTCTAAGTACTTGGCTCGTAGAAACAAATAGCATATCTCGAATAGTAAGTATTTTGGGATGTGGTTTTGAAAGAACATACATGGAAGAGATTTTTCTTAGGGAAATAGACAGAGGTCGACCCAACGACTGGGGAAACAGGCTACAGAAGACATTCTTCAAAATGCATGAGGCGAGATGACTAGATCGGTAACTTTCCGACCTGAATATGTCATATTACAGCTTGATACATGTCGCAGTCCCCCCAATCAGCATTTGTTTGCTATTTGTGACTTACAGCATGATTACGTTCATTATTTGTCATTGCTTTCTGAAGGACCGACATTTATACCACTCTCAAAAATCAACACAAGGCGGAATGTTTCCATATCGCGTGCTGCAGATTTCGAAAGTTGTATACGAGATAGAGAATCGTGTTCGCTACCCCTTTGCTACACTTTGATCAACTGTGCAACACTTTGACCAACTGTGCTACACTTTGACCAACTGTACTACACTTTGACCAAATGTGCTACACTTTAACCAATTGTGCTATACTTTGACCAGCTGTACAATATACTTGACTGACGTCTGTTGTGTATATTTTAAGGAAACCCCTTTGCTCGTAATCAAATAACAGTTGGACTTAGATGGAATCTAACAATTCATTTGTGAATTCCGATACGACTACTGACATTATTGTGCAGTATTTATACCATAGTTTAATCAGCGATAACACCAGGGATATCTTCCAGTGGATCTTTTTTGCTGTCCTAACTGAGATCATTTCCTGTTTTGGCATTGTGACAAATATCATTAATATTATCTGTTTTCTGAAGACAGGATTTAAAGACGTGGTGAATATAAGCTTGCTGGGTAAGTTTTCTGAGAGTTTTGTGTCTTTACGAATGTTGACACTAATACATTTACTAATTCTGTACAAATATCGAGATTGCCAGTTTTTCCACTGATCAATAGATAGCAAATCAGAAGTTTAGTCCTTCGAAGTTGAAAAAAATGTTGGTTGCATATTCTGATTAACAGACTGACGATCTATGTTGTTGATGTGCCTTATATTTTAGTGTAAACAATATAAAATGACACAAAGTAGTGCAGCTTTACATAACAGAGTTAAGACACATACAGAACGTTGCCTTCATCAGCAAACAAACACATTAACAAACACAACATACAGTCAAGGAGATGTTGTGTTTGTGAATGTGTTTGTTTGCTGATGAAGGCTAATCGCCGCAACGTTCTGTATGTGTTTTAACTCTGTTATGTAAAGCTGCACTACTTTGTGTCATTTTATATTGTTACACTTTCACAGCTTTACCGCAGTTCCACCAAATTTTACTTATATTTCAGTAAGCGGATGTACCATTCATGAAAGGAAAATAAGTAAATGAGGTTCCGTCTCCAGAATGGAGTTTACAACATCTCTCGACATGTGTTGTCCACGCCGGCATTTTGATGGCTATCTCTTGCATTTATGAGCGAATGTTCCATTAAGTATGGTATTTAATAAGATTGTAAGTGTGTGCGCGTTTTTGTGTGTGTGAGAATGCGTGTTTTAGAGTTGAAATATTTTTTTCAATATTTAAATGATATAATTCTATTTTATCTAATCTCTAAGGTTTGTCCGTTTCTGACATGGGATGCCTACTACCTCTAATATGGACAAGCATCTGTTACGCTCCAGCCTTTAATCGCCTAGACTTGCCCTTCGAGCCAATAGAGTTTCAGTATTTGACGGGAGGCTGGGTCCACTACACATTTACACGTGTCACTAGTTGCATCACCGCGTTTATCACCCTGGAGAGGTGTCTTTGTGTAACCATGCCCCTCAAGGTTTGTTGCCTTCAATTGTATCTGCAACTGTAATTTTGTGTTCCGTACTATCGCCTAGTCATCACTCATTATAAAGGCATACGTTTCATTTACAGCAGACCATTGAATGTCCCATTATTATTGGCCATTGCATGGTTCACACCAAAAATAGTCGGATATCATGAAATCGTTGTATTTAAATTGCATGACATAACTTTAGATTAGCAGATACCTGTTAGTTCACCAGATATTCAGTAAAGGGTACAGTAGATTGTGAAGCAAGTAAATAGACAAAGTGTTGAATATGGAGTATGTACGAAGATTGAAATAAACTAAAACTTTTACATTTTGCAATAGAGATGAATCCGGGGGTGTGGAGTATGGACAAAGTGTATGAGGAGATGGTGCACCGCTGCGATCGGTCCAGATTAGAGGGGGCAGAGAGAAGAAACGAAACGAACAGAGGTTGAGCGAGTAGCGAAGAGGAGTTGAATACAAAGGAGACGAAATAGGGAACACAGGAAGGGAGAAGATAGAAGAGAACAGGTCAAATGTGACGAGTAGAAGCGAGTTCGCACCATTCCGTGAATCTGTTCAGAACAGGGAAAGTAAGGAGAGCGAAGAGGGCCCATGATATTTTTAGAAATGCGGTTGAGAATAAGCATCTCATAACCGACGCATTAAATTGTTCACAGTTGGTAAGCAATAATAACAATGACTGCAAACTAAACTTACACACGCTAGGTTAACAAGCTAGAAACAACGTCAATAATCGTTTATTCAACTTTAGCAATTTTTCTTAGACAAAATGCAGGAGTACATTACAACATAAAGAGCACCAACACCTATGTTCAGTCAATAACTGACTAAAATGAGCCCAAACTACTGCAGACAACAATAGAAGCTGCGTATCATCTAGGACAAAACAGACCAAAATGGTATTGCATGATATAAAGATTGGTCATCTATGAGCAGTACAAGCAGTACTACAGATAGGGAGGGAAGGAGAGAGAGAGAGAGAGAGAGAGAGAGAGAGAGAGACAGACATAGAGACATAGCCACCGACAGGGAGGTATAGGGATACAGAGAGACAGACATAGAGACATAGCCACCGACAGACAAAGAGACCGACAGAGAGACATACAGAGAAACTGACAGACAAAGAGACCGACAGACAAAGAGACTGACAGACAAAGAGGGACATATAGGGATACAGAGAGAGACGGACAGAAGAGACTTAGCGACTGACAAAAACATAGATAGACAGAGAGAATGATAGAGAGACTTAGCGATCGACAGACAAAGTGATATTCAGACAGGCAGACAGACAAAGAGATAAGGACAGAAAGAAAGAGTGACCGAGCGTCTGGCATAACTATGGACGAACTTTTGTCCTCATAGTATTACGAACAGGCACGTAGGACTATTTAACTTTCTGGGCTTCTTGTCTGTTTGTCTGTCGTCATTCATACATTATTTCATTCTCTCTCTCTCTCTCTCTCTCACACACACACACACACACATACACACACACACACACACACACCCCACATACACACACACACACACACACACAGAGTGGAACTTCGGTTTTCGTCTATTTAGGTTTTCGTCGATTATCTCATCTCATCTCATCATGTTCCTCTTGTACCTTGCGGTGTCGAGATGAAGTATAAACATCGTAAGAGTGCCCGATTATTGGCTTCATATATCGATATTTCCATGGACTCTGCTATTCCCTCTGTCCAACGTTTACATTGTCGGCTCCTTCCTCTGTTTCCATCTGGTCTGTACATCATTGCCTTTTGTGGTATGCTGTTGACTGGTAACCTACTTGCATGGCCAAACCCTTTGATTATTTTCCGCGAAAAATTTGTCTCGGTTTTCGTAGGGTGCCTCGGATATCGTCGGTGTGCCCACGTGGCCTCGCTGCTAATTGTTTTGCGAAAACAAAGGTACTCATTCGTTCTTTTGCTCAGTTTGGCGTTGTTTCTTGTTATGTGAGCATCCCTTGCTAATAAGTAAACCCTATCCTTTTAGCTCCATAATGGGACTACAGAACGTTTCATGAGCCAGTAGCCCTTCAAAGAAGAAGCCTAGAAAAACGAACGAGTTGAAGAAGGGAATCATTAAAAAATACGAGTCCGGCATTACGATTGCCGAAATCTGCCGCATGTACGGGAAGTCGTCATCCATGATAAGTTCCATTGTTTCGAAAAAGGTAGCAATAAAGGAAGCTAATGTAGCGAAAGGCGTGAATGTGCTAACGAAACACAGATCGCAAACAATTTATTATTAATTTTGATAAATCAAAAACAGTTAGATGACGATTCGTTTTCGGAGGCAATCATATGTAAAAAGGCCAGACTGTTGTATGCCGATCTCATTAAGAAAATGCCTGGAACGATTGCTAGTATAATTAGTTATTTTAAGGCACGCAGAGGATGATTCAAAAAAAAATTAAAGAGGCGCACTGGCATACAACAGACAAGAAGAGCAAGATAGGAATTGATCCTATATAGTGTCTTGATACCTAATGTCCTTATGGAGGGGAATTTCCCTTCCAAACTATAATATCGGAACCTCTCTCTCTCCCCTCCTCGTCGTCTTTCATCCGCAAAGAAGAGTCTTAAGAAGGGTAATTAACTTGTTAAATATTCATTGGTTCTTTACATTAGTCTTTTATATTCATTTTATATTAATTTCTTATTGGTTTTTAGTATTACAAACTATATTTATTCTCCATTAAACGTGTTTTGGTATATATTTCAGAGCGTCTAGAACGAATTAATGATACATTGATTCATATGGTAATAATTGCCTCGGCTTTCGTCGGTTTCGGATGTCGCCGTATATATATATATATAAACACACACACACACACACACACACACACACACATATCTATCTTACGGGTGGGAAAGGGTGGAAATGTGAAACAATCATCATAGACAAAATGACAAACAAACATTTAGACAGGAAGAAAGACAGAAAGACAAAGAAATAGAAAGACAGCCAGACTGATGCGGACAGGCATAGATGGACTGAGAGACAGGAACATAAAGACTTCAGAGACATAAAAGCAGACCTAGCAACATAAAAGAGTGAGAAATATGTTATAGATTTGTTTACTTTACTATCAACCTAGGTGAAGGCAATATTGACACATAAAGGAGCCACAGCCATCATTGTTATCATGTTCGTTGTCCTGATAATTAACGTCATCCCCGAATATTCCGTCTACAGTCTGGACATCAAATTTTCCTACGTCAGAAACAAAACTCTCATTGGTCTAGTGTTCACAGACGACCGGGAGCAGGTTGAAAGTATCGTTTTATATATCAGTAATGTTTTACAATTCATTGCTTTCGGAACCATTCTCGTGTGTACAGTAACTTTGGTGGTAAATCTTCGAATAAAATCACAGTGGCGGCAAAGATCAATTGGAAATATTCAATCAGAAAGTGCTACAAGTCGAGACCGTAAAATAACAAAAATGGTGCTTGTTATTTCTGGACTTTTTCTCGCCTGTTTCATCCCTCTATGTCTGATCACCATTGGCATGGCTGTGGAGCCGGAGTTCTCCATAGGAGGCAAGTACAGGAACATGCTTACTGCTGCCTGCAGTATTGGGTTTGTCCTAGAGTCCACAAACTCCTCTATGAACATTATTATCTACTATCACATGAGCGCCAAATACAGGGCTGTCTTTCGACAGCTTTTTCGTTGCATTTAATGGGCTTTTAACTGTGGTAGTGATGTACTTGACCAGCATTTTAATGAATCATCCAAAAACGAATCACAAGTAAATAACAAATAATGGACGTTGCATGATTACATGAAAGCCACTACGTGTATATACAAATTTAAAAGTTACTTACCTGTATTCTTGTTGTAGGCTGGACACGTGTTTCAGATGATCCTCGTGTATAATTCCAATGATCAGAATAAATCCGATTCTACTTCTTCGTAGGTTTAACAGAAAACACAAAGTTACACAATCACATTAGCCCAGAAGAAGGGCTTTCTTATTTAGGGTCCGTGCATGAGGCCGTGTTAAAGAAGTATTAAGAAGTCAACATTGTGGCGAGGATGTATATTGTCATAAGGAATCCCCGATGTGGAGGCGGCGACAGAGGCAAACCGCGCCGAAGAAAAGCGCTGGCTTTCTCATGGTTGAATGGAAGGTGTCGCGATACTTTTGACAGGGTATATTGCGCCGGTTGTACAAAGTTCGCCTCCTTGAGAATCATGACTTTTTGGTAGACACACATAGCGGTTTATTTGTGGGATTATCATCATCAAGTCATCTGGCGTAGGCGTTGATGGCTCTCCACAGATCTCGGCCTTTGGTGTTCTGGATCAACTCTGCTGATGGTATTCCGCCATGTTACCGTCTCAATCCATCCAGCATCTTTTCTTTTGGTCTAACTCTGCCTCTCTTCCCTCGATCTTTTCAGTTGTCACGATGTTCTCCAATGCCTCTCTTCTCATCACATGACCGAAGAAAGCTGTTTGTCTCTTTCTTATTGTTGCATATAATGTTCCAGTTTCATTAGCCTGTCTCAGGCAGTCGTTGTTACTTACTCTGGCAGTCCAATGAATTTGCAACATTCGCCTCAGGAACCACATCTCTGTTGCTTCTAATTTCTTCTTAATTTGTTCATTTACATTCCAAGATTCACTGCCATACAGCAAAACAGGTTCTATATAGCATTTCAGCACTATCTTCTTACATTCAGTGACAGTGACTTATTGCATAAGATACTCTTCATTTTCTGAAATGCGGCTTTTTGCCCTATTCTGCTCTTAATCTCTGTTGTACATATTCCATCTGATGTTATGAATGCCCCTAGGTATTTAAAATTATCCAATTGGTTAAGAATTTTCCCTCCTATTTCTATTTCACATTTTGGTGTCACCATTTTCTTTGATATCATCATTGTTACTGTTTTCTTGATATTCAAGGAGAGTCCTTTCTTTGCACTCACTGATACTACAATATCCAGCAATTGTTGCAGGTTTGTTTAATTATCTGCCATCAATACTGTGTCATCTGCGTAGAGTATATTATTTATATTATAACCTTCAGCTAGTATTCCTGGCTTCTCTTTGATGTCTCTCATTATTACTTCCAGAAGTGGGATAAGTGAGAGAAACTATTAAAACGCCTCGAAGTCAATGTGCAAACGAACCGACAGAAGAAGGTCACCTGGGGGTCACCTCTAGGATGGTTAGGACTCAAATAGTGTGAGGGAGATATAGGAGCCGAAAGTCTCGCGAAAGACTGGCTTGGTGTTACGATTGAAAGCTTCCTATCATGCTAACTAAACATTTGATAACACTACTCACTTATTACTGACACTCACCTGCCAGTAATCGTGATTACATATAAATTGCGTTAGACTTGAGAAAGTAGCAATGCCAAAAACAATGTACAATGGCCATGTTAAATGAAATAAAAATCTACGTAATATCACAACTAGTGGGGAGAGTTACAGTAACAGAATTATAGAGCATTCCATATATAGATGAATAGAACACATGAAGACATCACAAAACATCCTAGCAAACAGTATACGGTTCAGAATAGACAATGATGAGATCCATTGAGCCAAATGTCACTGCGTAGATAACACCTGATGATGATAGTGGTGATGATGATGCTGGTGATTGCTTGCTTGTGTTCGTTGGCTTGAGCTCCAACGCGAAGTCATGTATGTCGAATGGAGGTATCCTGTTGTCCAACATCAGTGTGATGTCATACAGGACCTGAGGTTTGCATGAGTATTTGTTGTCCCATATCTATCTTATTGGTGTGCAGACTGGTGTTTCCTCGCCGTACAGGCACACACTCTCCGACTTCGGAGGAATCGGCGATCCTACTGACTTTGGCTAGGACCCAGAAGGGACATGTTGCCCATGACGCTCGACGAGGAAGCGTCAATAGGTCTTGGCCAGTATATAACCCGGCCCTGGTGCCTTGAAAACACCTCTGCGTCCCATGCTGGTGATGATTACAACGATAATGATGATGATGTGATGATTATGATGACTATTAAATGATGATGAGTAACCATTACATGACCTCGCTAGTTTTGAAATGTGACATCAATCAATCAATCAATCAATCAGGTGCCGTCTCCGCAATGAAGGTTGGTTGCAATGGATCTCCAACACTGTCTGTCTCTCGCCTTGACTGTACATTCTGTTAGGCTGATGTTCGTCCATCTCTTGTATCGTTGTCTACCTCTTGCTCGCTTGCCCTCAACCTTGCCTTCCAGTATGGTTTTTACAAGAGTATCACGTCTTTTAACGTGGCCAAAACATTGCACTTGTCTCCTCTTTATTTCTTTCATCAACTCTCTCTTCATTCCCAGTTTTACTAGGACCTCTGCATTTGATTGTTTTTAATTCCACGAAATACGACCTATTCGTCTGTATATCCACATCTCCAGGGCTTCTATGCGACTTTCTAGTTGCTTGTTCAATGTCCAGGATTCCGCGCCATAAAGTAGCGTTGAATACACGTAGCATTTGACAATTCTCATTTTTAATGCGTTATTAATCTCTCAAGATCAGTGGTTCTCAACCTTTTTTGGCCCGTGCCCTCCTTCACAATATTTTCAGAACGTCATTTCCACCACCCCCCCCCCCACCCATTTTTTCGTATTTCCTACCTAAAAATCCCGCCCCGTCCCTACACAGTATACGTACTAATGGAAGATACATTTAATAGCACAAACTAAAACAAGTCTAGACGTTCACATAAAACATGATTTGTGGGTCTACTTACTTTATAAATTGAATTTTAGAAGAGTGAGACTACAGAACAATACAGTATGAAGGGAAAAACAATATCAAGTATATCGGTTCTTGTATTAACGCGATCTTGAAATAATCGTAATTCCCCCCCCCCCCCCGGAAACCCGAAAATACCCCCCCCCCCCGGGGGGGGGGGGGAATTCCCCACCGGTTGAGAACCACTGCTCTAGATGTTAATACTGATTTCATGCCGTTGAAAGCATTTTTGGCCATTCCTATTCTCTTTTTTATATCCTTTTCACTTCTGCCATCATCTGTTATTATATGTCCAAGATAAGAGAAACTTGTTACTTGTTCTAGTATCTGTCCCGTTTACTGTGATGTTCATTGATGACCTCTCATTTTCACTCCCAATTATCATAGTTTTTGTTTCTTATTTTGTTAATATCTAAGTCACATTCTGCACTGTGCCTGTTTACTTCTTCCACTAGGTCTTGCAACTCTTGCTCACTTTCTGCTAGTAACACGGTATCATCAGCATAACTAAGATTGTTTATGATTCTTCCATTGATGTTGAGTCCAGGCATTTCAACTTGTTTAAAAATTCTTTCTGTGTATAGGTTGAAGAGGTAAGAGGCTTTTGGACAGTACACATCCCTGCTGTACTCCTCTTTTTATCTCTATAGGCGACGAATAGTTATTACCGCATCTAATAGACGCCACTTGTTCCCAGTACAAGTTACTAATAAGTCTGATGTATTTTCCGTCTACTCCTATATCTTTAAGGCACATAATAAGTCGTCCATGTTGTACTCTATCAAAAGCTTTCTTGTAGTCTATAAAATAAACATATATACTTTTTTTGAACTTCTATATATGTTTTCAAATCTCCTTTTCGGCATTGTAAGGTCACACGTTCGGATTCATTGGTTTTTGTGAGTTTTTTGTGTTTTAAACTAGTGTTAAGTAGTTTGTTTTTGTTTTTCACAAATGGCAACGCATTCGAGTATGCGGCCTTGTAGACTGACATCAGATCAAGCTAGATATTATATTTATAGTAATTTCAAGGACTTTGTGAAAGATTCTAAAACTGACACCAAGTTTAGTATACACTTAGATTATTTCGTTAGATATTTCGAAACACCACTGAAAGCGAAAGTTCGTCAAAATATGTTATAATATGTTGGCACATATCGAATTTTGAATGCGCTAATGGGCCACATTTATGCCTCTAAATGTGTTTTGCCTATCACAAAGTATTTAAGGAGAATTTAAATAATTAAATTTAAAAGAATAATAATCATAACTAAATGGAAAATAATGTTTATATTCTTCTTCTCAGTACAACCTGAGTGGTGTGTTACTGTCATTTTCTATTTTGTGTGAAAATTATGTGCTTCAAAATATTATGTTTTACGTATGTTTTATTGGTGTTGTGGTACAGTTCTTGTGATATTATTAAACATAAGTCGTGTGTGTAACAATATTCAGCAAATTTAACTAAATTAGCTGCAGTGGATTATAAATAACGCATCGGAAATTGAAATTTTCAAATAATGTTTACCATTTTAATTTCAATTTTCATTACTAAACCTCTCATTATTGTCATAATATTTCTAACCTGTCAATTAATTATTAATACTGTCATGTTCTTTGTGCAATACTCTTTAATTTGATATATAATACAATATATTTGCTACAATTTTAACCATTTTAAAAGCATTATTGTGACACACCCCTACTTCAAATTTTCTGCCATGAATTTCTGTTTGGTAAGGACCCAATATTTGTTTGGCACCGAAAGAGTTATTATAGGGCAAAGTGAACAAAAGACATTGGAAATATTGACTCACTTAAAGGAAAAAGTCCAACAGATGGGGCTGGTTATCAACCAAGATAAGACAGAATATACGGTAATTTCAAGAGACGGAATGGCTAGAAACCCTGGCCACATACAAATAGATAATATGACCATTAAAAGAACGGAAACATACAAATACCTGGGTACAATCTTCAACTGCTCCAACATCATAAGGGAAGAAATACAAACTAGAATCAACTCTGGAAATAAGATATACTATGCACTACAACATCTACTAAAATCAAAGGCGCTATCTCGTAACACCAAAATCACAATATATAAAACACTGACCAGACCAGTTGTGCTGTATGGCTCTGAAACATGGAGTACAACGAAAGGAGACGAAGCCTTGTTACAAACCTTTGAGAACAAAATTTTAAGACGCATCTTTGGACCCATTAGGGATACACAAAGTCGAGAGTGGAAAAGAAGAAGTAACAAAGACATTTATGATCTGTTTAAGTCCCCGCTAATCACTGGTATCATGAAGGCTAATAGACTACAATGGCTGGGGCATATAGAAAGAATGGAAGATAATAGGGAAAAAAACTCGCTTACACTCAGGAAATAAATGACCGTAGACCCCGAGGTAGACCAAGAAGGCGGTGGAGAGATAATACATGTACAGACCTACAAGCACTTGGAATCAACGACTGGTAAGAGAAGGTCCACCAGAGAGACGAATGGAGACGGATTGTATTTGCAGCAAAGAACCTCAATGGCTCGGAACGCTGAAGAAGAAGAAGACCGAAAGAGTTAACATCCTCACACAGGTAATTGCTTCACTGGTGCCGCTGTTTTTGCGGAACTCAAATTGTTCTTCAGCTACTTCCTCATCTATTTTATGTTGAACTATTTCTTGTATGACCTTGAATAGTATCTTAGTTATGTGGTTCATTAAGCTAATAGTTCTGTAATCCTCACACTCAACAGCTCTTGGCTTCTTCGATAGTGTGATGAAAATGGATGTTTTCAAATCCTCGGCGATGTACCCAGTAGTATATATATATATATATATATATATATATATATATATATATATATATATATATATATATATATATATATATATATATATCATTACATAATTCTGTGATAGTTTCAATGCCAAAGCTGGATAAGAATTTTATCATCTCTATTGTTATTTTTTTCAGGACCTGCAGCTTCTCCTTCTTTCATCTTTTTAATAGCCTTTTCTACTTCAGCCATTAGCATTTTTGGTCCATCTTGAGTATTATGCAATGTTGGTCTATTGACCCTGTTGTCCCAGAATAAATATTCAGTGTACTCTGCCCATCTTTTTATTATGTCAGTGTTATTAATTATAATTTCTCAATGTTTTCCTCTAATACAACCGTTTCCTGTTATATTATTTTTCTTCTTTGTAAATCTTTTTATATGTTCATGTAATTCTTTCGAGTGTTTTATTTCCAGATCCTCTATTTCTTTGCAATGGTACAGCAGCCACTCCTCTTTGACAACTCTGAACATGTGACGTATTTCTCGATCTATTACTATATACTAGATACGGATCACTCTTTGGTTGTTGCAAGGGTTAGACTGAGACCAAAGAGAATCTACACAGTTAAACACAAATCTAGCCCCAGGATTAATATTATTAACACTCACGATCTTGAAAAGTGCTTTCAGTTTCAACAGCAACTTGAAGACGCTTTCACTGATGCATCAGAAAATTGTACAGTAAGTGAAAAGTGGAGTAAACTTAAGGAAACTCTTTATAAAACAGTCGTAGGGGTTTACGGCACTGTGGATCATAAGAGACAGGACTGATTTGCGGCAAACAGCCAGATACTGCAGCCCTTGATTGATAAAAAGAAGATAGCTCTCTTAAGAAACAAGGCAACAACGCGTAACACTCTGAGTGAGCTGAAGCAAGCTAGGAAATTTGTGCAAAAGGCTGCCAGGCAGTGTGCGAATGACTATTGGATCAAGTTATGTGAGTCCATTCAAATCGCAAGTGATAAGGGAAACATCAGAAGCATGTATGAAGGGATAAAAAAGCCTGTGGTCCAATGATCAAAAGAAGTGCACCTCTTAAAACTGTGACTGGAGAAATCATCACTGATAAGAAACAGAAGATGAATAGATGTGTAGAGCACTATTTAGAGCTCTACTCACGTGAGACCAAGCTAGCGGATGATTCCCTCAACACCATAGAGGCCCCGCCAACTCTTCACTACCTCGACACACTTCCCACTATAACAGAAGTTAAGTGTGCTATAAATGAGCTTGCATCTGGCAAGGCTCCAGGTAAGGATGGGATTCCAATAGAGGTAATCAGGAGTGGACAAGACACACTCACTCTACAGATCCACCAGCTAATAGAGCTATGCTGGCGAGAAGGACAAGTCCCTCAGGATTTCAAAGATTCAAGCATCATAACGCTGTACAAGAACAAGGGCGATCGGAGCGACTGTAACAACTATAGGGGTTCTATACTTCTGTGTATTGTTGGGAAAGTATTTGCCAGAATATTTATGTGCCGACTTCAAGTCCTGGGAGATCACGTCTACCCCGAATTACAGTACGGCTTCCGACAGAACCGGTCCACTATTGATATGATATTCTCAATGCGACAAATGCAAGAAAAATGCCGGGAACAAAATCGACCACTGTTTATTGCCTTCATCTACCTCACAAAGGCATTCGATTTGGTCAGTCGTGAGGGTCTGTTCAAGGCACTAAAGAAGACTGCCCACCAACTCTTCTGTCCATTGTGGAATCGTTCCACACAGGCATGAAGGGTATAATCAAGTTTGATGGTGCAAATTAAGAAGAGTTTGAAATCAAGAGTGGAGTTAAGCAAGGCTGTGTACTATCCACCACCCTCTTTGGAATATACTTTTCACTTCTACTGAAATATGCCTTTCGTGATCAGGATGCCGTTATATACATTCACTCACGCTCAGATGGCGGCCTCTATAATGCTCAGAGATTGAAGGCCATGACCAAAATAAGGAGGGTACTAATCAGAGTTGCTTCTTGCGGATGATGCTGCAATTACGACCCACTCTGAGGAAGAATTACAACATCTACTATCTGCTTTCTCCAATACTTGTTATGAATTTGGTTTAACAAGTAACAAAAAGAAGACACATATTATGTCACAAGGTGCACATGGGGTACCATCAATCTTGACTGACGACGCCGAACTGGAGATAGTAGACTATTTTACATATCTAGTATCAGAGGTAAATAGCAAATTATCCCAATGAACATATTAGCAAAAAGAGTCTGGGAGAACAGGAAGCTTACTGCCAAAACAAAAGTCCTCATCTACCAAGCCTGTGTCCTTAGTACTTTACTTTATGGCAGTGAAACCTGGACAACTTACTCACACCAAGAGAAACGTTTAAACAGCTTGCATATGCGGTGTCTGCGAAGAATACTTGGTATTACGTGGCAAGACAGAATCAGAAATACTGAAGAACTGGACAGATCAGGTTGTGTGACGACGTGTCCCATCCTCAGTCTTCGTAGACTTCGATGGATAGGACATGTTAGGAGGATGGATGATGGTAGAATACCAAAGGACATCTTTTTTGGCGAATTACAGATGGGTCAGAGATCTCAGGGTCGGCCTATACTACAATACAAAGATGTGTGTAAGCGGGACATGATTGATACAGGCATTGATAATGCACATTGGGAGCATGTCACCACTGAACGTATTGCATGGTGGGCAACTATCAGAAACGGAATAAAGACAAAGGAGAAAATGATTGCAGATAAAGCACACAGAGCGTGAGAGACGTAAGATGGTTCATATGGTGGAAATGACCATGTTTTCACATGCATCCACTGTGGAAAGACATTTGCAGCACGTATTGGCCTTATCAGCCACACTCGCCGCTGTCATGGGTCATAGTTATTAATCCTTTTTTGAAGCACAATGTACCAAACTATTGTCTGTCAAGACGGAAAGGTGCCAATTAACAATATACTCCGGATTGTTCTTTGCTTTCTTTCTTCGAGACATTTTACTCAAGATTTCATCGGTTATCCATAATTGTATTTTCTTGTTAATCTTCACTGGCAATGTGGTATTTGCAATCTGAATACTGGTTTTTACACTTTCCCATCTTGTATTAATTTTATCCTCGGGATTTTCACGTCGATATAGTTCCATACTTTCAATGATTAGCCCATCATACCTATTTTTGACTTCAGCTAGGAATAGTTGACTTATTTCTGGTTGTTTAAATGCCGATATATCTACTTGAGGTGTCTTCGGTTTCCTTATTCCTGGATCTTTAAGTTTTATTTGTAATTTTAAAACTACAGGATTATAGTCAGAGTATATATCAGCACCAGGGTATGTTTTGGCATTTTTAACATTGTTTTTTAATTTATTTCTAATCATAACGTAGTCAATTTGCTTTTTTGTTCTCTCTCCAGTGCTTTATAATTGTTCATTATAATCGTTCATTATAATTGTTTAACTATAATTGTTCACTATATATGTGTGTGCGTGTGGGAGAGAGAGAGAGAGAGAGAGAGAGAGAGAGAGAGAGAGAGAGAGAGAGAAAGTGGGTGTCAGAGAGAGTGAGAGGGTGAATGTGTGTGTGCGCACGTGCGAGCGTGTGTGTGTAGAGAGTGATTGAGCGAGAAATGGTAGGGGAATGTGTCAGTGCATGCATTCGTACGTGTATGTGTGAGAGTGAGTGAGGGAGTGTGTGCATGCGTGCATGCGTTCATGCGTATGTATATGTGTGAGAGAGAGTGATTGAGAGAGTGAGTGTGTGTGTGAAGGATTGTGTGTGAGAGAGTGAGACAGTTCGAGAGTTGATGTGTTAGTGTGTGTGTGTGCGCGCGCATGCGTGTGAGTGTGTGTATATGAAAGAATACACAGAGAGAGAGAGAGAGAGAGAGAGAGAGAGAGAGAGAGCTGAGCAGATGTATGTCATGTAACACGCATGTTATGTAACACGCGAATCCATATGTGTGTGTATTCTCATCTGTCATATTATCAGTTAAATACCATTTGATTTTATCATGTATAATATAAACTTATGTACATTACTGTAGTTTGAGTGAGAGAGTCAGTGAGTGTGAATGAGAGACACAATGAGTGAGAGTGAATGTGTGTGTGTGTGTGTGTGTGTGTGTGTGTGCGCGCGCCTTCTCTGTGTGTATCTGTGTGTGTGGGAGCATCACTATGTTTACGTCACATACTTTTTATGTACACATTTTTCTCCATGTTTAACATTTTTATGAGACTGCTCATGACAATTGTCAGTGTATGTGTGTGAGTAAAGTGTGGGAGTTTGTTCATACTAGTTTGAATGCTAACGTGAGACATTTTGTATGTGTCTAGATGTGAGGAGGTGTGAGTGTGTGTGGATGATGTGTGTGAGTGTGGGGATATGTGTGGGTGGGGGCTGTGTGGGTGGGTGTATGCATTTGGATCGGTTGGGGTGTGTGGGATTTGTGGGTAGTGATATTTGTGGGTGTTGGTGGGATGTGTGGATGGATGTGTGGGGGTGAAAGTAGGGGTGTGGGAATGGGTGTGTGGGATGTGTGTATGGGTGGAGGATATGTGTATGGGACGGGTGTGGGGTGTGTGTGTTTATGTGGGTGGTGATGTGTCGGTGGTTTGAGGAAGTATGTGTGGGTGGCGGGGTTGTGTGGGTAGGGGATTGTGTTGGGTGGATTGGGGATGCAAGGGCGGGTTGGGAGAAGTGTATGGTGTGTGGGTTTGAGATATGTGTGCGGTGTGTTGGTGGGGGATGTGTGCATGGTGTGTGGGTGGTGGTATGGGTGAGGATATGTGTGTGGGTGGGGGATAGTGTGTGATGTGGGGGATGTGTGTGATGGGTGCTGGGAATGTGTGTATGGGTGGGGTGGTTGGGGGAAGTATGTGGGGGTGTGTAGGTGGGAGATGTGTGCGTGGATGGGGAATTTGTGGGTGGGGGTGTGAGTGGCTTAGGGATGTGTAGGTGGGTGAGGGATGTGTATGTATCGGAGTGGGATGCGTGAGTGGGTGGATGATGTGTGTGGGTAGGGGTATTGTGATCGAGAGATGTTTGGTTGGGGGTGGGTGGGTGGGGGTGTGTGGGTGCGTAGTGGAGGATGTGTGCGTGAGTGAGTGTGTGTTGGTGGACGGGTAGGGAATGCGTGTGTGGGTGGGGAGAGGTGTGTGGTGTGTTGGTTAGGGATATTGTGTGGGTGAGGTATGTGTGTGTGGATGGGGGATTTTTGTGGTGTGTGGGTGGGGGTATGTGGGGTGGATTGGTAAGGGTATCTGTGTGAGTGTGGGTGGGAATATTGTGCAGTATGTGGGTGGGGGATATGTGTGTGATGTGTAGGTGGGGATGTGTGGTGGTATGTGTGTGTGGGAAGTGTTGGTGAGGGATATGTGTGTGTGCGGTGCGTGGGTTGGGAATATTGCGTGGTAGGGGATGTATGTGATGTGCGGGTGGGGAATTGTGTAGTGGGGGATTGGGTTAAGGCATGTATGGGTGAGTGGAGGATGTATGTGTGGGTGGTGGGGTGTGTGTGTGAGTGGATTGGGGATGTATGGGTGGTTAGGGAGATGTGTGTATGGGGGAGGGGGGAGGGAGATGTCACTTGGTGGGGATGTGTGTGTATGGTTTGGGGATGTGTGAGTGGATGTGCGATGTGTGGGTTGGTGGGGGATTTTGTGCGTGGGTGGTGAATATGTGGTCAATGGAGATGTGGCTGGGGGATGGGTGGTTTCAGGTGTGGATGGGGAGAGGATGTGGGGGTTAGGATGTGTATGTGGGATGTGTGGGTTGGTGGGGAATGTTTGTGGGTGGCGAGTGTGTTTTGGTTGGGGGAACAGGTGAGGGGAGAGTGTGTGGGTGTGGGATGTGCGGAAGGGGGATGGATCGGTTGGTGGGATATGTATGTGTCCCTTGGTGTGCGAGTGTGTGGGTAGGTGGGGTGTGTGTGTGTAGGTTGGGTGATGTATGGGTAGGTGGGAGATGGGCCTCATAACATGGTAATTTGCCTTGTTTATGTTTACAACATTAATTTCACAATGTTTATTTTTCTTCCTATGTAAATGTATAATGCTCTTGATGAATGAAAGACGAGTGATTGGAAGGGCCGAATGTAAGACGGGCCTGCGCGCCCAATTTGTGACCCTAATAAAGTTGAGTTTATTTGATTTGATTTGATTTGATTTTTTCAATGTATACAGTTTCCTAGGGTTATGTTGGAAAAATGTGTTGCAGACAATAAGATTGTTTTCTTCACAGAACTGCATCAGCCGGTCTCCTCTGTCGTTTCTGTTTCGCATACCATATTGCCCTTCTATCTGCTTATATTTATTTTTTCCAACTTTTGCGTTTATGTCTCCCGTGACAATTAGGACCTCTAATGATTTTACAACTTGCAGTGTTTGTTGTAGTTCTTCGTAGTATTCTTCTAGCTGTTCATCACTATATTCATATATGGAGCACATGTCTGAAGAATTACTATGTTGAACGGTCTTGCCTTAATTTTGAGAAGTATCATCCTAACTTTATAAGTCCAGAATGCACTAATATTTTTCTCTAATTCTCGTTTTACTAAAATTCCTGCTCCTCTCTCGTGATGATCTCCATCCTCAATTAGTGAATGCGTACTCTTCTCTCCTTATATAACTTGTATCTGTCCATCTTGTTTCAGATACGCCCAAGATATCTAAATTCATGTTGTTTGCCTCTGAAATAAGGTTATCAAACTTTCCTGCTTGATATAAGGTGTTTACGTTCCACGTATCAATTCTCAGACCTCTCCTTCTAATTTTCAGGTAGGTATTGTCAGAATGCACCCTTTCAAAAGAATTTTGGATGCATTCGTCATTGCGCACTTCCTTATTCACTATAGGAGTTATCTCTTCCCTATGAATATTTACAACAGGCTCATCTCCAGGGGGCCAAGAATTACCCGTATCGCTTTTTTCTTGTTGTTGAATTACCATTCAGCGCCGAATGTTGGGCGGCGCTTACCAAACCCGACACCCCACATTGTGCCAACGGCTTCGGGCGGAAGAGCACAATTGGGAGGGCACTAGCCTTATCCTGGTGCGAGGAAATGCAACCCAAAGACAAAATAAGTCATGGCAGGGCAGACCAGGCCCTAAGCCTTGGTTGGCAGCTGGTCTAGGATCGAAGCTCTGACAGGCGGACAGTTAGAGCATTTCTTTGCTGATCCGGCAGCTTCTGCAGCTTGTCTGGTTCCAGATTATAGGTGTCATCTTTCCTCTGGAGTGAACTAGGCAGGCCGAGAGAGGGATCATGCTGCATGGGCAACACATGGTTTCTTTATTTTAGCCCTGGCTTTGTGCTATGGAGAGGCAATAACTCCATCCCTGGTCTTAACCGGTCTCGGAATCAAAGCGAGAGGTAACTGTTACGGGTTTGGCCTTACCAGCCACACTCGCCACCGCCATGGATCGTAGTTATTAAGCCTTTTTGAAGCACAATGTACCAAACTATCGTCTGTCAAGGCGGAAAGGTGCCAATGATTGAATTACCATTGCTGTCTTTGGAATATTACATGGTGAGGTCCCAATCTCTTCCACGATGGCCAGCCATGTTCACTATCGTGTCTTGAACACGCCTCATGTGTGCCAGACACTCTGCTGTTTCGCTTTCGAAGCCGTTGATCTATTTAGTTTCATCCGTTTCTCCACCCCCAGTCTTTGTGTACTAAGGATGGACATTCACTTAGTAGAATATTACCCCTATATCACTCATGTAGTTTAGCCAGTCAGTCAGTCAGCCAGTCAGCCCGTAATGTGGCCATCGCCGTACACAAGCGGTATTCGTGGAACCATACATGAGCTAGGTAAAGAGATGGGAACCACATATGATCCTGGTCTATCACTTGGGATATGGCTGAAACTCACCGTGAGGTACTATACCTCTCTCTTTACCCTACACCATGTGACATACATGTCTGTTACTTTAGGACTTTCCAGTTTGCTAATTCTGTTAATTTAGGACTTCTAAGAAGAAGAAGAAGAAGAAGAAGAAGAAGAAGAAGAAGAAGAAGAAGAAGAAGAAGAAGAAGAAGAAGAAGAAGAAGAAGAAGAAGAAGAAGAAGAAGAAGAAGAAGAAGAAGAAGAAGAAGAAGAAGAAGAAGAAGAAGAAGAAGAAGAAGAAGAAGAAGAAGAAGAAGAAGAAGAAGAAGAAGAAGAAGAAGAAGAAGAAGAAGAAGAAGAAGAAGAAGAAGAAGAAGAAGAAGAAGAAGAAGAAGAAGAAGAAGAAGAAGAAGAAGACTTGTTCTAGTATGTGTTATTAAATTTAGTTTCAATTTCTACGTATTCTGTGTAAAAAGGGGGGGGGGGAATTTATAGGGAGGAAATAAAAAAGGGGAGGAGAGGAATGACGTTCTGAAAATATGGTGAAGGGGTGCTCGGGCCAATAAAGTTTGAGAACAACTGTTCTTAAGCAGTAATCATTTCTGTTGTGGTGCTGTCTGAACCGGGGATATGCCAGATTTCATATGGTTAGGAGCATTCTGAACCTCCATCTACAAAATTGATGGTCCTATGTTATTATTTTGAATATCAGACTATTCTTCTCTGTTATTATCATAAAAGTCTTTCACACAGTCTGACCATACATGTAAAATCTGATCTTTTTCTATGAGTTTTTCCATCTTTTGTCTATAGGCAGCCTGCTGATGTACGTGTTCTTTGATTAGTAAGTTCCTGAATTATTTCGTGCATTATTAGCAGGCCTCATTTATGCAAAATCAGATATAAAATCTGTGGCACCAAAAGAACATGTTGTGTGTAGTGTTATGTATTCTTTAAAATTTGATGAATCCGTGGATAATTGTCAAATATGTGCCATCAATATATACTGTTTAGTTTTAAATGAATGGTAAATACCAAAACAATATCAAGTGAAACGTGTTAACGCTTAATGGACATTTTCTAGCTTAAATGTATGTTGTAAAAAGAGAGAAGACTTACCTGCTAGTGTCATTTAAGAAACTAACAGATGTTTTTTTCGGCAGCCTTTGCTATGGCAACTACTACAGGTAGGCCCCGATTTAGTCGCCTCGGTATACGTCGTTTAGCTATAACGTCGTTGTCACATAGAGGACTATCTTCACTTTACGTCGCTACGTTTCGCCATAACGTCGTTTTGAGGCTGGCGATCGGTCTGTTGATATCGGTAAAATCCATTGTTTATCTCCAACGACGGTAAGGACAAATCATGCAGGTGCTGACAAAATCAAAAAAAGGTGCTGAAAACGTAACCCCTTTGAGTGCTTCCAAGATCACTTGTACCAGAAGTATTCTTATGGAGAACATGGAAGCACAATTGTATGTTTAGATTGAAGACCAGAACCAACGGAATGTGCCTGTGAGAAAGATAGTTATCCAAGAGAAAGCAAAGTCTCTCTATGAAGATCTAGCTAAGAAAGCGGATGAGAGCTGTACTAGTAGTGCCGATGATAGTTTTAGAGCGAGTCGTGGATGGTTTGAGCGCTCTAAGAAGCGTTCACACCTGCACAACTTTCAGACAACAGGTGAAGCGGCGAGTGCTGATACTGTGGAGGGTTATTACTGTGCAGCAGCCATTGGATACATTTTTTGTTCAAGTAGAGAAGAGCCAGGAAAAGAGGCAGGAAGGGGTTACGGTTTTATCCTCAGATAAAGAGGCTGAATTTGATGCCTCTACGTCCCAATAACTCTACCACTCGCCCTCTAACCCACCTCTATTTAGCCAATAAATATCAACAACCATCAAAATAAACATTACTATGGTACACAATACACTATTTCATTTAATTCTATGGGAAATAGTGTTTCGCTATACGTCGTTTCACTTAACGTCGCGTTTTCCAAGAACGTAACCCCGACGTTAACCGCGGCCTACCTGTATTCAGATGTCAGTACATTATGTTCTTGTCTACTACACACCCACGCATACATATTAAAAAAAAAAAAATTCCAGAAGCAGTTTGCTGCTATGAGTTTGTGGTATTGATAGCACCAACAAATGTTGTATGCCTGAAAGCCTGGCGGAATCGGTGACCAGTTGTACATCAATTTTGCCAGCGTCGAGCCCAGTCGTCGAATTAAAGTCCAACTTTGCGTATGGCATTAGCAGCGCAGTTCGTTATCAACATCGCCAGCCAGCCCGGCAGCCACATACTTAAGTGATGTGTACAATAAACTTGCAGACCAACAGTAATTGACGGACATAGACACGATTTATTGCAATGCCTCCTCCCTAAATATCTAATAACAGAAACACAGTAAATGAAGCTGACATCTTCATGGGTAGAATCTTACATTCAATTTTTTGTATATTGAATGCCGATTAATATAATAAGTTCACAACACATCGTTGCATAATGTTTTTGTTCTTTTATTCTGTTATTGGTATGCTAATCAACACTGTACTGTATAGGAGATTGCTGTCGTTCGTCACACATCATGCAGGTACGATTATATAGTAACCTGGAAAGAACAATCAAACAGAAAATTTAATCAATGACACATGCACAAATTTATACAGATTGAACTGGATGAATGATATGAATGATTGATTGATTTAGGAACCGACGTCAGATCATTCGGGGCATTCCCATAAGCGCTCCGTCCCCATCCTCAGCAGCCAGCAAAGAGTTCCAACACCAATAGTACCAGTAGCAATCTGTTTATATGTCCGTCTCGCCTTTCCTCTGAGCGTCGAGTGTCGGCCAGATCCCCTCGTCACTCCTCGCTGTCGCAATCTTGCCAGGCCATGGTAATACATTTGCTCCTCCGAAGTTTTCACATGCTCCCACAAAGCCGCAACCACGTCTGCCTTGTCATGCATCAATACTTCACCAAGTTTTGCAGAGCCAGCCAATACGTCCGCCTGTTCAATCCCCAGCATGCCCCGGAGAAAAGATCCAGGCGATGCTTGCCACCCGTGACCTCCAAAGCGAAGCAAGCCACTCTACACGAAGCTTGCTTGTCCTGACCTTCATCGGCGTGCTTTCTGAGTCAGTTACAATCACGAGGTGTGTGGGTGTGTGTGGGTGTGTGTGTGTGTGTGTGTTTGTGTGTGTGTGTGTATCGTATTCTCCACCCAAAGGAAAGCTGCACTGACCGCCTCCACCTCCATTCTTAAGCTAGATGTAGTGTTATCATATGCCAGGCTCTTCTGCACCAAACGTCGACCATTAGCGTTTGCTAAGAACCCCAGGCACTTCTCCTACCTGTCAATACCGACCCATCTGTGTAGATAATCACATCACTCAACCGAATTAGTTGCTTGATTTCCACTTCCGTGGCCCCTGCTGGCCACTTCCTGCACACCCGGCTCAATGTTATTACAACTCTGCACAAGTCTGACTGCACGGCTGGCACTCTGACCCACTCCTCTCCTCGCCTAATGTTCTCCAAGGGGCACACCTGACTGATCGTATCTTCCGCCTGAGCCATCCATGATTTCATTCTCTTATCAGTCGCTGACCCTTAACGGCGTCCAGCGCCTCATGCAACGGGTGATCTGTGTCTGCAGCTATTCTGAGGTATGCCTTCGCCTGTATCACCTTGAGCCTACCAGCAACAGTCGGCAAACCAAGGATGTAACGCATACACACCACTGGGGTGTCTCTGGTGCATCCCAGAATGACTCGCATAGCTTCGTTCTGTATGCGCTTTAATTTCACCAGCTGATTCTTTGAGACAGCGAGCAGTCCTAGTCTATATTCAATCACTGAGAGGATCAAGTGTCGGTATAGTGTGAAAAGCATTCTCTGCTCTGTGTCCATTGCAGCCATAGTTTTAAGTGCATTGAGTCCCTTTTGAGACCTTGTCACAGCCGTTTCCACATGGTCCTTGAAGGAAAGGCTCCTGTCAAATGTGATTCGCAGATACTTCAGTTTGTTCTCTCTGTTGACGCTTCTACCATCTATCGTGAGGCCTGGGACATCAGCTCTCACAATCCCGTTGTCCAGAGAGCACCACAAAACAGCTGCCTTATCTGGGTGGATCACAGCACTCATTTCAGATCACCAGTCAATCACTTTGTCTACTGTCGCCTGTAGCTCCTGAGTTTTAGTTTTTTAGTTTTAGTTTTAGTCGTTGGATCAACATCACGGCACACGGTTTAACCCATAAGTGCTCCGTTTTCCTCCTAACTCAAACCTGAGTTTCGAGAAACTCAGCTCAATGCACGAACTCCGTTGCATCGGCGAGGATCCTGAAATGCTTTGGGTAGATTTTAAACTCGAAATTTTGCCCGGGCAGCGCCGTTAGGCTACTCTTTTTCGATTTCCAACTGCCAAGGGATTTTTTACGTGCGCAACAATACACACGGGCGTCCGATCTCACTACCCAGAGACCAGGGGAAATTACTGGAAGTCCCGGTGGATTCTTTAAATAAATCATGGTCCTCACCGGGGCCTGAACCCGGGACCTCCAGCACTCGAGGCGGACACCATACCTCGAGACCACTCAGCTCCCTTTGCTCCTGAGTTGTTTGCTCCCTATCTCTCCCCTGCCTATACGCAAGAATATCATCTGCAAATGTTAGTATCCTTCCAACCACTGGTGCTTCTAGGTTTGCAATCTTGCTCGTATACACGTTAAAGAGCACCGGTGAGATTGTAGATCCCCGTGGCAGTCCCGGGGTTAAAATATGTGGCTTTGAGGTCCATGCACCCAGACGGAGAGCAACCCAACGAGAATGCAAGACGGCTGCTGTCCAGTTCACCAATCAGGTATTGACTCCGTTCTCCATCAGTGCGGTCATCAAAGTATCATATCGAACTCTTTGTATGCATCCTCGAGATCAAGCGCTGCCGCCATCGTTTCCTGTCTACTTTGGAACCCCTCATAGGCATCAAAGGCAAAAGTGGATGCATTTGACAGGGTATCTTTAACTGGCCTGTAGCTACCCTGACCTCTTGGAAGAAATTTCCCCCTTTCCAAAACCTCTTGCAGCCTGACAGCGACTATCTTCTCTAGAACATTCCTAAATGCATTTTTAAAGGTGGTGATCATAAAGCCGCTAAGCTTTGAATGATCCTTGAATGGTTTTGGGAGAGGGATGAGATTTCCGTGCACCAAATCCTGCGGTAATGATGCTGTCCTAATGCTCTGGTTACAGCAGTCGGTCATTTCCTTCAGGTCTGCATCGCTCAAAGCCTTCATGTGGCCATACCTAACACCATCGGGCCCTGGTGCCGTGTCTTTTGCCTTTTTTCAAAATATGTTTAACATCTTCAACCCGTTTGATGTCTTAATAATGCATAATCTTCATGTGCCAGATAATTCCTCTCTAACTGCATCCCTGTTGTCAGCATCATTATGATTGGTCAGCTTAAAAATCTCTGGAGAAACGCCTCCCCTTTCTCTTTGTCTGTTGTCACGCGCACACCATCATCTCTATAAATTGTTTCCACTGTCATAGGCTGCTCTTTTCTTTGCATTTGTCTGTGCAGTTTCCAGAATTTTCGCAGTGTTTTATCACCTCCAATCTCCTTCATGAAACATTCCCACTTTACGTTTTTAGCCTCTGCAGTACAGCGCTTGAAATCCTCCACCTTGTCTTTCTTGACATTTTCCGCAGTTTTCACTTGGTTTCGTCCACTGAAATGAATGGCAATAGGGATAAGAATGAGATGCATGAACCAATGACAGCAGAGATAGAACCTGAACCCTCATTAGATGTAATTGCATGGGCATTCCATGAGATGGATACGAGAAACAGAGCAAGTGTGTAAAACGATGTCACTAAGACACACAGTTGAAAAAGCAAGCGAACACCGGGGCACGAGTGGGCGGAGTTAATGTGGTCACATGACTGCGCCCAGGCCAAAACCGGAAAACGAGTGTTTGAGAGACGGAGCTGAGACGTGGAAGAGAAAGGTGGATGGAAAGTGTTTGAGAGCGTTTGAAAGATTGAAGTCATCTGAGACGCAGTCCAAAAGTTAAAGAATGTTCTTGATGTGAAAGATGGCGATTATAAAGCAACATACTGAAGCTGACGCCTGACGATGGGGCCGTAACGCCGACAAGCGGTGGCGAGATAGCTGACACAGTTTTGAGAACACTTCGACCAGAATGGCGGGCAGAGACACGCCGTGACAAACCCTTGTTGGTCACAAGTGAGATGCGTGAGTAGAACTATTAAGCACGTTTAGAAGTGAATTATACAATCGTAAGATCTATAAGATATGCATCAACTAAAGTTCCTACTGACGATTAGATTAACCATGCATTGTATATTTGTAGTCAGTGGGTGTGCTGGTCATACGCAGAACGCTGAACGGCAGGAAGCCGGCGGTGTATGACAGCCACGTGTGATAACTGTTCTACAATAAAAGTGACTGTGATGTCTAAGGACGCAAAGGACTTGTTGGTTGTGTGCATAGCAGATCTGTAAATCGTAACGTGTTTGTACGAGCCATTAGAAATATTTCACCCTGGACAAATCCCAAGATATCGGACATTTGGTGTGATTCCGTCACTTGGCAGTCTCATCCATTGATATGAAAGACAATAGGGATAAGAATGAAATACATGAACCAATGACAGCAGAGATAGAACCTGAACCCTCATTAGATGAAATTGCATGGGCAATAAAGAACCTGAAGAATGTTAAATCACAAGGATATGATAAGATACAAGCTGAACTAATTAAAGCGGGAAGAGAAGAAAGCATACAAATCTATCACGCATTATGTAAAAAGATGTTGAAATATGGTATATGGCCGAAAGATTGGAAGAGAACTATCTTCAATTCAATACCAAAAAAAGGCAACCTGAAATTATGCACCAACTGGTTCCCTGATCAGTCATGCAAGTAAACTTCTACGAAAAATCATTATGAAAAGACTTCGTAAGAAAATGGAAGAAGGGATTAATGTGGTTCAAGCTGGATTTAGGAAGAGGGATAAGTGATCACTTATCACATAATCAACATGCGTTTAATAATAGAGAAGTGCAGACAATTTTATGTAAACCTATTGTCATGTTTTGTGGATTATTCAAAGGCATTTGACTGTGTACAACATCAGAAATTTTGGGAAATTATGAGGAATATGGGCTTTCCATCACATGTAGTACAACTTATAAATATGTTCTGTCTAAACCAACAAGCAGCGGTTATAATTGGTGGTAAGACATCAGATTGGTTTGACATCAAGCAAGGAGTCCGTCAGGGATGTGTGCTGTCACCCTATTTGGTTAAACTGTATGCCGAACATATAATGAAAATGTCAGAGATGATATAATGAGGGATATAAATACGATGCCCTAAATGTCGGTGGTCATGAAATACCAGAGATTCGATATACTGATGATACAATAGTAAATATCCACATCGCAGAATGAAATCCATACATCCATCACGTGCCATGCCGATAAGCGTAGGTGGTCATGTTTTGCAATCTCACTCGATCACCAGAGTCGTGGATCAGCTCCATGTTTCTGTCTCGACCATGCCACGTGGCCAATCCATCCAGGTATTTACTTCTCGGTCTTCCCCTTGGTCTCTTTCCTTCGAAATTGCCAGTTGTCACCAAGTTCCCCAATTCATTTCTTCTGATAACATGCAATCCAATTTTGACTGTCTGCGACTAATGTCTCTAATCAGTTTACGATCTTCATTTGTTTCTTGAAGGACTTGTTCATTGATTTTTATGTCTGTCTATGGTATTCTCTGCATTTTCATCAGAAACCACATTTCCGCAGCCATCAGATGTTTTTCAATTTGTCTGGTCATTGTCTATGCTTCACATCCATATAAAAGTACAAGTTCTATGTTGTTGTTTTTTTTCGTTTCAGTTGATATCTTTTTATTGGTCAGTATGGTTTTCATCTTGCTAAAGGCTGCTTTCGCCATCACGATTCTTGTTCTAATCTCTTCAAGGCATCTCCCATCAGATGTTATGACTGTTCTGAGATAATTGTACCGATGCACTTGTTTATGAACATGCCCATTTACGTGTACATTACATTGTAATAATATTTTTTTTTGCCACATATCCTTTACAGGACATCGCTGTCAACATCAGCATCTTTTAGCTGATTGTTGATTTCTTGGCAAGATTACGCTCAGTAGTTTGCCATTGCTTTCTACCGACGCGGAGAGAAACGCTACCGATTTTCACGCACTTCACGTTACTCATGAGAGTATACGGGATTACGGAGAAAGTCGTGTAACCCCTACACCAGGGAGGGCGGCTTGTAATTGTATACAAAACCTAATAACCTCAACCCAAAGAAATAGTGAAAATCACAACTTATATCTTAACATAGCAAAAGCAAAGATAATGCATTCAGATAAAACTACTATGGAGAATGAAATGTATATTAATGAGGAAAGTTTAGAGGCGCTGGAGAATTTCGATATATCTTGGGTCATTGATTATCAACAATGGTGACATAATGAAAGAAATTAAGCGACCTCTATCAATTGCTCTTTAAAGGCTAAAACAACTGAATAAATTATGGAGTGGGACAGATAGAACTACAAGAATTAGATTTTTAAGAGCATGCATCTTTCCCATTGCAACATGCGCCTGTGAGACCCGGACACTTACTAAAAAAGCTGAACAGCGCATACATGTCTTTGAATATAACTGTTATAGATGGGTTCTACAAATATATTGAACACAGAAAAGAACAAATGCGTCCATACTTCAAGAGCTGAATATTGAAGACGTCTGGCTATTAAAGTCTATAAAACAAAGAAAATTGAAATATGTTGGTTACTTGAAAGTTTGGAGAGAACAATAATGGAGGGGTATATGTCTGAGAAGAGAGAAAATGGAAAGCCAAATAGAAGATGGGTGCAGGATGTGGTAGATAATCTCCACATGTATCCTTCCCACCCCTGGTGCTTCTAGGTTTGCAATCTTGCTTGTGATTGAGAAGCTTTCCGGAAGGTTGTTATGGGAGCGAGGTTCTGCAAAGGACATGCTACAGAATGAATGAGCGAATGAACGAATAATTGATCATAATTCACAAGCACTGAGAGATAAATCTGCTACTTTTGATATATATATATATATATATATATATATATATATATATATATATATATATATATATATATAGCCGGCTCCGTGGCCGAGGGGTTAACAGCTTTCTCCGCTAACCCCGAATACTCTCGTCCCGTGACGCGACGAGAATTAGCAGTGGTTCGAATCGCAAAAGTGACTTATGAGAGTATGGAGCCGGTCGCTCAGAAAGTCGTGGCGTGCTGATGAGCGTAATCTAGCCTAGGAATCAACATACAGCTGAAAGATGCTGGTGTTGACCACAATATCCTGAAACAGGATGGAAACGCGGAAATATATATATATATATATATATATATATATATATATATATATATATATATATATATATATATATATATATATATATAGTCGTAGGAACTCCGATGCGGAGCAAACACGACAGGGGGCTTCAGATCTTCAGAAGTAAAACCCCCTTCCCCAAGCATTTAGGACATTTAATTTCTTAATACTTTCTGGGGGCGGTCCCGTCAAGGGTCATGACTCCGGGCGTCTGTCCCCTGCCGTGGAGAAATTTTTCGGTCATATTCGTTATCCCTGATGTTAAGCTTGTCCCTTCGCTGTTACCTTGTCCACTCTCAAGTCCTCCCTCCCTCGGTGGTAAGAGACCGTGAAGCCAGTGCCTGCCCCTTGACACGTGTGGTCGTGAGATGCGAGCTTCATCCCCCGCCACGGTCTCTGTAGCCTCCACTTAACTCCGTTGCCGTGTGCCTTCCTCGTGCCCCGTTCACGGCGCCACACCCTTTTAGGAACCCGGATTCTCCTTTTCTGCTCGGACCCACCTCTGGGTCTTTCTGCAACTGACTAGACCACGTAGTATGCATATCTCGTGATACTGTGAGGTGTTGGTTACTATGGCCGCTTTGTTACATGCGCTCGCACTGGGTGCGACCTACGGTCGATTACCGCTATATTTGGAGATTGGATATCGGCCGACATTTGCGTGATTTGACTGCACTAGGACTCGCCGCCACGTTTAAAGGAAATGCTCAAGAACTGAGACGAGACGTTGTAAAGTTCGTGGTCTTGATTGTGAAATTGTTGGTATTGCAGTCACCGCTTCTAACCATACTAATGCCGAGACTCCTTCCAATTTAGGTTGCGGCAGTTCCACAGCCAGCACGATGCCTATTCGGCAGTCTCAGACAGTTGTTTTTGGGCCCGGGCCCTTGCTCGTCCTTTAATGCCCATTAGTTTCAGCACATCAAACACGGAGTAGGAGACAAGACTTACCTCGACGGCTACCAGCCTGACGGTGTAACTCTCCCGACTGAGACTCGCGATCATGTCATTGTACTTCTCTGTCTTGTACAGGTGCTGCTCCTCAACATAATATAACATAATTATGCAGCTTCCCTACTACTATTCTTCATCTTCAGTTCCGTTCAATAAACACAGAGTCAGGGATTATGTAAGTTTATGTTTGCATTGGTAACGATATAATTATTCGTTGTTTATAAGACAGCCAGGGTACCTTCCAGTCCGATTCTCATTTGTTTAAATCCTCAATGGAACGCATTTTAAAGTGGACTCCAGGGTAGACCCAACCATAGAAGCCATGTTGATTGATGATAACTTTATAGCCAGTCAGTACCATGTCATGTATATCTAATTTGGTGGAAGATTGTCTTTAGATTATTGCGGGGAGACAGCTGTTGCAATACATACTAATCTAAATTTGGAAGATACCACTATGTATTCCAAATATGTTTCCTGTATTCCCTGTGCTTTGATATTATGACTGTAACATTAACATCAAACCTTGCTGAAAAAGTACACATTTGTAGCATCTTCATCTGGAATATTGTTGCTTTTTAGCAAACTGGTTTAATCAATACACCGGCTCTGTTGCAAAGGGGTCACAAACTGTTTTAATATTCTTAACATCTCCTTGTGTAAATTATAAACACACACTATTTATAGGTATATTGTCAAGGAGTGATACTTACTCGTCACTGGAGGAACAATGCATAAAAGAAGCAAGAGAAAAAAAACACAGAGTTAAAAATAGTTAACTCGAGAATTGTTATTTCATACTTTGTATTCTCGGTCCTTCATATACTACTCAGTGTACGTTATATTGCCTTCTACTACTTCTGTCCTTTAATCTAATTTGGAGATCAAACTTTTAACTCGCTACATAATTTATAATTCCACTTATTGAAGTGAATATTAACAAAGATTGATTAGATTATAATCTGCTTGATTTACTCTCATTATCTGTGTCATTACATGAGGAATACCACAATATGCCCATTATGTCTCATGGCGTGGATAAATATCTATTACATTTACATTGTGTCTAAATAATTGTGTTTGCTGTAAAGTGTTAGACGATTTTCATTAATAGTATTCAGAGTATTCCCATATGAATACTAATTTACAAACCCATCACTTTCTTAGAAATGAGATTGATAACAATAACTCCCAATTCACAAACACATACTTTGGTAATATGAAAGTTATATTCCTTGTTTGAGAAATATATATATATATATATATTTATATCTTCCATCACGGTTCTCATGTGTTAAAATCAGGAATGGAACACATTTTTTTTAAAATGGACTTGTCCTCCAGGGACGAACCTACCGTAGAACTTATGTTGAATGTTGATGCCTTTGTAGCCAGGCAGTTCGGCGCCATTTACTATTAATTTGGCAGTAGCTAGTCTTTGTATTACTTTTCGATACATAATACTTTCAATCTAAAAGCATTCTATTCTAAATATCGTTTCTGCAGTCCAAGCGCGATATATTATGACTGCAACATTACCATCTAATTCTGTGGAAAAAAAGTACACATTGTAACAACTTCATCTGGACATTTGATGATTTTGTATCATCCTGGATACTTCAATACACCGTCTCTGTGGTGAAAGGGTTGCGAACGTAATTGACAATCTCGCATCTCGTGGTCGAAACACAGCTTTAAATGATTTCAAAGCTGATCGTCTTGCGCTTGTTTTGATACAAAATTTGATCGCCGATTTTTCAGAAAACAACGGGGCACTACTGAACGTAAACGTGCCCAGTAAATAACAAACTGATTTACTATTCTAAACTGTTCTTTGTGTAAATTGTACACACACATTATCTGCAAGCGTATTGTCATAGAATGATACTTACAAGTGACTGTAGACATAACGAATGAAAGAAGGAAGAGAAGAAAAAAATAACAATTAATTGTAGTTAGTTCATAAGATGTTATTGCAAACTGTGTTTTCTAGGTCTTTCATGTACTCCCCATTGTACATTACGATACCTTCTACTTCTGCCCTGTATCCTAAAGTGGAGCGCATACAGTGAACTAATTCATGTCAAGCCCCCCTATCGGTTGCTATCTTTTACAGCTACGACAACATTCTTCTCATGTGATGCATCTCTGTCTCTAATTCTATTCTCAATGTTCCTCGTTTGATCTGTGGATTCCAGAAAAAGGAGCTTCCAGTTACACCATTATCAGGTTTTCACAAAATGTGTCCCACCCATCGCGAATGATTTCCCTCACCTCTTGATTCTCTTTACTTGGTCTACTTTTCCAGCTAAACTCTTTATCAGTGATTCTAACAAACCATTTAAGTCCTTCTGTTATGCACAGGCACCAGTTACTTAATTGTTGTAGATTATTAGCATTTGTTTCAGGCATCCGTTTTTCTTTCTCATACATCTGCGAAGCTCTTGCCGTTTGTTTTCTTATCTTACTAACTCCTTATTAGTTCCCATGTTTTTCAATATAGCCACACAATGTATAATTTTACAAACTGAAGTGACATTTAGCGAAGGATGATTGGGTTATCATGTACAAGATTTACTCTCATTATCTTTGTCTTTTCCTGGGGGATAACACCATATACCAATTCCGCCTCATGGCGTCTGTTATTTTATTTGTACATAAGTTTGTACGACGAATTGAAACGGCTTGTATCTGCAGCAAAGAACCTCAATGGCTCGGAATGCTGAACAAGAAGAAGAAGATTGTTGTGTTTGCTGTAGATTATTATACGATGTTCATGAGTAGCATTCAGAGCTATCACAGCTAAATATTATATTACAAGCCTATACATTTCTGATCATGTCAGATCTTAGTCAGATATGATTAAGCTCATCATGGGCACCTTGTCGTCTTGACAGACGATAGTTTGTGCTTCAAAAAGGCATAATGACTACTACCCATGGCGGTAGCGAATGTGACTGATAAGGCCAATTCGCGCTGTAAATGTTCGTCCACAGTGGGTGCATGTGAACACGTAGTCATTTCCACCATCATGCAACATCTTACGACTCACGCGCTCGGTGTGTGACTTATCTGCAATAATATTTTCCTTTGTCTTTATTCTGTTTCTGATATTTGCCCTCCATGCAACTCGTTCAGCGGCGACTTGCTCCCAGTGTGCATTATCAATGCCTGTATCAGTCATGTCCCGCTTACACACATCTTTGTATCGAAGTAGAGCCGACACTAAGATCTCTTACCCATCTGTAATTTACCAAAAAAGATGTCCTTTGGTATTCTACCAGCATCCATCCTCCTAAGATGTCCTATCCATGTAAGTCTACGACGACTGAGCATGGAATAAACCGGCACACAACCTTATTTGTCCAATACTTCAGTAGTTGTGATTTTGTCTTGACACTTAATAACAAGAATGCTTCGCAGACACCGCATATGGCGCTGTTTAAACGTTTCTCTTGGTGTGAGTAAGTTGTCCAGGCTTCACTGCCATAAAGAAGAGTACTGAGGACACAGGCTTGATAGACAAGGACTTTTGTTTTGGCAGTAAGCTTCCTGTTCTCCCAGACTCTTTTTCTTAACCTGTTCATTGTTGTTGCTGCCTTACCAATCCGGATGTTGATTTATTGATCTAGGGATAATTTGCTTTTTACCGCTGATCCTAGATATGTAAAATGGTCGTCAATAAAGATTGATGGTACCGCATGTGCACCTTGTGACATAATCTGTGTCTTCTTTTTGCTAATTGTGAAACCAAATTCAGAACAAGCATTAGAGAATGCAGATAGTAGACATTGTAATTCTTCCTCAGAGCGGGTCGTAACTGCAGCATCATCTGCAAAAAGCAACACTCTTATCAATACCCTCTTAATTTTGATCTTGGCTTTCAATCTCTGAGCTTTGTAGAGGCCGCCATCTGAGCGTGAGTGAATGTATATACCACCATCCTGATCACGAAAAGCATATTTCAGTAGAAGTGAAAAGTACATTCCAAAGAGGGTGGGAGCTAGTACACAACCCTGCTTAACTCCACTCTTGATTTCAAACTCTTCTGAAGTTGCACCATCAAACTTGATTATACCCTTCATACCTGTGTGTCCACAATGGACAGAAGAGTTGCTGGGCAGCCAATCTTCGTTAGTGCCTTGAACAGACCCTCTCGACTGACCACATCATATGCCTTTGTGAGGTCGATGAAGGCAATAAACAGTGGTTGATTCTGTTCACGGCATTTTTCTTGCATTTGTCGCAATGAGAATATCATATCAATGGTAGAACGGTTCTGTCGAAAGCCACACTGTGATTCGGGGTAGACTTGATCTCCTAGGACTTGAAGTCTGCGCAGAACAATTCTGGCAAATACGTTTCCAACAATACACAGAAGTGAGCTACCCCTATAGTTGTTGCAGTCGCTCCGATCGACCTTGTTCTTGTACAGCGTTATGATGCTTGAATCTTTGACATCACGTGGGACTTGTCCTTTTCGCCAGCATAGCTCTATTAGCTGGTGGATCTGTAGAGTGAGTGTGTCTTGCCCACTCCTGATAACATCTATTGGAATCCCATCCTTACCTGGAGCCTTGCCGGATGCAAGTTCATTTATAGTACACTTAACTTCTGTTTTGGTAGGAAGTATGTCCAGGTGGTCAAGAGTTGGTAGGGCCTCTATGGCGTCGAGGGCATCATCCGCTAGTTTGGTCTCTGTTGAGTTAAGCTCCAAATTATGGCCTACCCATCTATCCATCTGCCATTTCTTATCAGTATGATATCTCCAGTCAAGGTTTTCAATGGTGCACTTCTTTTGATCATTGGACCACAGGCTTTCTTTATCCCTACATACATGCTTCTGGTGTTTCCCTTATCACTTGCGATTTGAATGGACTCACATAACGTGGTCCAATAGTCATTTGCACACTGCCTAGCAGTCTTATGCAGATCCTTCCTAGCTTGCTACAGCTCATGAACGAAACATGAGTGATTGGAAGGGCGGAATGTAAGACGGGCCTACGCGCCCAATTTGATACCCTTTGAAAATAAAGATCAGTGCAATTCAATTCAATTCACTCAGAGTGTTGCGCGTTGGTCTTTCCTTGTTTCTTAAGAGAGCTATCTTCCTCTTATCAATCAAGGGCTGCAGAGTCTGTCGGCGCTCACAAACCTGATATCTCAAATTGAGCCAACGGCTATGGACGGAGAAGTGCAATTGGGCGCGTACAAGCCTTACCCTAATGCTAGGAGATGCAACCTAAAGACTAAATGTCATGCCAGGGCAGACCAGGCCATAAGGCTTGGTCAGCAACCGGTCTAGGATGGAAGCTCCGACAGTTTGTGTATCGCTTTTCTGATCGAGCATCTTCTGCCGCTTGTCTTGTTGCAGGCGTATTTATGTTCTGTGGGATGACAGGTACATGTAGTTTGTGTTTTCTACAGGTGTCATTAGATGACAGCAACAACGAACTTTATTTTTCCGTTCGTCAGGAGGCGCTAAGTGTCTCATGTACATGTGCAGCGCATAAACAAAATGGCGACTGTACATACGAAGTGTACAACTAAAGAGCAACGTGCTGTTGTGTGTGTGTGTGTTTTTTTGTTTTTGTTTTTTTTGTGTGGGCAAAAGGACTGCCTTCCTGTTTATGCTGACTACCAGCCCGAATACATGCGTGCTTCAATGCAATGGACACATCCTTATTCGCCTTGTGTCTAAAAATTCAAGGTTACACCATCAGCAGGGAAGGTTATGCTGACAGTGTTCTGGGATTGTCAAGGAATACTTTTAACCAATTTCAAGAAGAAAGGTGACAATGTGAATTCTGAATCGTACTGTGAAGTTCTATCGATGCTTCATTATACAATTCGAAGAAAACGTCCAGGCTGTTGACTAGAGGAGTTTTGCTTCTTCATGACAATACCTGACCACATACGGCTCGATTAACTCAGGAGAAAATTAACCTACTAAGGTGGGAAGTTCTGGAACATCCACCTTACAGCCCCTAGCGATTTCCACCTTTTTGGTCCACTGAAAACTCACCTTGCCGGGAGACATTTCGCGAATGACGCCGAATTTGAATGTGAAGTGAAAACGTGGTTTAGAAAACAGAGCACGCAGTTCTATGCAACCGGTTTGGGAGGACTGATAAAACGATGGGAAAAATGCATCAATTTTGGTGGAAATTATGTTGAGGAATAAAGGGACAATGTATGTATAAAACTAAACTTGTTTCAAGTTGTTATCATATTTAGTTATTTTTTTTTACAGCCATTTGTGACTTGCATATTGACATCCCCTCGTATAATGAGTCACATCACGAAGATTTTGCTAAGAATTATCATGCAAAGAGGGAGGAAGAAAACACAACCTGACATAGGAGAAGAACTATGAGGTTTTGTAGAAGGAAAGGTTACAGTAAATACGGTATATATGCTGCGATCAGTAATTTGACGTTCCATAGAAGTAAACAAAGAAATACATCTTTGCTTTATTGACTTCACAAAGGCTTTCGATAGAGTAAGATATGTCAACATGGTAGAGATTCGTGCTGATCTACAAATTGATGGGAAAGACATTAGACTTATAAAAACATATAGTGGAAACAACAAGCTGCCATAAGGATTGATTATGAAGTAGGACAATATCAGCCTATTAAGAGAGGTGTGAGACAGGGATGTGTAGTGTCTCCAGATCTTCTTTCCCAATACAGTGAAAATATTTTTAGAAATGTAGAAGATATACATGGAATCATCATCGGTGGACGAATCATCCATAACATTAGATATGCAGATGATAAAGTATTGATTGCAGGCAATGAGCAGGATCTGCAACAATTAGTAGATGCGGTTTTTGCACAGAGTGAACAACTAGAGATAGAATTAAATTGCTTGCTTGAAGTGAACGCTTTGCTAGCGAATCCATTACGTGGAAGTCCGAAGGGAAGGCTTGCCGAATGGAAGTCGCCTCATTAATACGAAATGAAACGCTTGACTAGTAAACACGTCCGTGTGAGACTGGAATGTCTTACGTGCCTGGAACAGTTCTGGCTTCTTGTCTTCCGGGCACATGTCCGAAGCGAAAGCTTGCTGAGAGGATGTCGTCTGCAGACTGTCCGTTCCTGGTTTGCATGGGGAGCGGCCAGTGATGAACGAAATACCCAAAACATGGAAGTGAGGAATTAAAGCAGCCATAAGTAGGACGTGGCGAATCCTTAGGTGAGCCCAGTCTCAGAGCAATATGTGCCGGCTCTGCAGTTATGGAAGCCTCCTTGGATGGCGGGAATGCCCATGGTCTGCCCCTGCCTTCCCTTGAGCGTTGACCGTGATGTCTTTACCGTTCTAAATTGTCTTTATTTGTTTCTTGAAGGACTTCTTCATTGGTTTCCATTGAGTAGGGATACCCCTACCCCACTAACTGATTGCAATACATACTTGTCTAAATCTAGTAGATACCAGCATTGTATTCTAAATATGTTTCCTGTATTCCCTGTGCTCTGTAGTATGACTGTAACATGAAATCTTGCTGAAAAAGTACACATTGTAACAACTTCATCTGGTATTGTGTTGCTTTGTTAGCATACTCGTTAATACAATACACCGACTCTGTTGCGAATGGGTCACAACCTGATTTAATATTCTTTACATCTTCTTGTGTAAATTCTGCGCATACATTATTTATAGGTATACTAGCTGACCCGGCCCGGCTTCGCCCAGTCCTTGGTGGGGAGCATCTCATTTAATTCATATAAGTAGTCATATAAGTTCCCGTTCCCGTTACCGACTGTCTGTCTGTCTGTCTGTCTGTCTGTCTGTCTGTCTGTCTGTCTGTCTGTCTGTCTGACCCGCCCCGGCATTGCCCAGCTCCTGGTGTGGAGCATCTCATTTAATTCATATAAGTAGTCATATAAGTTCCCGTTCCCGACTGTCTATCTGTCTGTCTATCTGTTTGTCTATCTGTCTGCCTGACCCTGCCCGGTTTCGCCCAGTCCCTAGTGTGGAGCATCTCATTGTGCAGCGAAAAGGTGGGGAGAATCTCATTTAATTCATATTTTCTTGGCCCTTATAAAAGGCCAGATAAAAATTATTACATGTACAAATAAATTTACGGTAGATAACTTCTTCAATTAAGCACCAAAAGATGAGTCACATAAGTTCTCGTTCCCGTTACCGACTATCTGTCTGTCTGTCTGTCTGCTTGTCTGACTGTCTGTCTGTCTGTCAAATAGACCCATCCCTCTGTCTCTCCCTCGTCTATCCCTCCCTCCCTCCCTGTCTATCTGTCTGCCTACCCGTCCCTCCGTCTCTCCCTCCGTCTCTCCATCCCTCCCTCCCTCCCTCCCTGTCTGTCTGTCTGTCTGTCTGTCTGTCTGTTTGTCTATCTATCTATCTCTGTCTGTCTGTCTGTCTGTCTGTCTAATAGACCCATCCCTCCGTCTATCCCTCCCTCCCTCCCTGTCTTTTTGTCTATCTATCTATCTATCTATCTATCTATCTATCTATCTATCTATCTATCTATCTATCTATCTATCTATCTATCTATCTATCTATCTATCTATCTATCTATCTATCTATCTGTCTGTCTGTCTGTCTGTCTGTCTGTCTGTCTGTCTGTCTGTCTGTCTGTCTGTCTGTCTGTCTGTCTATCTGCAGACCCGGCCCGGGTTCGCCCAGTCCCTGGTGTGGAGCATCTCATTTAATTCTGAGTAGGTAAGAATCCGCTCTGCCTTCAAAATGTTGACGTGAAGATTTTCTTCCTGCAGCTGCTTCTGTATTTGTTGATCAGTAAGCTTCATTTTTAGCCGCTTGACCACCCATCTGACTGTGTTTGAATCAGTGTTTCTGATTCTGGTGTCTTGGTCCTCCTTCCTCTCACAAGTTTTTGTGTTCGTCTGTGGGTAGTCGTCGCTCTTCTTATTGGTAGTTTCATTGACTGTAGGTTCAGATACTTTATTACAGCTTGCATGCAGACTCTCCAAAGGCAGGTTCGTCTTCTTGATAGTCTGGTCGGTTTTCTCACTATGCATCTTGGAAGCTGCTTGTTTCTTTGTGCTATTACGACGTGCCATTTTCCCCCCGTATCAGACTGCTTGAAATGTGTAAGGCGTCTTGGCTTGATAGCGCTGAGAATTTTTTTTTTTTTTTTTTTTTTTTTTTTTTTTTTTTTTTTTTAAACTTTTATTGAGTGTTAAGAAACATTTGCATTTGTATTGTTCGTGTTGTTACAGAGCGTTGCATGTGGAAGTGTAGGTGACATATGCGCAAATTTTTACAACATTTGTTTCAACCTTTATACATTTGAAATGGGGGGTAGCGAAAAACGAGTACAAACAACAACAAGACGGTAGTATACCATTATTTTCCCTCTGCCACCCTTTCACCTGTCAGCTCCAACCCCACCAATACCATCATCACCACTTGGTAATGAGGAAAATGGCAGTAAAACTTGTTAGAACCGACCGGTGAAGGCAGCAGCAGCATCAAAAACAACAGTATCGAAAAGGTGGGGGGGGGGGGTTGTCAAGGAGTATCCTAGTTTACAATGCAGGAGGGGTAGTTGTTGCATTTGTATTGTTTGTGTTGTTACATGCGTACTGTGTGTTCAGTATTTGTGTGCGTGTTTTTACAGAGCGTTGCATGTGGGCGTGTAGGTGACATATGCGCAAAAATTACAAATATTTTATACATTTAAACATTTCTCCATTGACATTGTTGTAAGGAAATATTTTAAATCAAAAGCGTGATGGTAGCGGGCTGTTATTATTTCCTCTGCCGCCCCGCCCTCCTGTCAGCTCCAAAAACTCCTACCAAGTACCATCACTCTCGGTGATGATAAACATGGCGGTGCAGAACTGAAACAAAACGGTGAGGGTGGCAGCAGAGACAACAATCACAGTATCAAAAGGGTGGGAAAGGGGGATGTGATAGTATACGCGTTTACAAAGCCATATATATTAATAGTGATTACAATGATAATAATGCAAAGTAACAACCAAATACATAAATAAATATCCTAGTGACAAGGAATAACAGTGCTGAGACTAGTGATAGACTCAATGATAATAAATAATGGTTTTAACATGTGATTTTATGTGCTAAATTGATTTCCTTAGGAATGGTGTTTACATGAAATACATCTTATAATAATAAAGACAAGGAGTAAAAAACTACTAAGGGTGATGACAGCAAAGCTAATATTTATAAACACAATGGTAGGATTTGTTTTGATAATGATCACATTTTCCAAACATGTGATTCCATTGGCTACATGATTTTCTTAGGAATGGTGTTAAAACATGGCAGGTACATACAATAACAATTGCATCCTGCACTGTTAAATAATATAGTAGGTGTAGAAAGGAGTTGGTTATCTTTTTTCTCCTTGCTTATTTTTTTTTTTTTTTTTTTTTTTTTACATATGCATGCAATGTTCAATAATAGTAGAAGTAAAAGGAGTTGGTTTTCTTTTTCTCCTTGCTTATTTTTTGGTCATATTTGTAAGGGTTCATTCATTTTTTCCCTTCCTCTTTTTTTTTTTTTTTTTTTTTGTAAAATGTAAAACAAGCATCAGTATTAGCACAAACTTTTTTACAATCTTTACATTTTTGTTTCCCTTGCCATCTCCTCACCAATTTGTTTCATTTCACCAATGCCTTCATCAACCTTATCCGGGCAATGATGGTAAAGGCAGGATAATTATTTGAACCAAACCGGTGTGGGTATCAGCAAAGGCAAACACAAACCATGAGCAAGGGGAGGGGGGCACATGGGAAAGGGTTTTTTGTTTATTACTAATGATGACAATAATAATAAAGGCAAGAAGAGGCATACTGAGGGTAATAACAGCAATTATAAAAAAACAGCAAGGGTACTAATAGTTATGAGAATGATAACCTTTTTACAATATGTGATTCCATTTGCTAGGATGATTTTCTTTGGAATGGTGTTAACATAGCCTAGCAGGTACATACACTTGCAAACTGCAGTTTTTAGTAATACTTGGAGTAGAGGAGTGGGTTATATTTTCCTTCTTGTTTTTTCCTAAATGTAGGGGTTCATTCATATTTTCCTCTGTGTTCTCTCTTTCTTTTGTTTTTTAAATAAAACTTTAACCAAGCATTTGTATTGACACAAGTGTTTACAGTATCATTGGTTTGGTAACCATTTGTGATTTTGTATTTATTCATTTAACACTCACTCACATGATTCAAAGGGGGTGACAAAGAGAGGAAGGGACATGACCACTCTTTATGATGGTACAGGCTGGACAAATGTTTGAAAACAAAATAGTGGGGGTAGTAGCAAAAGCAACAAACTTTAAGCAAAGGTGGGGGGGGGGGGGAACATGGGAGATGAAGTTGTAAATTAATAATGATGATATCCTTAATACTTCCCATAGCGCTGAGAAGTGCTGTCAAGCGAATCGTGTCGATATGATGGCGGAAAACATGATATTGTTCAACATCTGTTAGATAACTTCTTAAGTATAGAAAGATGAGTTACAATGTTATGCATTATGCATTATTTTTATGTAAACTTTGAAAATGTCTAAAAGATTGTATCATTATTTATTATAACTCATATGCCGGTACATAACTATAGACAAAGAGTTTATAAATCATTGAAAATGATACAACAATATGACTATAAGTTATACAACAATGTTATTAAAAGTTATGCCCCTTGAAATAACTTTTTCTAGAGTTAAGTCCCTTAGCTAATGTGTAGTCACGTCATTTTCTTCCCTTTCCCTAGCGTTTTGGTTCGGGGATTCTTTCATCATCATCATCATATATTTACGTACGTATTTTGGGAGGGGGAGGAGGGAGGAGGAGGAAGAAGGAAAAAAAACTATGACAGTTGACAGCTCTGGAATGAAAGTAAGGCGTGTAGAAAATTTCATCTCAATCGGATGGGCCGTTAGCGAAAAAATAAAGGACATACATATTTACATACATACATATTTACATACATACACTTTGATTTATATATATAGATTGTCAAAGAAGGATACTTACTCGGGACTGAGGGAACAATGAATAAAAGAAGCAAGAGATAAAAAAAAGACAGAGTCATAATTAGTAATAATTAATTCGAGAGATGTTATTGCATTCTTTGTATTCTCGGGCTTTCATATACAACTCAGTGTACGTTCTACTGCCTTCTACTACTTCTGCCCTTTATGCTAAATTGGAGCTCAAACTTTTAACTCAACTCAACTGAATTCGACAACTCCCACAACGTTCTTCTCATGTGACACATCTCTGCGTCTAATTCTATTCTCAGTGTGTTTTTATGCCACCCTCTGTCTCTTTTTCTATGTATGTTTTTGAGACAGGACTTTCGAGTTACACCATTATTAGGATTTCACAAAGTGTGTCCAATTCAATATTGTGTCTACTTTTCCATCTAAGCTCATTATTAAGATATGTCATATCATTTAAATGCTTCTATTCTGAGCAGTCTCCAATTACTGAATATAAATACTGTAAATTGTTAAACGATTTTCATTAATAGTATTTCGAGTCCTCCCATTTGAATACTATTTTACAAACCCATCACTTTCTTAGAAATGAGATTGATAACAATAACTCCCAATTTAAAAACACATACTTTGGTAGTCTGATAGTTATATCTGCAACATTACCAAAACAACCTTGTATGATATATATATATAGTGATTGCAACATTAACATCTAATCCTGTTGAAAAAAACATGCGCACATTGCAACAACTTAATCTGGACATTTGTTAATTTTCTTATAATCCTGGATGTAAGTCTTCCTGGCGAAGTGGTCAAGCCGTTTGACTCGGGCTCCGAAGGTTGTGGGTTCGATTCCGGGCCGCGTCCTTCGGTTCACGTGTGAAATTTTTCGAAGGCTGCTGTGTGTCGTCGCTAAAACTACGAAGTTCGTGCTTTGTGAGACGATTTCCGCGCTGCGGGAAGAGACCGAGCCATATGGAATAAAAACCCGGTGCATTGAAGTCGACCCTGCGACTGTTTAGGGACTCTTTTTGTATCATTCTGGATACTTTAATACACCGTCTCTGTGGTGAAAGGGTTAGGGTTACGAACGCGATTGACAGTCTCGCATCCGGTGTTCGATTTACAACTTCAAACTATTTGAATGCAGATCGTCTTGCGCTGGTTTTCATACAATATATGAGCGCCGATTGTTCAGAAAACAATGGGTCACTACCGAACTTAACCGTGCCCAGTTAATAACAAACTGATTTACTATTCTACATTTTTCTTTGTTTAAATTGCACGCACACATTATCTACAAATGCATTTTCACAGAATGGTACTTACTATCGACTGTAGACATAACGGATAAAAGAAGCAAGAGGAGAAAAACACTAGAATTAATTGTAGTTAATTCATAAGATGTTATTGCAAACTGTGTTTTCTAGGTCTTTCATATACTGCCCAGTGTTCATTACGCTACCTTCTACTTCTGCCCTGTATCCTAAAGTGGAGCGCATACAGTGAACTAATTCATGTCAAGCCCCCCTATCGGTTGCAATCGCTTACAGCTTACACAACATTCTTCTCATGTGATGCATCTCTGTCTCTAATTCTATTCTCAATGTTCCTCTAGTTTGTTTGCTCTTTGAGTTCCAGAAAAAGGAGCTTCCAGTTACACCATTATTAGGTTTTCACAAAATGTGTCGCGCCCAGCGTGAATGATTTCCCTCACCTCTTGATTCTCTTTACTTGGTCTACTTCTCCAGCTAAGCTCTTTATCAGTGATTCTGACAAACCATTAAAGTGCTTCTGTTCTGCACAGGCATCAGTTACTTAATTGTTGTAGATTATTAGCATTTGTTTCAGTCATCCGTTTGTCTTTTTCATACCCCTTCGTTGCTCTTGACTTTTGTTTTCTTATCTTACTATCTCCATATCAGCTCCCATGATTTTTAATATAACCACACAATGTATAATTCCACAAATTTAAGTGACATTTATCGAAGGATGATTGGGTTATCAAGTACAAGATTTACTCTCATTATCTTTGTCTTTTCCTGGGGGATAACACCATATACAAATTACGAATCATGATGTCTATTACAATTTATTTGTACATAATTGTGTTTACTGTAAATTGTTATACGATGTTCATGATTAGCATTCAGAACTATCACGGTTAAATTTTATTTTACAAGCCCATGCATTTCTGATCATGTCAGGTCTTAGTCAGATAAGAATGAGCTACCGTATGGCAGAAGACGCTATTGCCTGCTTTCTGTTAACGGCGGCGATCACCAAAACGGTCACCTCAAATTGTGCCAACGGCTTTGGACACAGAAGTGCAATTTTGGAGCGTACACGTCTTACCCTATTGCGAGGAAATGCAACCTAAAGACTAAATGTTATGGCAGGGCTGACCAGGCCATGAGACTTGGTCGGCAACTGGTCTAGGATGGGCGGACACTTTGAGTATTTCTATGCTGATCCAGCAGCTTCTGCAGCTTGTCTTGTTCCAGATGTATTGGTGTTCCCTTTCCTCTGGAGTAAATCGGGCTGGCCGAGAAGGGGGTCATACTGCATGGGCAACACATGGTCTCTAAATTCCACCCAGGCTTTGTGTTAAGTAGAGGTCATCGGTGTTATACGATGTTCATAAATAATATTCTATTTGTTGGCTGTTGCACACAGTGATCAACTAGGATTAGAATTGAACTGTAAGAAGACACAGATTATGGTCGTCACTGGGAAGAAGGAAATACTACAATGTAATATTCAAGTAAATTGACATATTCTTAAACAAGTGAATCGGTACAGTTATCTTGGAACTGTCATAACATCTGAGGGCAGATGCCATGAAGAGATTAGAACAAGAATTGCCATTGCTAAGGTAGCCTTTTGCAAGATGAAAAACATACTGACCAATAAACATTTATGAACTGAAATGAGAAAAAGAGCATTTAAGTGCTGCATAGAACCTGTATTTATGTATGGATGTGAAGCGTCGACAATGAGCAGACAAGTTGAAGAAACATACGATGGCTGTGGAAATTTGGTTTCTGAGGAAAATGCAACGGATACCATGGACAGACTCAAAAATCAATGAACAAGTCCTTCAAGAAACAAATGAAAATAGTAAACTGATTAGAGACATTAGACGTAGACAGTCAACATTTGTGTGCATGTTATGAGAATAAATGAACTTTATAACTTGGTGACAACTGGCAAGATTGAAGGGAAGAGACCAAGGGGAAGACCGAGAAGTTAATACCTCGATGGCTCGGCCACGTGGCATAGTCGAGACAGTAACACGGAGCTGATGAACGCCTCTGGTGATCGAGTGAGATGGCAAAACATGACCACCCACGCTTTTCGGCATGGCATTTGATGGATGGAAGGTCCAGTATGTAAATAGAAGGAAATTATGTGCTTTCTGGCTTATTAGTATGGTGATTAGAAATGCGAGTATTTGTAAAGCTGTATTTATTTATTCAGAATGGATTTAATGTAAAGAATAATTTTCTAATACGATTACAACCTTGCAATATTGTTCACTCTCATAGCGTCGGAATTGCATATGTTTACAACATGGATATATTGCCTGTTGCAGACTTGTTTGTACAAGGGACTATCGTCCACAATATAACGTAATTACACTTTCTATGGCCATTCCGATAAGGGTGGGCGGTCATGTTTCGCCATCTAATAAGATCACCCGAGTGGTGAATCTGCTCCTTATTCTTGTCTCGACCTTATCACGTTGCAAAGCTATCCAGGTATTTACTTCGGGGCCTTACCCTTGTTCTAATCCCCTGAATCTTGACAGTTGTCACAACATTCTCTAATTTTTGTCTTCTCATAACGTGTTAAAACAATTGAGCCTGTCTACGTCTAATTTATATAATCAGTTTAAGATTTTGTTGTATTTCATGTAGAACTTGGTCATTGTTTTTTTTTCTTTTCTGTATTTCCAGTGTATTTTGTGCATTTTCCTCACAAATGAAATTTCTACCTAAACACATAAAATGTAGCACCTAAACACTCTTTTTCTAGATCAACTATACTTCTTTTTATTGGACAGTATGTTTTGCAACTTGCAAACGGCTACCTCTGCCATTGCGAATCGTGTTCTAATCTCTTTAAGGCATTTTCCATAAGATGTTATGACTGTTCGGAGATAATTGCATTGATTGTACTGATTCACTTGTTTAAGAAATGTCCTATTTACTTGTATATTAGATTTTGGTATTTCCTTCTTCCTAGTGACGACATTAATCTGTATTCTCGCATTTTAATTATAATCATAGATCTTCATTGAGTGCAACAACCGCATCTACTAAATGTTGTTCATCCTGCTCATTGTCTTATTCAAAATTTTACCATTCGAATATCTAATGTTATTGATGTTACGTCCCCCAATGCGGATTCCTATCATATCTTCTTAGACTAGTGACAGAATATTCAACTTATGCCAGCGTTTGGAGTATTCAATTCACTTTAATTCAACTTTATTGTCAAAGGGTCACAAATTGGGCACCCAGGCCCGTTTTACATTCGTCCTTCGAATCACTTATTGTTCGTTCATCAATAGCGCATGATACATTCACATAGGAAAACATTGTTGAATGAATGTTGTAATCATAAATATTACATATTATCATGTTATGAGGCACATACCCAACTCACACATCCCTTACCCACCCACACATCCCCACTCGCCCACACATCCCCTACCCACTTACACACCCCCCACTCACACACACAACCTGACACACATACATGCTCCCACCAACCCACAACATCCCCATCCCACACACATCCCCCACCCACACACATTCTCTGCACATCATCAACCTTCACACACTCACTCTCTCACACATCCTCCACCCACACATCCCCACCCACCCACACACACACACACACATCCGCCACGAACCCGGACATCCCGCACACAGCCACACAGACATATCCTTACCCATACACCCATTCCTCCACCCACACATCCTCTTCACACCCACACACCCCTAACCACCCATCACCCAACCACACATCCCAAGAACACATACCCCATCCACAAATACATCCCCCTTCCAACCCACACATCCCACACCCACACATCCACACACATCCCCCACCCACTCACACATCTTCACACATACAAACACATCCTCACTCACACACATCTCCCATCCCACACACACATCCCACCCACACATACATCCCCCATCCACTAACACACCACACCTTACACACCTACATCCTCCATCCACCCACACATCCCCCACCCACAGACACATATCCTCCACTCACATACACATATACCCCAAACACACCAACCACACACCACACACATCTCCCCACGAAAATACACACACACCCCACCCACTCACACATCCAGCACCCACACGCATATACATCTCTCACTCAATTACACAAACCCCACCCACACACACACATCCTTTTTCCTTCCACACACCCCATCCACCCACACACACCCCACCACCCACACATACTTTCCGCCAACCATCCACCCATCTTCCCATCACATACATCCCCAACACATACACATCCCACACCCATTCCACACACACATCCCCTGCCTATACACACAACCCCACACCCATACATACACCCACACATCCCCACCCACAAACACCCACACACCTCACTACCCACCAACACCCACACACCCCTAAACATCGAAACATACATCGCCCACCCACATACACAACCCTCACCCACACATACATCCCCAAACCGCCCACACATTTCCCACCCACACACGCAGATATCTCACACATATCTCTCCACCCACCAACACACCCCCACCCACACAACATCCACCTTCACACACCCACATCTCCCACCCACACACATCACCCACCCACACACCCATCAAACAACCCATACACATCCCCACATATACCCCCACCACACACACATCACCCACACACACACACATACACACATCCCCCACCCACTCACACATCCCCCATACACATCCCCCACACATATCCCCACACTCACTCAATACCCCCATACACACACACCCACACATCCTTACATTTAGACACATACAAGATGCTTCACATAACTAATGAAACTAATTTGAACAACTCCCGCACTTTACACACACATATGCACTGAGGATTATCGTGAGCATTCTCACAAAAAATTTAACAAATGGAGACAATAGTATACATATACATTGTGTAGCGTAAAAAAAAATAGTGATTCTCCCACACACAGAGTCAGGCCATACACACACACACACACACCCACACACACACACACACACACACACACACACGCACGCACGCACACACACACACACACACACACACACACACATACACACACACATTCCCTCACGCTAAAAATAATTGATGAGAGGAATATTTGATTTGAATTTGGGATGTCGGGATATAAAATATGTTTGCTTTGGTAGAGTACTTTATGTTTAAGTTTATGCCGGAAATAAATTATAAATAATTTCTAAGAGGTTCTTTGAGGTTTGTGTATTATGTAAATCTTGTTTCATCAACTACTATGTGGTAACGAGTAGAATGTTAATGATGTTGATTTTGAAATACAAAATAAAAGATAATTTATATGAAAACTTTCGTTAACGGACATTTCGTGAATTTATTCTTGTGTTGCTAAGATACACAGACATATAAAGACATCCCTTGTTACTTAATGGACAAGCGGCTGCCAAGTGGCAAAGAAAGCCGGGTTCCCCCTCGGGAAACCTGGTGTCGAATCCTCGGTGAGGGGTGGAGTTTGTTTTCTGTCGGGGGCAAAGAGAAAATCCCATCCTGCACAATTCGCAGCGACCGCACTAGCCAGGGGGTTTTAAATCTTCAGGTTCGACCCCCCCCCCCCCCGCCCTAAACTGAAAGGTAATATAGGCAGTAGATGACAGTGTTTATGGTGACAGTTGCTTAATGAACTATAGAAACTTACTGATTTCCTCTGCGGCTGCTGGAAAAAGCATACAACAAACACAAAAGAAATAACAATGAAACGTATGTTTTTGAAACAATATTTCAATATTATTGATGTCTCAAGTCTAGCGTTTATATTCATCATGTACCAGGCGACACTTTCACCACGTCGTGCCGAATAGGCAATAGTTATGTTACCATGTTTTCCGCCACACTTTACATATATCTTTCCACCGTAGCAGTGGTAGATCCCTAGATCTCTTACCCATTTGTAATTCACCGTTTTATGTATATATGTTTGTGTGTGTATGTGAGTGTGTGTGTGTGCATGTGAGTGTGTGCGTGTGTGTGCGCGTGTGTGTGTGTGTTTGTGTGTGTGTGTGTGTGTCTGTCTGTCTGTGTGTATGTGTTTGTGTGTATGGCAGGAGTGAGGGATGCATAACTATTGAAACAGTTCTTCCAACAACCTTGAGTCTGAAGTCCCACTTAAAAATACAAAACCAGTGACACAAAATGTTGCTAGGAATTCTTGCTTAAATATATACGGCCCGGACAGCAATTAAAATAATCGCTGAAGTCTGGAATTAAAAAACATAATTTTTAACAAAAAAAATATACGGCATGAGCAAAACACGAAAATAAATATTATACTATCCAACTCAAAATCGGGCAATGGTCATGATACACTATGCATGAATTCCCGACTGCTGCCCAGAAGGGAGGGATCTAGCAGGCTGTAAAGACTCTCAGGATTCTAACGTGAGTTAAAATAGTGAATTAAGCGTCTGTCTGTGTCACGGGGTTACGTGCACGTGAGATCACGTTAATATGTATATTATGCGTACATGTTAATATGTACATTATGTGCCCATAAGATGCTCAAAAGACTGGAACAACCGGTTGGCTGGAACAGGATGAGCGTCAAACCCAAGACAGCAATAAGCATGTCTATCTTGAAGGGCAAGGTGGCATTCACGGTAGCCAACCTGCAATCTCCACGATAATCGTTGAACCAGTCGAGAGTCTCTGCCGAGCGTGCGATTCCTCGCTGACGGATGAGAACACAGTACATCACATACCCGAGAAAATTGAAAACATCAAAGCAAACTTATCAGAAAATCCCAGATCTGATGTATCCAGTTCATACTGCTTTCTAGGCTGCTGTTGCTTCTACTCATTTACAATGTGTGCACGAGAGCGGTAGAGGCAACCTCTCAGTAAAATAAGATCGAAACAACCGTTACTGTCTCGTGCCGACCCGGAACCAACCTATCAGATAAGAACATGGCACCCAAACCTGAGACACAATAGAGTGGTAGAAACACCACACTGTAGCTATCCCCGGCATAGAAAATGTCTGCCGAGGTCGAATGTCTGCAGCAAAGCGACGGCAACGACTGCTTGTGGTTGAATAGGACGTCTTGCAGGGACAATGTAGTTGGCATCTTTTGAAATACTAACTTTATCTCTTAAGTCGTATAAATTGACGGCCAAGATCGTTTGAGCAATGGAAAGGACATGCATCCATGTGCAGAATTTCTATACTATTTAAATGTGATATGTTAGTTAGTTAGTTAATTAGTTAGTTAGTTAGTTAGTTAGTTAGTTAGTTAGTTAATTAGTTAGTTAGTATGTTAGTTAGTATGTTAGTTAGTATGTTAGTTAGTTAGTTAGTTAGTTAGTGTTAGTTAGTATGTTAGTTAGTTAGTTAGTTAGTTAGTTAGTTAATTAGTTAGTTAGTTAGTTAGTTAGTTAGTTAGTTAGTTAATTAGTTAGTTAGTATGTTAGTTAGTATGTTAGTTAGTTAGTTAGTTAGTTAGTTAGTAAGTTAGTTAGTTAGTTAGTGTTAGTTAGTATGTTAGTTAGTTAGTTAGTTAGTTAGTTAGTTAGTTAGTTAGTTAGTAAGTTAGTTAGTCTCGGTTCCAACTTCACGGCAACGGGTAATCCTCTTTATGCTCCATTCCTGTGCCAGTTAATATCACACAAAATACTCATCACTGCTCTATGTGAACAATGGAATAGAGAGGAGTTTCGCCAAGCCAACAATCCGCACAGGTACACTGTGCATAATGCCGCAGCAAAAGTCTTCAACGAAAAATACAGCACCATCGTCCATAGAATCGGCAATCACCAGAAAGATTTCATTTACCCGAGTTTTAACCCATATGGGTTGGTCTTTTTCAGCAGGGAGGAATCACCAAAAAAGCTGCACAAAGCACAAACTCCGTAACTACAGGGACGACTCCCAGGAGTCTCATAATAATGTACTCGTGAATCGAAAAGGCAAACCAGTCATTTCAGCAACAGACAGCCGAACATGCAGTTCACGATACAAACTACTGGGGACAGATGTAAAAGTATTCCACACGAAATTCACAGCTCAGAGTGTCGCGCCACGCACACACTCAGTAGCTTTGATATGTGTAATATGATTAAGATTTGAACTATTTTAACTAATGAGTTTTGCTATTAAATAATTTATTAACGTTAACAAACAAACAAAACAAAAAAACAAAAAACAAAAATAAGAAAGAAAAAAATAAAGAAAAAAGTGAACAAGGGTCTACAAGGCGTGGGATGCGCATGTCCCTGCAGCCAGCAGGGTTAGGATTGGCTAGCCACTACCAGGAGGGAAGAAAAGTACAAATTAGGAGTCTGCCGATTACCCGCAGACTACTCAAGTCAACCGCTACTCCACATGGTGTAGACCGAGAAACCATGACCGCGATGCCATGGGCTAACGGGGCTATGGCTCACCATAGGGGATGGACTCCCTAGGTCAGATTGTTTTCCTAAACCTGCGACTGGCCTAGCAAGCCAGCAGGGAATCTTCATACTGCTCGTAGAAAAACTAAGGAGTATAAATGGTCTGACTCAAATGGATATAGACCCGGCTACGTTAATGGATTACGAGATAGATCAACGAAAAAAAGGCGCAATGGACGCCTGCGGTTTTAATATTAAATAAGGAGAACTGATAGAAACAATGGAAGAGAGAAATATTGGACTAATGGGAATAGCGAACACCAGAATTCACGGGGAAGGATGCAAGGAAATCCACCACAGTTACACGTTTGTCTATTCTGGAGTGGAACAGCAAGAAAGCGCAAGACACGCTGTGGGAATAGTCATTGAATCACGGCTAGCAAGAGGAATACTAGAAATAAAATATATATAAGAAAGGATCATAACAATAAGAATAAAAGAACAAACAATTACAACATACGTTGCATGTAATGCAAATAACAATGAGCAAGAATGCGAGGAATTTTTTGAAGATATCCATGACCTGCTAAATAACATAGGGAAGCAGGACAACATTATAGATATGGGAGACTTCAATGCAAGACTAGCATATATCAGAGCGGGCATAGAAAAACACCTGGGGAAATTTGGAGACCAACATAATGAAAGAAATGATAATGGAAGTAGACTGATAGAGCTATGCAGCCAACACAATCTCTATGTAACAAACACATTATATAAACACAAAGACGCACAAATATACACCTGGTATAAATGATACCAAAAGCCAAATACATTTTGTATTAACAAGAAATAACAGAAAGATAAATATAATAGATGCAAGGACAGTGCCCAACTTAAGTATAAACACTGACCACAAAGCAGTTGCTGCCACAATCAGAACCAACAGAAGAAGAAAGCAAAAACAAGGAAAGTACATGCCATGCGAATCAGTAAACTTAAAAAACCTCAGGGACGAGGCAGTGAGGAAAAATTATTAGAAAGAACTAACTGAAATCTTTGTAAAATTACCCCAATAAAGAAAAGCAGTGGAAGAAGAATGGGAGATGTTCAAATCGAGCATTTTAAATGCAGACAAAATAACATGTGAAACCACAAAAAATCGCAAAACACAGATAACAACAGAATAAGTTAGTGGAACACAGAAGTAAAGAAAGCTGTAAAAGACAAAAAGGAAAAATATAAAAAGTGGTTCAAGAGCAAACAGGAAAGTAATTACATTGAATATAGAATAGCGAGGGGACACGTGAATATAATTGCAAAAAAATTTAAATAAAAACGAAAAAAAAAAAAAAAAAGCAAACAAAGACTGGGAGGAGTATGGAGAAACACTAAATAAAAATCAGAAGGAGGCAACTAGAAGCTTCTACAAAAAGATAAGTGCAGTGGGAACCAAAGGAGAACCCTTTGATCAAACTGAAATAATTAACAGCGAAAATGGAGAACTAATAAGAACACATAAACAAATCCTAATAAGATGGAAACAGTACTTCGAACAAACTTCTCAACATCCCATCAGATGTCATAGGAATTAAAGAAACCAACACAGATGCCACAGAATAACTAGAACCAGACATACTGAAAGAAGAAATTAAAGAAACCGTCAGATGTACCCAATTGAACAAATCACAGGGACAAGATGAAATACCAAATGAACCGATTAAAGCAGCAAGAGATGTAGGAAAAAGTATGGCTACATAGACTATTCAATCATGTTTGGGTAGAACAACAGACACCACGAGACTGGGTAAATGCCATAATTATCCCAATTTGGAAAAAAACAAAGGCAGCAAAATAGACTGCACACAATACAGAAGCATTTCCATTCTGAGTCATAATAAGAACATATTTTGCAAAATTCTTGAGAAAAGATTTCGAACTACTATAGAACCCAGCTAAGCGAAATACAATTTGGATTTAGGAAGAACAAAGGATGCACAAATGCTATTTTTGCTCTCAGGCAACTTATAAACAATCAATTGAATTTAATGAAACACTCTACTTAGCCTCTGTCGACCAATAGAAGGCAGTTGATAGAGTAGATAGAAACAAGCTGTGGGAAATCCTTAAACAATATCGAATAAGTACACATCTAACAAACCCATGTAGAAGCTTAAATAACAACAATGAATGCATAGTGAGACCAGCTGGAGGACACTCAGAACCCTTCACCATAAGATCCGGAGTATCACAAGCGCATGCCCTGTCCCATCTCTTGTTCATAAACTATACTGACAACATATGTAAAGAAACCAGCCAAACAGTAACGGCAAACCTGGGTGGGTACTGTCCAAAAAGAGAAACCTGGACCAATGCAGCAGTTATTGCCCATGACGTCTATGAAGGTTTCCACTCAGGAAATGAACCCTTTGCTGCAGCGATTAATCTTGAGGACGCGTACAACAGAGTACAATTGTATTTCTTAATGCTTCAGCTTCTTGAACTCAAGATAAGTCCTTTCCCCCTTAGCTGGATCGCCGCAGAGCTCTTCCAACGGAAAGTAGTTTTGAGATGTAGCAGTTGGACTTCGTAACCAACAATAATATATCCTAGCCTACCACAAAGATCACTATTATCTCCTGTGCTGTTCAACGCCTACACTGTGAGAATCACCAGCGAGCAGATCACTGGACCGGGGAAGACACTGTCATATGCCGACGATGTTTTAGTGTATCGCCAGGGTAAGGATAGAGATCAGGTTGCTGTGGAACTACAAACAGAACTCAATAGCATAAGTACTTGGTGTGTTGAAGCTGGGGCAATTGTCAACCCAACAAAGGCAACAGTGACATGGTTCTCTTTGAATAACAATATTGTCAACAATCCAACACCAACGGTAAATCTGTGTTCAGAGACCGTGGAAATATCGCAGGCAATGAATTACCGTGGGATACGTTTTGATCGAAGCCTTACTTATAATTAGCACATAGACCAGGTGATAACAAAGGCCAAGCGGGGTTTGGCTGCGATGCGGGTGATGGCGGCAGCAAACTGTGAGCAGCACATCTATGTCTACTTTACGAGAGCCTGGTCCTTTCTATTTTGGAGTTTGCGATGGCTATTCTGACTCTCAGCCGTAAGCAGATGGAAAGGATAGAAAAGATACAGAACGAAGCTATGCGCATTATTCTTAGACGTACAATAGATACAACATTCAGGGAGATGCGCTACCTTCTTGACTTTCCAACCATTGGGGACAGACTTCAAAATTGCAGAGTACGTGACTACCTCAGAGTCAATGCAAATACGCAAAATCAACTGCATAGTGAAATTATGAAGGTGAATGGCAGCAGGTTAAAAAAAGGCTGGTCGTGGATGGGTCAAGCCGAAGACATTCTTCAACAGGTGTGTTCACTTGAAGACTTAGAACCTGGCGTGGAGTGGGTACAAATGCCAACAGATTTATGTACGTCCTTTTCAGTGTGCATTTAACTAGACAGAAAATGCAGCAAGAAAATCCGGCTGCTGTGGAGGCGGAAGTACAAGCTTTGATTTTTGAGAATTCTTTGGATGGTGATGCTGTCATCTACACAGATGGGTGATCGTTCGACGAGTGAGAAGTTCATGGACCTTTACGGCTCAGGCCGTAAGGAGAATTGTGAAGGAAGATTATTGTGCTCTTGCTTTGACAACAAGTAACCTGACTATGGAAGTAATGGCAGTAAATAAAGCAATAACATTTCTCGAGACACAGACATTCACTAGGGCATGTTTCCTTAGTGACTCAATGAGCATGCTCAAGAAATTAGAGATGGGGTGGGTCCGGAGAGAGTTGCTGTCTCTGGCGCGGTCTCGACTGGCAAAGATTAGTTTTATTTTCGTTCCAGTGCATGCCGATGTACAATGAAATGAGCGGGCTGACAAGCTCACAGGTAAGGCTACTGTGGAAGGCGGACGGGGCCATGGACCAGGCTGACATTTTAAATGCTTTACGAGAAGTAAGTTTTTTGTAAGAACTAAGTGATGACTGTGAATTTACAACTATGGTCAGGATGCTAGAACAGCAAATTAAAATAGGTGTGGCCATAGAAGAACACTATGCGGGAAGCCAAAGAAGATAAATAAACCAACACAGAACTGGTGTCGTCGGTCGCTACACGCTGCGGGATTTACTGAGGAGGGGATCCGAGCACTTATGGACTGAATGGTTCGATGTGAAATGATCTGTCGACTAACTAATTAACTAGGTGATTTATGGTAATGTGTAAATAATATACTTACACAAAACGATAGGAATTGTTGCCAGAATAAAGGAATAGATCATTGTAATCAGCATCATGGTTACTGCGTTCTGCAAGGAACAAGCAGAATTCATATTCTGAAATGTACTAAATGTGACGCATCAGATCGTTATGAAAATATCATGCTGACTACAGTAGCTGATGTTATAACTAATTTCTTATCCCAATATAGCGTCATAGTGGCAAACAGTGACGTTACATTACGACACTGACCTTTTCGGCGGTAACACTTTAAAAACTGTAAACCCTCTCTGTCTTCGACCCCTTATAACTCTATGAGGTCAATGTGACGGGGGTGATATTATTTTAATTAAACCCCGAGACATAGGTAAAATCCGATCCATCCATCCATCATGTGCCATGCCGGTAAGCGTGGGCGGTCATGTTCTGCCATCTCACTCGATCAACAGAGTCGTGGATCAGTTCCGTGTTTTTGTCTCGACCATGCCACAAGGCCAAGCCATCCAGATACTTGTTTCTAGGTCTTCCCCTTGGTCTGTTCCCCTCGATCTTACCAGTTGTCACCAAGTTCTCCAAATCATTTCTTCTCATAACATGCCCAAAAAATTGTGACTGTCTACGTCTAATGTCTCTGATCAGTTTACGATCTTCATTTGTTTCTTGAAGGACTTGTTCATTGGTCTTTCTGGCTGTCCATGGTATTCTTTGCATTTTCCTCAGAAACCACATTTCTACAGCCATCAGATATTTTTCAGCCTGGCTGCTCATTGTCCAAGCTTCACATCCATATAAAAGTACAGGTTCTATGTAGCATCTCAACACTCTTTTTCTCGTTTCAATTGACATCTTTTTATTGGTCAGTATGTTTTTCATCTTGCTAAAGGCTACTTTTGCCATGGCGATTCTTGTTCTAATCTCTTCAAGGCATCTCCCATCAGATGTTATTACTGTTCCGAGGTAATTGTACCTATTCACTTGTTGAAGAGTATTCCCATTTACTTGTATATTACACTGTGGTATTTCGTTCTTCTTAGTGACGACCATAATCTGTGTCCGATAGACACACAGTATGATAGTACGGGAAATACAAAACCAGGGACTTCGCCCAGCTCATAACACCGACGATTTCCCGATAATCGCATCTCATCCGTGTGAGATGAACGCAGAAAGAGCCTAAACTTTACGAAACCACTAGGGATGAGTGTAATAACCCAATAGATAAGAGTCAGTTATTAAGTGTGTGGGGATTTATATTCCTTTATTGGAAAAAACTCAGGAGTTCTCCCGATCATGTGTAATCAATGACATGGGGATGTGAAATAGGAGAAATATAAACACACATGTGGTACCCACGAATTGTGTATAAACCACAATGATTACTGCCATATGCATGTTGTGAATGTATTTATGTATGTATTTTGAAAGTTTGGTGAACATATGTAATGATTTCGCTCATGGGAAAAAGTCGGAAACCGAAATCCGACAACTACCTCAGTAGAGTGGTAGAAGAGATATGTTGAACAAGATTCTCAAATGTCAGCAAAATTACCAGGCGAATTTTTAATGAAATATAAATTTACTTAACTCTAATCCAATGCCACGCCGGCCCGCGTGACATTGAAGGTCATAAGAACAAATCAGTCACCTTGCCCGATTTCCTTAGTTAGTTAGTTAGTTAGTTAGTTAGTTAGTTAGTTAGTTAGTTAGTTAGTTAGTTAGTTAGTTAGTTAGTCGAGGTTCCAACTTCACGGCAACAGGTCGTCCCCATTATGCTCCGTTCCTGTGCCAGTGAATATCACACAAAACCGCTGTCCAATGTAAAAAGTGGAATAGACAGGAATCTCGGCAATCCAACAGCCTGCACAGGTACACTTTGCATAATGCCGCCGTCAGAATGCCAACACAAAATTAATCCACGAAAACCACAGTTCATCGTCGATGGACTCGGCAGTCACCAGAAAGACCTTATTGACCAGGGTTTTCTCACATGGTTCGGTCTTTTACCGCAGGGCGACCCGCCGAAAGTGTCGCATAAAGCACGAACTCCTCAGCTTCAGCGCCGACTCCCGGGAGTCTCCTGAAAAAATGCACTCGTGAACCGAAAAGGCAGATTAGCCAATTCAGCAACAGCCGGTAGCCATTGTTCCGAACATGCAGGTCATTGTACAGGACAGATGTAAAAGCATTCCCAGCGAATTTCACAGCTCACAGTGTCGACCACGCTCTCACTCAGTAGCAGGGCGACGGAACCATAGTCTTAGTACTTAGATCCTTAGTCTTACGTACTACTTCATTTATTGTTTGGGGTACACTTCACGACTTCGTGGCGACAATTGATTGCTTTATGTCTAATGTTTGACGTGTGAGTAGGCTGTATTATTGTTTGCAGCGAGGACCAATTTTGAAGACACTGGTCTAGGATTTTGATGTCCTGATGTTACAACAACTGAGGACACACTCTTTTAAGCGTCCTGGCTATACATGTTACATAAATCCAACAGGGCAGGGAAAACATGGGCAGGCTCTTGTGGTCAAGGATGGCTTACATTATTCAATCATGGATAAGAATAGGTGGGGTCAGGAAAGTAAAGAAGTGCAGGGGATGCAGATTAAAATCGGAAGATGCAGCTGGAACCCAATAAATACATAAGTAAGTGGGGAATCTTGCGTAAGCAGAGAGAGTTGGGACTGGTTGAAAGGTTCAGTGGATACCCCTGGCACCAGGCATCTGATAAGTGGTGACTTAAATACATGCGCCAAAGTGTGAGACAGGTCGGGAGGGAACAGGCAGGGTAATGCTCTTGCTGAGTCAGATATGGTCTGTCTAAATTATTGGACACCCACTAGGCTAGCCATGAGACAGGGGGGACCCTGACACGGCCATCGACCTGGCACTTTTATCCCAAGACGCGGCATCAGACATATAATATAATATCTTTGGGGATCATGGAAGCGACCACCTACCCTGCTCTGTACTGATACCGAAGTCCAGTACAGTCAGTGCTATAAAAACCCGCAGAGAATTCAGTTATGATTATGACCACTCTTCGCTCTTGGGGCGCCTTCTGTCACAGAGACGGTCTGGACCAACAAGAAGACTCTTCACCCAACCACCATGGTGGACACAAGAGGTGGAGACATTATGGAAGGAAAAGAGGGTGGCAACAAGGAATTAACGGAGAGTGCGGAGAGCAACAAATTCACTTGCAACATAATTGGAGGAGGCGGAAAGGTATAAACAAGTAAATGTGCAGGATTTAAACGCCAGGCAGCAGAGCCAAAAAGAATGAAGTGGGAACAGTTTATAAATGAAATCGGTGCGGATGTGACATTGGGTAAATTCTGGAAGCTGCACCGGCAGATGAACAGACAGGCGATGCCTGATAAACATGGTGTCATTTATGATGATAACAACAAGCCTATGACAACTTTTGGTAGATTTTAACTCGAAATTTTGCCCGGGCAGCGCCGTATTGCTACACTTTCTCGATTTCCAACTGCCAAGGAATTGATTACGTGCGCAATAATACACACGAGCGTCCAATCTCACTACCCAGAGACCAGGGTAAATTTTTTACTAGAAGTTCATGTGAAAACATCCCGGCATTCACCAGGGCTTGAATCCGGGACCTCCAGCACCCTAGACGGACACCATACTTCGAGACCACTCAGTCCCCCAAAATTAGAGATTATTTAAATGTTATTATATATAATACATTATTTAATTAGACATTATTAGAGATATGGTCAGGGAAGCCTTGTCACCAGTCACTAGGAAGGAAGACAGTGAGGTTAAGGTGGAGGATATTAGGCAGGCACTGAATCGGGCTAAAGACGCAGAGCTAGGCTCGGACGGGGAGAGGTACACCCACATGAGTAACATGAAGGATGGGGACTTGGAGATGGCTCTTTGTTTCAACCTAAGCATGAATACGACGGAAAACCCCAGGATTGGCTGCACAGCTACCTGGTCCCACTTCCAAAGAGAGTTAAGGATAATTCCAGATTTTATGGATACCGAATCAAAACCCCTTCAAAAACCCCTTCGACAAAATCCTGGAAAATAAAGTAGCCCACAGGCTCCAAAGACATTCGGAAAGTCGTAATTTGCTTCCCAAAGGGCTTGAAAGCTACCGGCCTGGACAGGACACCTGTGCCAATGCAGCTACATTTGAATTTGATGTATATGAGGGCTTCCAGGATAAACAATGTGTAGAAAGTGGCGGTAGCTCTTGACCTAGAATATGCGTGTAACATGGTTAGTTATGATCGGTTGATATACACTCTGTTGGACATGGGGGTCTGTCCTTGCCTTGTCAAATGGGTTGCCATAGCCCTTTATGTGCGTAATGATGCACTGCGCATGGGTTCCTGGACTTCTGATCCCTGTACGATTACACCTGGGTTGCCACAGGGAACTGCCATGTCCCCAGTGTTCTTTAATGTCTGCGAAATCGCAGTTATTGAGACACCAGATGTTGGATGAATCTTGAGAGTTGCAGATGATGTTCTGGTGTACAGACAGGGCAGAGATAGGGGAAGTTTGGCTGCAGGGACCGTTATAAATACAGACACGACATCGGTTGTGTGGTACTCCATGTATAACCGGATTGTGAAGGCAGATGTCCCATGTATTATATTTAATGGATGTCCTCTTAGTGAGTGAGTGAGTGGCACCTTGCAGTCTTGACAGACCAAAGTATGTAAGTTGGAATGTGGCCAAATATTCCATCACAGTGCCTGGGCAGAGCTTCAGAGAAACATGTGGTGCCCAAACGACATATTCCCTCTTCGGCCTTGCTCTGTGTTTTCCAGAGGAATGGGTAACCAATACGTCTGGCACAGGGTAGGCTGCAGACGCTGGCGGCACAGCGTCAAACCTCCGATACCTCGCCTCCATGAGCAGGTGGCGAGTGATGGCCAGACCCTGGAACCCAAGGGACCCGACTTAGAGGCAATGTCCTCTTAGCAGAGAAAGAGTAATTTGAAGTACTTGGGTATCACCTTCGACAGGTGTATGTCTTTAAAGATCATAAGGAGGATTTGGTGGTGAAGGCTGGTAGGGGACTTGATGCTTTGAGGGCGATGGCAGCAGCCGGGGTAGAGCAAAGAATGCTTCACAATCTCTTTCAGCAGTTAATAATTTCTGTCATTGACTATGGTTTGGGGTTTCCTGACACTATCAAAGACCAATTTGAAAGGTTGGAGCGGCCATGCGGATGATTCTGTGGTGCACAACGAACACAATACTTATATGCGTGACTCATATCCCGGTGCTACCAACAATGGCAGATAGGCATAGAGTCCTTCAGGCCAAATGGTACCTGAGAGTTGCTGCAGATAGTGATCATCCCCTGCATGAAGCCATGGATATGGTCAAGGGTCACATACTAAGACTACGCAGGTCCTGGATGGCACAGGCAGAATTATCTATACGTCAGGATTGTGATCTAGAGACCATCAATCGTGAAAAAGAGTGGGTTGATGTATCGACAGACAGGACGGACTGGCACAATGTAATAGTACCACTGGGTCGTGAGGGCAGAGAATGGGCAGCTCGCCGCGCAGAGTTTGGGGTGCAACAACTGATCCAGAGTAATACACATCACTGTGACATAGTGATCTCTACTGATGGGTCAGTGGTGAGAAACAGACGCGTGATCGGAGTATCATTTCGAAGGCTAATGGATGATTCTTGAAAAAGGAAAGTATGGCATATGAGGCTACGGCCTCCGGTACGAGAATGGAGGTGAAACAGTGACAGCGGCATTCCACTGGTTAGAGGAGACCACTACAACACACATTGTCTCCATCATGGACACAAGGAGTATGCTTAGTAAAGTAGAAAAAGGAATGTTTCGTGAGGAATTGCACACCTCCATTCAGCGGTCATAGACTGTAAGAATTGTATGCATGTTTTCTTTGCCCTGGCCATGAGGGGGTGCTGGGGAATGAACAGGCTGATAGGCTGCCAGCAAATGCACCTCTTGGTGGTTGATAACCTATGGATAAGGAAGCAGTGAACGTGCGCCAGTGGGACCATGTGGAGAAGGTGGAGGAACAGATTGAGAACCCGTTTGTGGAAAGGATGAGATTGCGGGGGATTGGCAGAGATTCTAGTAGAATCTCAAACCTGAGAGGGATGAGAAGGAGAACTTTCAATCAGATGCGGTGGGAACGATTAGTAGTGTGACTCTTTGCTTGCTATTCCACGAGGGAACGGAGCACATATGGGAATGCCCTGAGTGCAGTGATATCGGTTCTAGCTCAACTCAACTCAACTCATTTCATTTGTTGTCCACTTCTTAGCTATCTAGGGAACCGTCCTGGCTAATCAAGGGTTTCCTCATAATGTTAAGAAGTTAGGCGCAGGTGTTTCACACGCCTGAGTTACACCCAATTTATAACCATATATATTTTGTAATGTCTTTTTCACACTAAGATATGTATACATGTTTTAATCCAATTGACATATTGTCTTCGGATATATCCACTTTGGGAACTGAGTTTACTTTCTATCACGATGTCATACAAGGTATCGCCAAGCTATATGGTGACTCATTGGTTGGTTGCAACCCTAGCAGATAGGAACTATGTCTTGTCTGTATTCTGCGTCTCTGACACACCAATAGACACAGACTACACCAGCTCTGAGACATTTTACCATTACCAAGATACTGAGGGGTATGCGACTGTTGTTTTTCATTTAAGTAGCCTCGTTGCTACTACTGCTTAGGCCAGAACCAGATAGACTGTATTAAGAGGGAAAGAGTGATTGACAGAGATTGAGAGGGAGTGAGCTATTAATAGATTGAGAGAGAGAGATTGAGATCGAATGAAGGATTGATAGAGTGAGAGTAAGAGAGTGACAAATAGTGACTTAATATGACAGAGATTGAGGAGGAATGAGAGTTAGCGACAGAGTAATAGATAGTGGACATTTTAGAGAAGGAGAAGGAGACTGTGATCTAGAGAGAGAACAGTGATAGTGAAAGAGAATGAAAAACAATAAGAAAGACAGCGAGATAGAGTGAGACAGGGAGAAAGAAAGAAAGAGTGAGAGAGACTGATTGTGTGAAAGACTGAGCAAGGGAGAGAGTCTTATAGAGTGAGAGAGAGAGTTAGATGGTGAGAGTCATTGAAGCATAAGGTTTGAGAGAAATTGAGAGTGATACAGATTTTGAGAAAGAGTGCGCGCTAGTGAAAGAGATAGTGAGGGAGAGAGAATGAGAGTTATAATGAGTGAGGGTGAGAGAGATAGTGAGATTGATTGAGAGAGTGATAAAGAGACAGAGTAATCGATTGAGCGTTAGAGAGAGGGACAGTCTGCTAGAGGAAGAGAGTTTGAAAAAGTGTGAGGGAGTTAGAGAGAACGTTATAGAGAATGATAAGATGTGACAGAGGTATTAAGAGTGTAAGACAGAATGAAAGACATTAGGTAAGAGTGTGTGAGAAAGAGAGTGAGAGACAATGAGTAAGTGAGTCAAGAGAGACAGTGAGTCAGACAGAGATTTAGAAAGAATGAGAGACAGAATGATAGAATGAGAGAGAGAGAGAGAGAGAGAGAGAGAGAGCGAGAGAGAGAGTGAGAGAGAGAGAGAAAGTGTTAAATTAAGAGTATGAGCGAAAGATGATGAGAGCGATTGAGAGAGAGACAGTGAGAGCTATAGAGGGAGAATGACAAAGTGAGAGAGTGAAAGAAAACGAATGAGACAATGATAGGGATCAACAGAAAGTCAGAGAGAGAGAGAGAGAGAGAGAGAGAGAGAGAGAGAGAGAGAGTGCGAGGAAAAGTGTGATAGAGCCTTACAGATTGACGGAGAGAAGCAGAGAAGGTAAGAGAAAGAGAAAATGTGGCAGCGAGAATGAAATAGTTTGACTTCTAGTCTTTGGCACAGTGAACCAGATTAAGATAAACTGTGAGCGAAAGAGGCAGAGAGAGAGTGTGTATGTGAAATAGAGAATTATAGAGAGACAAAAGGTGAGATAAAATGACAGACTGATTGAGAGTGAGTGTCAGTGAGAAGAGTGAGAGGGTGTGATGGGAGAGTCAGAGAAAATGAGAGAAAATCTGACAAAGAGTAAGAGAGACTGAGAGAGAATAAGACAGCATGGAATATTGAAATATATTGAAAGAGAGAGATAGTGAGAGAACGAACGAACGAACGAACGGACTTTATTTTCAAAGGGTTACAAATTGGGCACGCAGGCCCGTCTTACATTCGGTCCTTCCAATAACTCATCTTTCGTTCATCAATAGTGCATAGGAAAAAACATTGACAAATAAATTTTGTAAACATAAACAATGCATATTACCATGTTATGAGACACATCCACCACCCACCCACACATCCCCCATTCACCCCACATCCCCAACCTAACCACACACACACCAAGACACACATACATTCCACCACACATCCACCACATCCCCACACCTTCACATCTCCCCACACCTTCACATCTCCCCAAACGCACACACCTCCCACCCACCACACATCCTATCCACCCACACCCCAAACACACATACATTCCTCAACCCACACATCTCCCATCCACACACATCCACCCACCTACACACATCTCCCCACTCACCCACATATCCTCCTCCACCCACACACCTCCAACCACCCAGCCAAACACATATCCCTCAACCACACATCCCCACACTCGCACACACACACACACACACACTCATACGCACCCATCCACATAATCTCATATCTCCCCCAGCCCACTCACAGATCCTGAACCCACCCATACAAACATCCTCCACCATTTCCTAACCTACACACACTCACTCACCCACATATCCTCTACCCACCCACACATCCTCCACCCACCCATCCCCAACCACACATCCGTTAACCACACATCCCTTAACCACACACCCTTACCCATATACAATCACCCACCCACACATACTCTACCCACCCACACATCCTCCACCCACCCACCCCCAGCCACACATGCCTTAACCACATACCCCTACCCATATACACACACATTCCCACCCACCCACACATCTCTCCACCCATACACACATCCCTCACACACATCCACACCCACCAACACATCTCCTATTCACAAACACACACCTCCCATTCACACACACACAACCCACATACACTTCCCCCACCCATACACTCATCCCCCACACACATCTCTCCACACACGTACTTATCCCTCAACCACTAACGCCCACACATCCCTCACCCACTCATCGACACATACATCTCTCATCTCTCCACACACGTACTTATCCCTCAACCACTAACACCCACACATCCCTCACCCACTCATCGACACGTACATCTCTCATCTACCCACCAACTCTCACACACGCCAAGCTCCCATCCAAACACACATACCCCCAAACTCACATACATCCTTCACCTATCCACACTCAACCACACCCCACCCACCCACACAAACATCCTTTATCCACACCCATCTTCCCTCCCACACAACACCACATCCACACACATCCCTAAGACACATCCTCAACCACACACACACATCTCCCCACACATCTCCTACCCACCCGCACATCCCTCACCTTCAATCACCCTCATCACCGACACATACATCCTTCATCCAGAGAGCGAGAGAGAGAGAGAGCGAGTGAGCGAGAGAGCGAGAGAGAGAGAGAGAAAGAGAGAGAGAGAGAGAGAGAGAAAGTGAGATTGAGATAACATTTGAGAGTGAAAGATTGTGAAAACGAGAGCTTGATATAATGGAGAGAGAGAGAGTGAAATAGAGAGTGAGAAAGTGAGAGAATGTGCGAGGGAGTAATAGATAGTGGCAATGAGAGTGCTTAAGTTAGACAGAGAGAGAGAGAGAGAGAGAGAGAATGAGATAATCTAGAGAGAATGAACTTGAGCAAGAGAGAGAGAATGAGAAATGTAGGTATCCTCTGATAATCTAGAGAGAATGAACTTGAGCAAGAGAGAGAGAATGAGAAATGTAGGTATTCTCTGACTATGTGTGATAACGAGAGAGACAGAGCTGACGAGAGAAGGAGAATGAGATTGAAAGTAAGTAAGAGAAAGCGTGAGAGAGTGTTTGAGAGATTTAGAGAGTGACAGAGAGGTGAGAGAGAGAGTGTAACATAGATAGTAAGAGAGAGAGAGTGAGAGAAAGAGGGAGAAGGAGAGAGTTGAGCGATACAATGGGTGTGAGAGGAAGATAAAGAGTGACATACATTGATTGAGAGAGTGAGAGAAAATTACATAGGGTGTTAGAGAGAGAGAAAATGAGAGTAAAATCGAGAATCAGAGTGTAAATGAGAATAATATTGTGGGTGAGAGAGGGGGTGTGGGGTAGTGACAGAGAGATTACGAGAAACAGAGAGAAAAAACTGACATAGAGAGAGAATGGACGAGAGTGAGAGAGAGAGAGAGAGAACGAGAGGACGAGAGTAGAAGTGAGCGTGACGAGAGAGAGAGAGAGAGAGAGAGAGAGAGAGAGATAGAGAGAGGGAGGGAGGGAGAGAACGTGAGAATAAGTTGAGATAGATAGTTAGAGTTATTGAAAGCGAATGCGATATGGGTAATTAGATGGGAGAGTAAGAGAGAAGATGAGAGAGGGAGAGAGAGAAAATACGAGACATAGTAATCGAGAGAGTGAAAAGATTAAGCGAGAGAGAGAGAGAGAGAGAGAGAGAGAGAGAGTAAGAGAGAGGCAGATAGTGAGTTAGATTGAGAGACAAAGATAAATGGAGAGAGATTAGGAGGGAGTGATATATTGAGAATAAGAGAGTGAGAGTGTGAGACATAGAATTTGAGAGCGAGGGAAACAGACGGAGACTGGAACAGACTGAGCGAATTTTAGAGAGTGGGAGAGAGAGAGTAAGAGAAATTGATATAGTGAGTGCGAGACAGAGTGAGGGAGACAGTGACAGAAAGATTTATAGAGAGTAAGAGTGAGAAACTGAGTGAAAAAAACAACAGAGAGGGCATGAAAGAGAGATTGTGACGTAGAGTACATAGGAGAGAGTGCGCTGGAAAGTGAGTAAGAATGAGGGAGAGTGATATAGACTGAGATTGAGAGAGAGAAGGAGAAAGAGTGAGAGACAGTCAGAGACACTGATATAGTGATTGAGAGACTGTCATAGACAGTGACATAGATAGCGAGAGAGAATAATTTAGAGAATTAGAGAAAGCAAGAGTGAGTGGTGTTAGAGGGAGTGAGAGAGAATGAGATTAAGAGAGATAGAGATGGAGAGTGATCAAAAATGAGATTGAGATAGAGTTAGTAAGAGTTGTTGAGAGATTGAGATAGAGTTAGTAAGAGTGGTTGAGAGATTGAGATAGAGTTAGTAAGAGTGGTTGAGAGAGTGAGATAGAGTTAGTAAGAGTGGTTGGGAGAGTGAGATAGAGTTAGTAAGAGTGGTTGAGAGAGTGAGATAGAGTTTGTAAGAGTGGTTGAGAGAGTGAGATAGGTTGACAGCGAGAGTAATAGACATAGACGGAGAGCGAAAGAGTAATAGTAAAAGAACATGAGAGTGTGAAGTAAAGGAAGAAAAAGTGTGAGACAGAGAGATAATTAGAGACAGAGAGTAAAAGAGACTGAAAGAGGGTGAGAGTGTCAGAGAAAGAGTGAGAGAAAGAGTGATACAGATTGTGATATAATTAGAAAAATTGAATTGAATTGAATTGAACTTTATTTTAAACGGGTTACAAATGTGGCACGTAGGCCCGTCTTACTCTCGGCCCTTCCAATCACTCATCTTTCGTTCATTAACAGTACATGATACATTCACATAGAAAAAACAACATTGTCAAATGAATGTTGTTAGCATAAACAATGCATATTATCATGTTATGTAACACATCCCCCTCCCACACATACACCCCTCACCAACCCACACACATATCCCTCACCCACTCACACATCAACCACCCATTCCCACACATCCCCCACCCAAAACACATCCGCCACCAACCACACATCCCTCCACACATACACTTCCCCCCACCAACCAAGACATCTCGCATCCACCCACACACACACCCTCACTCACATCCCCACCCACAAAATCTCCCCACCCACTCACACATATCCCAACCCACACACACTCACCCACTCACACATCCCCCACCACACACACATCCCCCGCACACATCTCCCAACCCACACATACATATCCCCGCACACACACACCCCACAAACTGACACACATCCCCCATACTCCCACACACATATTCCACCAACACACACATCTCCCACCCACACACACACACACCCAAAATCCACAAATACACCCCCCCCCCCATTCACACATCCCCCACTCACACACACACCAACAGCCACATACACATCCCCCACCCACATTCTCCCACCCTTATATCCAACCCAAGCTCACCTCCTCCATCCATATACACATCAGCCACACCCATCCTCCAGCCCATACGCACACCCCTAACACATTCCAACACACCCATCCACATACCCCCTCCCACACATCCACAAACCCCCACCCACCAATACCCACCCCTCATGCACACATCCCTCACCCACACACACGTCCCCCACCGACCGACACATATCCCCATCCAGACACATCCTTCATCCACACACATATTCCACACCCAATCAACATCTCCCACACCCACACACATCTCCAAACACACACACACACACACACATTCCCCACACACATCCCCCACCCATAAACCCATCCCCCAACCGAAACACAATCCTCAAATGTAGGCACATAAATGACGTCTCACATAATCACTGAAGCGAATGTGAACAATCTCCCACAAACTCCCACATTCTCACTCACAAAAAAGAGAGAATCAAAGAGTGTCAGCATATTAGAGAGACAATATGATAGTGTGACAGAGACTGTCCGATATAGTGAGAGAGGGAGAAGCGGAGTGTGAGAGAGATAGAGAAGGTGTGGTATAGTGAGCGAGAGGGAGAGAGAGAGAGAGAGAGAGAGAGAGAGAGAGAGAGAGAGAGAGAGAGAGAGAGGGAAGTGAGGGATAACATGGTGAGTAAAAATAATAGTGCGAATTAGTGAGAGAAAAGGTGAGAGAGAAGAAAGAGAGAGAGAGTGAGAAAGAATTTGAGAGATTGAATAGGAGAGAGAGAATGACATAGAATGACAGAGAGATAGATAGATAGAGAGAGAGAGAGAGAGAGAGAGAGAGAGAGAGAGAGAGAGAGAGAGAGAGAGAGAGATAGTTATACCCACCTACACAAGTGGCTAGCTAGCAGAGTTACTGCGAGTAAGACTGTCGAGTTGTGGATGAATGATGTATCCAGTTTCTACCCGTTATATTGCGATCAAGACAATAGTGTACAAAGGGTTATGATTAATTGTCTGAATTATCATATTAACTTATACAATCTATTCATCTAATTGTTGTAATGAATAGAGAGGAAACGAATGCAGCTATTGGCGTGATGCTAATCGCTCAGGCAGTATATCAATACATGATATATTGTGTCTTAGAAAAGCAGATATCGACAACACCTAATATGGAAAGAAAATTTATTAAAATAACTAGCTGACCCGGCCCGGCTTCGCCCAGTCCCTGGTGGGGAGCATCTCATTTAATTCATATAAGTAGTCATATAAGTTCTCGTTCCCGTTACCGACTGTCTGTCTGTCTGTCTGTCTGTCTGTCTGTCTGTCTGTCTGTCTGTCTGTCTGTCTTTCTGTCTGTCTTTCTGTCTGTCTGTCTGTCTGACCCGGCCCGGCATCGCCCAACTCCTGGTGTGGAGCATCTCATTTAATTCATATAAGTAGTCATATAAGCTCCCGTTCCCGTTCCCGACTATCTATCTGTCTGTCTATATGTCTGTCTGTCTGTCTGTCTGTCT
>OY992894.1:76957738-76965238 GCA_963921405.1 Cepaea hortensis | reverse complement strand
GGCGTGTAGAAAATTTCATCTCAATCGGATGGGCCGTTCGCGAGCGCATAAAGGACATATGGACAGACGGAGATCGCCTTTTATATATAAGATGACTCATCTTTGTCATCATCACCATCAGCATGTGCCGTGCCGATAAGCACTGGCTGACATGTTTCGCTAACGCACGCGATCAACAGGATGCTGAATCAGTTCCATGTTCTTGTCTCAGTTATGTCATATGGCCAAGCCATGTTTTTTTTTTTTGCATATCCCTTACAGGACTTTGCAGTCAACATCAGAATTTTTCAGCTGCTGTTGGTGTACTAGGCAAGATTACGCTCAGTAGTTTGGCCAAGCCATACAGGTGTTGTTGTTGTTTGTTTTTTGCTGTGCCTTCCCTGACTATTTCACCATTAAGTTTTCAATAAGTTTCCATGTATATTTCTCTTCATAACATAACCAAAAACGTATTGAGTGTGTGCGATTTATTTATGTAATATGTTTACGAGTTTCATTTGCTACTTGAAGGACTTCGTTTGTTATTCTCTCCGCCTATGGTATTATTTGAATTTTCCCCAGAAACCGCATTCCCACTGCAAATAAATGTCTGTTAATTTGATGGCGTATTGTCCTTGTTTCACTTGCATACAACAATATGGGTTGTACATAGAACTTCAATACTGCTATCTAACTACACTTGGTAGCTTTTTATGCATATGTTTACCATTACGTAAAAGAAAACTGCCTTTGCTTTGGTCATCCTTGCTCAAATTTCATCAAGTCAGCTTTCACCACATGTGATGAATTTACCGGGATAGTTGTACCGTTTGACCTGTTTAATCATTTTTTTTTTAATACCTCAGTCTTACATTATGATATGTTTCTCCTTGTTATTTCTTTATGTGACCAAATTCACTGAATGTGGGGGAAGCTGAAAACATGTACTGAGGTTTTATATACTCTGTATCCAATACATTGCCGGCTTCGTGGCTTAGAGGTTATGACTTTTCTCCGTAATCTCGTATACTCTCGTCGGTAACGTGACGACGGTTTGAATCAGCAGTGGTTCTAATCGCATCGGTAACTTACGGGGTATGTGAGTCGGCCGCTCAGAAAGCAATGGCAAACTACTGAGAGTCATCTTGCCAAGAAATCAACATACAGCTGAAAGATGCTGGTTTTGACAGCGATGTCCTGTAAAGGATATGAAAATAATTAAAAACTCCAATCAATTATTTCAGTGATTTATTGTGGTCTGGGATTGCTGACTATATCGCACAGGCAACCTGAGAAGCTAAACGCATGCAAAATGAGGCCAAGTGAGTTATTCTGTGTTGCACACGGGACAAGTAGTGGAGCAGCTATCTTAATTAAATACCTCAGAACTCTATGAAATGGCCGCCATAGTGTAAGAGGCGCCACACATAACCCATACCCCCAAATACCTTGCAGGGTCTATCTTTTTAGACAAATGTTAGACATTTTTAGACCTTTTAGACAAAGGGAGTCTCTGTGGCGAAGCTGTCAAGCCGTTTAACTCGGGCTCTGAAGGTTGTGGGTCCGATTCCGGGCCGCGTCCTTCGGTTCACGAATTAAATGTTTCGAAGACTCCTGTGGGTCGTCGCTAGAGCTACGGAGTTCCTGCTTTGCAGCAACGCTTTCCGCGCTGCGGAAAGAGACTGAGCCATATGGGATAAAACCCGGTGCAATGAAGTCGACCCTGTCGACTGTTAAGAGACTTTTTTTTAGACAAAAGCTATTAAAGTCAACCATAGACAAACCCGCGGAAAGCAAAGGGAAACCACCGCTGTGTTTATCGCTACCTAATCATTCTTCAAGATACGGAATATTGATCAACAATGCTAAATATTGCAGGAATTCTTTTTCTTTCGTTCGCCTGAAATATGTTTATAACTACAATGGTCTCTCTTGTATTGTCTTTTTTATGTATTGCCTAGGTTTACTCTAACGAGACATAGCACTTTTCTGTCAAATAAATCGGGATACTTTCCCAGAACTCTTCCTTATGCGTGTCATGCAGAGCTGATTTTTTTTTTTTTTTTTTTCTTTTTTTTTTTCAGGTTTTGTCAAATGTTTAATATTTTCTAGATGTGTCCACATACTCCCCATCTAAACGCTGGTAATCTTTGATTGGTGGAGTCAGCTTCGGGCCTTGAAATTCCACAGGAACCAACCCGTAGTCAATCTTTAGAGCCGCCTGGTAAAGGTCTTCAGACTCTGCCTTCAACTCCTGCAGGGCCTCCTCCTGGGCAGCAAGTACCCTCTCATAAATGTGATACTCCTGCTTCCACAGCCTGGTTCTATACCGACTCCATTCTTTGAATAGTAGGGCTCGGTTGTCTGCCTCTTCAAGTGTCAGGTCGGGGTTCGTTCTCTTCCTCTCTTTTGCTAATGTCAGCTTTCTCAAAGTAACTTCTATCTCCTCGACAGGCTTCAGAATTCGCCCAACTCTGGACAGTTTTTTAATCTCTTTCTCAATCCGTTTCAGCCTTTTAGCTTGTCTAGCTGCTGTCATCTGCGGATCCACTCGTTTCTTCTTCTTCATTGGTTCTGACCATAACTGTTGAGTGGCTCTGAAGAACAATGGACAGCACTGAGTATGGATTTTGTGAATTTGTGAGCAAGCTTTAGAAAGACCTTGAGTCTGTAATATACTCCAGTTGACCAGCCCGCCCGTCAATGTCACAGCCATCTTGCCAGAGCTGCTGTACGTTGTGAAGAGAAACCAGAATCGTGGACGACGGACAATAGGCCGAGAAGCGATAACCCAAGGTTTGTCATCGCTCATGCACTACCGTTTGTCAAGCTAACGCGCACTGTGGACACAAATTAGATATAGTCAAAGACACCCGGCCGAAATATCACGTGGGGATGATGAATGCGGTCTGATTTGACCGACTTCTGCTGCGTTCAATAACCTGAAGCGGTGAACCAGAGGTCATTCTGGCAAATGACGATGAGAATTGTGGGTCTGCCTGTGGCCACGAACAATTTATAAATCTGGGCGGCGTGTTCAGGGGGCAGCAACGGTTGTAAAAGTCAGGAAGCAAATCCGGTTGTTATTATCGCAGTTGTTCCCCTTGGCGCAATCGGCGTCACTAATACTGAGAAAGACTCACAGCCAACAAAAATGCCATGTGGGTGAGCGTGTGCGCATAGGCACACGGCGAGAAATATGACAATTGGGGGCGGGGGGATGTGAGGGTGTGTGTGTATGTGCGTGCGTGTGTTGTGTGTGTGTGTGTGTGTGTGTGTGTGTGTAAGTGTGTGTGGGTGTGTGTGTCTCTGTCTCTCTTCTCCGTGATTATATGTTGTGTTTTCTGTATGTATTTGTTTGCTACTTAAGGCTAGTCGCCATAAAGTCCAATTTGTTTCCGTAATTGTGTTATGTAAAGCTGCATTACTTTGTGTTATTTTATTGTTTCCATCCATCCATCATGTGCCATGCCGATAAGCGTGGGCAGTCATGTTCGGCCATCTCACTCGATCACCAGTGTCGTGGATCAGCTCCGTGTTCCTGTCTCGACCATGCCACGTGGCCAAGCCATCCAGGTATTTACTTCTCGGTCTTCCCCTTGGTCTCTTCCCTTCGATCTTGCCAGTCGTCACCAAGTTCTCCAAGACATTTCGTCTCATGTTTTAATCTTCTTCTTTCGTTCGCCTGAAATATGTTTATAACTGCAATGTTGTCTATTGTATGAATCTAAGAGTCTTTTTTAGTTCACTCAGCGGTCTATAGAGTTTATCTTCCACTGTTGTCTATCTAGGCCAGAAGGTTCGCCTGGATATGTTGTAGTCTGGGCAATCCTGGAGTATGTGCTCTGCTGTCTGCGACGCCAAACCACATGTGCACATGGCTGAGTCACCAATCTTGAATTTTGTATACATGTGGTTGTGTAATCTATTGAGTCCTGTTCTGAGGCGCAGAAGAACGACCTGTTCTGTTCTGTCCATAACGTGGTAGTCGTCTTGAGTAAGGTTTGGTGGCCTTCTGACTGATTTGATCATTATTTTCTTTTGGTGGTATGTAACGGGCACATCAAGCTGTTCTTCCTTTGCTCCTTCCCTAGCCAATCGATCAGCTCTGTCGTTTCCTGGTCTCCACAGTGGGATAGTATCCACTGCATGGTGACCTTACGCTGACGGCTAAGTTCTGAAAGTAGTGTCCTTAGAACTGGCAATTTCCCAGACAGGAGCGCCTCTATTACGGATTTTGCATCTGTCAATATCACCACAGGTTGTGTACAATGGCTGGTATTTTGTAATTTCTCTGTGGCTATCTTGATTGCCTCAATTTCAGCATCATAGTTATGGTAGTACTTTCCAGTTGGTACTCTGGCCGTGTCTCTAGTATTATTTGGGTATTCTATGTACACTCCCGCTCCTCTATTTCGAACAGCATTTTGTGCTGACCCATCTGTGTAGACTCGAATCCAGAGATCCTGTGGTTATTCGTTATCAAGGAAGCTGAGAGTGGCTGTTCCTTTCACTTTTGTCTGGATTTGTAGCGATAGTCTAAGTTCATCTTTCTACGGGGTTCGCTCTGGAATAGTTGTCAGGGGGATACCAACTGTGGGAAGATCGATGGTTTCTCTGCAGAGTTGTTTGACTTGGTGGATGAAACTACTTCTTTTCAACCGCCCCATAGCTAGGGTTGCCAGACGTCCGGCAAAGAGAGGACATGTCCTCCTTTTTAGCCTAATGTCCTCCGTCCGGCAGGCAAGGCTAAAATCCTTTACAATGTCCGGCTTTTTAAATATTTTATATTATCATTTTTTACGTATTGTTGTTACAACTTACAGTGTATCTACACTCTACCGTGTGCTTACATTCTTTATTAAAACCCATTGCTTAATAATATTTATTTAATTTTCCTATTTATAATGACATATGCCTGGGCCATTGACATGGAGGTGAGTGACCTTTGTAGCAAGACTACGAGAAAAACAACTAACCATGAGAAATAATGGGGAGGGTGAGTAGAGACCCCCAGGGTGGATGGGACGAGACAGTTTTAGGCTGGGGTGTAATGTTGTGGGGAGCCCAGGGAGGGCCTACACAGCAGGGTTAAAAGACAGTGGAAAACTTTGACTAGTCAGTGGAAGCTGAGACCAACTGGGGTTCGGTTCGTGTGAAGTCAGGGGACTTCTGGACAGTTGATGTTTTGACACCGAACGGGTCGGGAGTTGAAGGATAGAAGCGGAGGTAGGACGGATAGAGCTCCGTCCTGGATTGTGTTGTTCTCCGAGTTTGAACGCAGGCCTAAAACCCAGAGTGGTGTGGATAGTGAGTGTAGGCCTATACCCATTGTGTGGGTTGTCGTGTGTGAGGTCCAGCTGGGGCTATTAGCTGGATAACTGTCGTGTACATTCGAGAGTAAGGAGGCCTTGTGAAGGCAGTGATGTGTGCGGATTAAGTGTGAGGAGGATATACTTATTCGGTGGATTTACATTGTGTTTTCTGGATGTATAAACATGTTCCGTTTGTCCGTGTTCTTTCTGGATTAAAAGATTATGTGCGCCAACTCAATCTTGTTTCATGACTGGTGAATGTGCACGGCGGAGGTGTGTTGCATTGTGAGACAGTTAGATAGCTCAATTGACACACCAGGAGCATCGTTACCTAGACAACGACCATATCACGAACTTATCATAAAGAATGTCGTGTGATATATAACAAATGTGAAACACCAATTATTTTTATAATTTGAATCTAACTGTTGCTCTATTCGGCAACACTAACAATGATGTAGTCTCTATGGTCAAAATGTTAATGTTATTTCCGGTTCAGGTAGCAAAGACGCCATTTAAAATTTGTTCTTTTTTTTTTTAAATTTGTAATTTTTGCCGTCTGTGTTTATGAAAATGGCTTCTACAAAGACAAAATGCAAATTTTTGAACACTATGAAAAATAAGTTTCCATGCTTCGTTGAAGGACGCAACGAGAATGAGGCAAAGTGTACGATTTGCGAGAGTTACTTGTCCGTTGCCAACAAAGGAACTACTGACTTGGAGCGCCATGTTGACAGTGAGAAACATAGAAACCTAATCAAGGTGTCCGCGTCATCTAACACATTGACGTCTTTTTTTCAGCCTAAGTACTCAAATGTGTTGCTGAAAGCGCATGCAGCTAAAGCAGCTTTGGCATTTCATAGTTTGTCATCATCAGTCTTACAACTCGATGACCTGCACAGCTGGTTTGATGCACACATTATTTGAAGATTCAGAAATTGCTAAAAATATTGCTTGTGCAAACACAAAGACTGAAGCATTAATAAACCAGGAGATTGTCCCCCACACTGTTGATGAATTGGATAAATCTTTAAGTGGTATTTCATGTTTCGGTCTTTCGACAGATGCCAGCAATCACGGTTCGCAGAAAATATTTCCGATCGTTGTTTAGTACTACTTTGACTGGAAAGCAGGTGGAATCCAAACTAAGATTCCCGAGTTAGACAACACACCAAATGAAACCTCAGAAACTATATCACAGTATATTTTGAGAACACTTCACAAACATGATTTGTACTCCAAATGTATTGCTTTTGCTGGTGACAATGCCAATGTGAATTTCGGAGGCATTAACAGAAGAGAAGCTTGAAATGTGTTCTCGCATTTGGCAGCTATTGTAATAAAATTGTCCTGATTGTGGGTTTAATCTGGAACGATTTAAATGAAACATTCAATATGTCCTCCTTTGTCCTCCTTTTTGTCTTATTATGTCCTCCTTTTGGTGCCCACGTATCTGGCAACCCTACGCATAGCTAAGTTTTCTAATCAATCTCGTAGACGTCATGTAAAATACATGTAATATATACTTGCTCCGCCATCCATCCATTAATCATATGCCATGCCGGTAAGCGTGGGCGGTCATGTTCTGCAATCTCACTCGATCACCAGAGTCGTGGATCAGCTCCGTGTCTCTGTCTCGATCATGCCACAAGGCCAAGCCATCCAGGTACTTGCTTCTCGGTCTTCCCCTTGGTCTGTTCCCCTCGATCTTACAGTTGTCACCAAGTTCTCCAAATCATTTCTTCTCATAACATGCCCAAAAAATTGTGACTGTCTACGTCTAATGTCTCTAATCAATTTACGATCTTCATTTGTTTCTTGAAGGACTTGTTCATTGGTCTTTCTGGCTGTCCATTGTATTCTTTGCATTTTCCTTAGAAACCACATTTCTACAGCCATCAGATGTTTTTCAGCTTGACTGCTCATTTTCCAAATTTCACATCCATATGAAAGTACAGGTTCTATGTAGCATCTCAACACTCTTTTTCTCGTTTCAATTGACATCTTTTTATTGGTCAGTATGTTTTTCATCTTGTTAAAGGCTACTTTAGCCATGGCGATTCTTGTTCTAATCTTTTCAAGGCATCTCCCATCAGATGTTATTACTGTTCCGAGATAATTGTACCTATTCACTTGTTGAAGAATATTCCCATTTACTTGTATATTACATTGTGGTATTTCGTTCTTCCTAGTGACGACCATAATC